>OW679198.1:71032041-71333050 GCA_940337035.1 Agriotes lineatus
AAATCCCCGCAAATAATGCTTTTGTAAAAACTTTCTGTCCCACAATTATTATGTAAACAAAGCTAGATTTAATTAACCTAACTCTGGGTCTGCTTTTGACTTTATTAATTAATTACACTTGTTTAATAATTATTAGAATTCGCCCCACGTTGTCGGCGTCAAATTTGCTATACAAGAATAAGTTTCATACTGGATGTAACAACCCAACCCTTTAATATCAAGGTCTTAAAAGCTAGCCGGTACGTTAATTTAATTTAGTTGCCAATAAATAAAATATAAAAGGGCAACATACCATTTGATTATTGCATTTGATAAAACAATAATAATTTTTAATAAGCCCCGAGAGAGGCAGCCATTATTCAGATTAAAACTTGTAGTATTTGTGATAAGCTAATTTATTTATTTCAATTTACAAGTGGGATAATAAGATCAGAGCAATATTTTTATTTACATAATGATACTCGAGATTGTGGGTAGGATATAGTTATTTATGGTACAAGTGTGTTATACTAAAAATAATATACGAGAGAAAACTTGAGCCCCCGAGGCCGCCAGGCCGAAAAGGGTAATTTTTCGAGTGAATTATTTGTAATAACACACGCGTGTCATACAACATTTTATCCAAGAACTTAATAAATACCACAAAAACATAATTTTTCAATTGACAGCTGTGAAAAGTCAAAGAGAGAAATTAATGGGAGTCAGCTAACGTACCCAGAAATCAAATAAATTTATAATAGAGTCGCCTGTGATCCGTGTTATACACTAGAATGCACTGAAGTGTATTGTTGATGGCGCTGTCAGTCTATGTCAAATTCGATGTTAGTAGGTTAGGTTTTGTTTTGTTTATTATATGAGACAGATTGACTTAACCTGCAAATCTCGAATTTAACATAGCATGACAGTGCTACCGTAATGAGCGACTTATGGATTTTACCTCACTAGTTGGTTATGGGCCACTTTAGAGGTTTAAACTAGGTATAGGCTTATAATTAGGAGGTATTGGATAAATCCAATTTTTATCTATAATATAATTTTCCTTAATGTGTGTCTGTGGCACAAAATAAAATCTCACGTTCCGGCTTCACAGATGTTTATATTTGTTTAGGTTTTGTTTTTCTTATCTTAGCGCTCGGCTCGGAGCTTGACCTTTTGCGTATCCTATTTCACGTGCGCGTAGAGCGCAGTTTGCTTGTTTTATATAAATAGTGGCGGCTAGCAATTCAACATATATACCCCATTCAATCCATTTGTGATTTTGAGGAGGTCTGGAATATGAATATTTTTACCAGGGTACCAAATATTTATTTACTAGTGTCAAAATGACATTGACATTTTATAACTTGTGAAAAGTACTTCAGTTATCGAAAACCCATTTGTGGCATCTTGTTGGACTGAAGGGATCAATTATGTTATTTTCAACAACTTTAATTACTTTGATGAACGAGAATGAGAAACTGTCAAATTTTGTTTTGACTTTCGTAAATATTTTACCAATTGTCTCTTACACCGTTAAAAAATACAGTAAAATATTTCAAACGTCTTGCTAAATTAACTTCTATGCGCACAGGTGCATGCGTTGAGGCAGACTGATTATAATTTCCAGTAAGCAGTTAGCTGCTACACTGACGCTGTTAACAGTCGCGTCTAAGGAAAATTAATTTTCAGTTTACACATTCCCCCTTTATGAAAGAGGAATCAAAGCGAATTTATTCGTACTTATAATTAATTGGTACATTCTCAAAAAACATTATTTTAAAACAAAATATGTTTAAATATATAAAAAACTTGAAAAGTTGAATGCAACAATTTTTAAAAATAAATAATAGTTGTACTATTGTATTATTTTTAAACAAGTATGACGGCTTAATAAAGATGTATGCGGGGGTGTCAGTTACTAAACGATTAGTAGCTATTTTCAATAGTCTAAAATAACATAGTACAGTACAGCAGTAGGTATCTTTCATAGGACTTCTGAGCTGCTGGTACTGATATGATTATGTAAAACATTAGAGCAACCCAAAAGAAAAAATTCGGAAGCTACATCTTTTCCATAATTATTTATAAAAAGGCATACTTTTATCTTTCAAACTAATAATGGCAAATTAGAAGCTATTATAATCTTCTGCTTAAATATGTAACAACAAAACTAACGCCTGAGATTCAACAATGCAGATCAGAATAGAATGCTGTAGCCTACTATAAACCCACGAATAAATGCAAAATTTCACAAGAATAACTAATGTGCGAAGATGTCAGAAACACGTGGGCGAACGACAAGAAATGATCAGTCGGTTCAATTAGTTCAAATCATCCACACCCCGACGAAAGCATCTCAATTGCTAACTTGCATGTGCGTGAGCGTGGGCGTGCGTGAGCAGGTGAGAAATTTTAACAAAGGAACACGTGTTTCAAATTAGAGCCGTTTTGTTCTTTTGTTTGACGGATTTTTATGTACGGCCTCATGATTGATTGTTTTACATAAAAGCAAGCAGCACTTCGAGGTTTAAAATCCCAGGTGTCATCGGTAATATCTAAGGTGTGCAATCATCTACATATTAACTGCTAATCATTGCTTGTGCTTTTCGATGCCCATTTACTCGCACAGACATAAAACTGAAAGCACACCTGTCAGAGGTGCTGATGTAATCTTGCAAATATTTATTTTTCTGATTGATGCATTAGGTTATTATGCAAGATGTATTTTCTGTGTCCGATTTCAGATAGAAATGCTATAATCAAGTAAACTTTGTATAATAGATTCTCAATGTTCTTAACAATTTTATATTAATTTAATACAACAGTTAATTCAAAACTTCTATACAATAAAAACGGCCCTGGGGAATATCGCACCATAACAATTTCAGAATTAAATATTTTTCATGTTGATCTGAAATTCAGCAGATCACTATTAACGAGATCTTCAACGCCATGGTCGCTTTATTTCCTATTATCTACAGAATGGTATTTTTTTACTAAAACTTTGATCTCTTTACGTTGTGTCTGGAGTTGCATTTTCCATTTGATACCTTTTATTACTTGTTTAGATTTGTATTTTTCGATATTTTTATTCATTTTTGCAACTATATCTTATGTCTACAATACGACCTTATCTCAATTATTGTACAACGCAGTGGACGATACATGCTGTATCTTGAAAATGAAGGATTTTCGGTGCTATCTTTGTATGAACTTTGCTTCACAAAATTGTTTAAAAAATCGCCTAACTTATACACACTAGGCAGGAAGTATTTATGTTTATTTTTCAACATAAAATTGAAGTGAAAATTCAACATAGCCCATTCATCAAAACTTAGTACCAACGACTACTATGCTAGTGAAAAAGTAACATCATAAGATATTTACGAACTAATTTTCTTGAAAAATAACACATTTTAATCAGTTTATTTCAGATAACAAGTTTGTCCATAATATATTATTATTAGCGTCCGAACAGATTAATGACAACACAATACATTCACAAAACTGCAATGGTTGTCCAATCCAAACCTTGAATTAAAGAGTATAAGAGTAAACTTAGAACAGTTTTAGAACATTTGGATATCCCTAGAGATAACTGTAGAGTTGGCGGTCACTTTAACACCTGTGCAGTTGACCAGATGAAGCGTAACTATAATTGTATAGTATTAGAGCAACCATACCATACTTGATGCGCTGCATCACATGTAGTTAAGCCGATTTTTTAAACTAAGATAATAATTTCAAGGCGTGCCAGTGGGGTTTGATTATCTCTAAGGGTATCACAGAAATAAATATAAATTACAGTTCTGAGAGAAGAATAATTATTCAATTACACATGTACTTTTAACATACAGGCAATTTGGAGTTATTTTAAAAATTATATAAAAAATCTCAACAAACTTTTTTATATAAAGCAATAAGGCATTATAATCACTTTAGAAATTGAAGAGTCAAAGGACAATTGATGTTAGTGACGACAATCTTTACTAAATTTTGATGTTCTCAAAAATATTAGCTTGAAAATATTTATCATTAAATCAATCCGGACATTACAGATTATGTTGGAGCAATTGCAACAGATGAAACTCATTCTCCCAGTACGATAGTTCAGAATAGTCTTAACGTGAAACAATAAAGAAGCCGACCTGCGATTAATTAATAAAATTAAGCAATGGTAGTAAAAATCGCAGATCAACCCCCCTACAGTTTATACACCACGGCAGCTCTGAAAACTCTTTACTCACCGCGATGGCCCTAGCTAACTCAAATTTCGGCGGCCTTGGATCGTAGGTTCAAATCATCAGCTGTGTACCCTGGAATGTCTTCAAAAAAGGAAAGGAAATGGGTGCCCCTTTTGGGTTATTTTAATTTTATGCGTATCGCAACCTTCAGTTTACGTACACAATTTTGTTATAACATTATTTGCATTTTCATTATTCTGATAATTTACTACTGACACTACTATTTTATTGATTACTAATTAAACGCTAGTCACTTGTAGTTTATTTTCTTATTATTTGAAATCTTTTGATTTCTGGCGTCCATTTCCTTTCCTTTTTTGAAGACATTTCAGGCTACACAGCTGATGATTTGAACCTACGATCCAAGGCCGCCGAAATTTGAGTTAGCTAGGGCCATCGCGGTGAGTAAAGAGTTTTCAGAGCTGCCGTGGTGTATAAACTGTAGGGGGGTTGATCTGCGATTTTTACTACCATTGCTTAATTTTATTAATTAATCGCAGGTCGGCTTCTTTATTGTTCCAAACGATTATGTAATGTAACTTTAAAGTGCATTATATTTTTTTGTTAGAATTTATATACCTCTATATATAAGTATACCTACAATTAATATATACCTATATGAGACAGTCATTAAAGTATATTTAAATAGCATTGATATATAAGATGGTGTCAATTTTTTAAAAATTAATTATTGTATTGACCCAAATCTGTAAATCTGTCTGTTAGGTCCTGAGGCTTGTGCCTTTTAAATTTTTCACCGTCTAGTATTTTCTTTGAATCCTATCTTTGGGAGGATACTAAGTCAATGAAGATAGTTTCCATTATATTTTGTTGTTTTTATTTCACTGATACCGTTTGGAGATCATAGTGATGAACTTGATCTGACACATGTCAGTGTACGTTCGTGATAACTCTATATATATATTTGTTACAGAAAACGTTATAGATATTCGTTGTTAGAATTGCTAGCTGAGCTGCACAATTGCCTGCCGTCAATCCATATTAGTTTTAACATAGACTTATATACTGGCAGATGCAAATTAATTACAATTGATCTATTTATGTTTGAACTACATCCATATTTAAATTATTATAAATTTAGTCACGATTCGGTTCACGAATTCCTTGCTTAAATAAAAGCGAGAGGCGAAAGACACCTATCTTTTAAGTTTCTTATTTGCGCTTCAGTTATAATACAACAGTACCAGTTATTAAATTATACATTCTTCATTAATGTATAATTCAGCAACTGAGAAAATATTCGGAGAAAACTGTAATTAGTCTACAAGTCTCACACTAGATGGCGTAGGTGACTGTAACTAGCTTCAGAGCGTTACCGATATGTAGCTAGATCTGTGTGTTTCTATTATTAATTATAGTCTGCTGCGCTGAAACTGTTATTGAATCACGTAATATATTTTTAAAGTACAATTTAAAAACTTAATTGAGGTGCTAATCGAAGCTGTCATTTGTCTTCGTATTAAACAGGTGAGGCCTACTATTAATAAACGTTTTTCTTATATCACGATTATGTTTGAAAATCAGGTTAGAAAATCTTATATCAACGAAAAGTTAAAAATAAGCTCTTTTCAATTGTGTCATAACTATCCTTAATTAATAATAAAGCTAGTATCAATATTTCGAAAATTATGAAAATCTAAAACTAGATATGAATTCTTACATAAAAGTGTTCTAATAATGTCAAGGTAGTTTTATTCCAAGTAACATAATAACCGACTTTGGACATAACTCGGAAACTAAGGTTGCCAAATTAATTTTGAATATTATTCAACATTCGAATCTGTAACTATGTTATAATTTAACCGACCTTGAATCTCTAATACTTTGTTTGCTTTTGTTGCTTCTTAATCTAATCTTACCATATTATCAAAATGCCATACTTTTTTATACTCCAATTTGAAGATACTACTATTTTTTTGACTAAAGGTTCTTTAATAACTTTTGCATATAAAGAGATTAATTTGTACTCGTATACTGATCCTAATTCAAGCAGTAACATCTTACATAGCTTGATTAGTACAACAGGTTCAAAATTAAAAACAATGGTTTAGGTAGCCAATTTATAGCATAGTTGATTGATTCTTAAAATACAAACAGAATACAATTTTTACAATTTCGTGTAATGACAACATCTGGCAGTGCGATGTGGATGGTAACCAAACAGCTAGAAAATCAGCAAAAGTAAAATCCCACTTCTAAGAAAAGGCATACTCATACAACAAGCAAATATTAACCACAGGAAAAGGGGATATCTAAATTGTACTATTACTGATATTATAGTTAATCCTAGGTTTAAAGTGGATGAGATATGTATAGATATTACTTAGATTTTCGACATGCGATCTAAAATTCATGTGACACATTTCAAGGAAAATACGTTTGTTATAAATGTCTTTACTGTTCAGAATACTCGGGGTTTGGAAATCCAGGTTATGTTTAATTGTATGAATATGAAGTGCGAGAGCCCTTGTCTTGTCTCTAGATTTTATTCTAGCGCCAGTTTTATGTTGTGTTATTCTATTTTATCAATCAACTTTATATACTGCATTGTATTTTTGCAGTATAAGGATCTTATTTTTAAGTTACAATAATTTGTTATCAATCAAGACACTACCCTTTGCTATGTTCACATGTACCTCTTTAAGGACTTTGATTCATTTATTCGTTACATTATTTATATAGGGATAGGGATAGTAGATATTAGCTAAACAATTATTAATTTGTCTTCAATTGAATATCGAAAAATTTTTAGAGTTGCAGTTGGGAAGAAACTTTGTTTGCACCTCTGAAGTAAACTTCCTTAATTCTTTGACTGGAAATGCCCTCGGCTCTCCTCGATCGCCTAAGGCATTACTACCAGTCTTAGAACTGAAATCATAGTTTGTTCCCTTGCTGCAAAAATAACTTTGTAAGCACGGTGCTTTTAAAATGTAATTAACCATTTATTAGCCCATAATAATAATTATCGCAAGAAGAATACTATGCTACAAGCAAATAGCATATTGTTTTATTAGCATTAAAAGTCGCACGTTGTTTCGGTAACTCGGAGGGGAGGGATACCCTATAACCTCCTTAAGTTTGACACCATGTTTCTGAAACAGCCTGTATGGACAGGGAATTAGTTCTCAAGCCTGTATCAGTTGATAAAGTTTGTTAATAAGGTGGCAGGTTTGTAGAATGGCGGTATGGTACATACGAGGTAAGTATTAATACATCGTCAAATTATTAGTTAATACTAGCTGACCCGGCAAACGTTGTTCTGCCCAAAAATAATTTGTCTCTGAAACCCCGTTTCACCACTATAGAGTTTTAATTTTATGTCATGTCCATCGTCTTGGACTTAAAAAAATGGCATTTTCGCGTTCAACGTCCCAAAAAACCTCAATAACAATACCCATATCGATTTTTAGGCTTATTTACCCCATTTCACCCCCTAAGGGGTTGATTTTCGAAAAATCACGAAATACAGGTTTGCTTATTTTTTTTAGGAGTACTCCTACGAAGTTTCAAGTCGAAATGTCTATTTTATATTATTTTTCCATACCTACAAAATTGGAACCCTCATTTTACCCCTTTAGGGTTTGAATTTTGAAATATACTTTTTTATTCCTTGTATTCGTCATAGCTGTGACCTACCCGGCGTTGCCCGGGCATAATACGTGAACCTATGCGTGTATGTTTTGAAACATGACTTTTCCATTGTTCTATTCAAGTTTATCCATCCTGAAAAAAAACAGTTTTTCCTAATTTTTCCGAGTTTTCACTCCGATTTTCCAATTTTTCTCTTCGCAAAGCCATTTAGAAACGAAAACATGAAATGCTATACAAAATCATATTTTTGATTTTTCAAATTTTCTGACTTTTCCGGTTGATTTTACCAAAATTTTCTTTCATACAAACCTTGCCCTGACAATTACGAACAGAACAAAACAAACACAAATGACTCAAATCGGTCGAGCCGTTCTCCAGTGATGATGTAACATACATGTCGCAATTGATTTTTATGTATTAGATTTTAAGTAGCACACCTGTAGTCTTAAATGTATTTAAATAATATGTACCAATTGCACTTTGAATTATTAAACAGGAAGCAAATAGAATTCTCAGCAACTTGAGATTTGCCGATGATATTGCTCTCTTATCAGACAATATGGATGATCTACGCAAAATGATAATAGAACTGAACGAAGCTGCAGAGAAGACAGGACATCGGTAAGAAAAGATCATGTCCAACATGGAAGACATCATGCCAATTTTATTTGACAACGGCGACCACATAAACGTCTTCGAAGAATACATCTATCTGGGGCAGAAGCTTTCGATCACAAAAGACACACAACAAGCAGAGATTGCGAGACTAATCCAATTGGGTTGGTCATATTTTGGGAAACTGCGTTACGTATTCAAGTCAAAAATGCTTCAACACTTGAAAACAAGAGTGTTCAAGCATTGCGTGGTCCCTACCCTCACGTACGCATCTAAAACTTGGACACTAATAACAATGATCCGAAAACTACAAATCACACAAGGAAAGACAGAAAGGAGCATGATGGGACTGAAATTGCTGAATAGAAAAACCAATGACCGGATCAGAAATAAAACAAGATGCACAGAGATAGCGGAGAGAATTACAAGACTGAAGTGGAAATGGGCGGGACATGTGGCAAGAACCCAAGACAACCGATGGACCAGACAGAAAAGTAACTGAATGGAGATCAAGAACAGGAAAAAGAGACAGAGGAAGACCTAAAACTAGATGGAGATATGACATCCAAAAAATGATGAAATAGAATAAAAATACTCAAAATTCCACGTTGTAGAATAAAAAGACAACATTATTTACTATTATAAAATATTTTTAGTCAGTGTGTTGTTGTGTCAGTCTAGGGTCAATTGGATGGAAAATCTTCGTCACAAATCGGCCCACTAAGAAGACGTCTAGTGCATTAGTTAAACACTAATTTATGAAAACTTGTGTAGAATGAAATGGTAAACTTTGTTTTATGTCTGAAGGTTAATACTTGCTGCTAGTAATTGGTTTGTCTTCAAAATACCATACAATAAATTAGAGAGGCATGGTAAATAAACCAAAAAATACATCTGTACCTGCAACTATGTGTGTGTTTTCAAGGGTAATACCACAAAAGTTGAAAATTTTTTGAGATTTTTTTTCGTTCACGTGCAAGTTATTGCGTTTAAGTTTCTCGAAACCAAAACTGCTCAAATTCCACTCGACCTGCGGTCTCGCGGAATTTTTAACGCAGTTTTGGCATATATCTAATACTTACTATATTGCTAGCGGCTATGAGTAGGAAACTGACCAAGGAAGTGAGACAGACAACCAACTCTTCAATGTATAATGGTGAGCTGTGTGCAGGCGCGGCGGCGTCGTCCGGCCAATGGGGAAGTGGTCAAGTTTAAAATTCGCTTCTAAAGGCGGAGTTCGAATCCACACGCATGCGCACGATACGCGTTATACTCTAAGTGAGACTATGTTGAAGCCGTAATGTTTTCTGACGTTTCCAGGCCCTACTAGCAATATATGTGTATTATATATATATGAGTTTTGGTTTCGAGAAATTTGCAATAATTTGCATGTTGACGAAAAAAAATTCTCTTAAATTTTTTTTCCTTGAGTGGTATTTGGAAAGATTATTCAATGATATGGGTAGATGACTTTTACCGTGTTCGACAGCATACATTTTTGACGTTTTCCACTATTAATTCAATAGTGGAGCTTCCAACACGAATATTATGAGTTTTTAGAACGATGCTGATTTGCAAACTTTGACTTTGACGTTTTGGTGGAATGCCAGTCAAAGGCTACTTACTAAATTGAAATCCTTCAAACCAATCGGGCTCGCGTGAAAACACTGTGACATTTAGGTGTTTTCAATGACAGTCAATTTTGATTGACCGTTTCTGACAAATTGAAAAATTTTCATTGGTTCGTTCATTATAGTGTTGAATAATCAAAGAAAGCATTTATAACACCTTAAACATCTGATTTAAAAAAATCCAATTTGTAGTTTTTCAATTAAAACTGTATTTTGAAATACGCCGGCGTATACCGGGTGTCCGTTCTCAAAGTCGAACATAGGCGAATAACATTGTATTGAACGTTTTTGCCGATTCCTGCTCGCCAATTCAACTTACAGGGAAGGTAATGGTGTCAATGGAAAGATAAAATTATTACGCATCAAATGATACCAATAATAATATTCAAGATGCGATTTTTATTTTAAAATTTTAATTTAAAACTTGGGAATTTTAAATATATTATGCCAAGTTCGATAGCATTTGTCAAAAAATTGGTATTTAGTTGGCTTAAATCAGATATTTTCTGTCAACGTCTGTTAAAATTATCTACAGAAAAATTAATTATTTCAATGAAGAACGAGTGAATGCACAGATGTTAATTGCCTATGTTCGACATTGAGAATGGACACCCGGTATACGCTAGCCCTAAGAGAATTAACCATGGGGCAACAAAATTGTAAAGTCGGTCACTATGACATTAAAAATTAATTTAAAAATTAGCAGCTGAAGGGCATCGCCTTTGGTGTACGACCAAGTTATTTTATCTAAAATGGAATCGAGTGGGCGGAAACTAATCAGCTGTGCAAGCAGAGACCAAATCTAGCAATCACATTCGATGAAATATTGTTCTTATCCATTATGCTGCTTTAATTGATTATTGGCTAAATTTCCAGGAAGATTTATGATTGCGTTAATCACCGGTCTCTGCCGTGAAACTGCGGTGAAAAACTTCATTCATTTTATCTTGGTCAATCCTATTAGTTTTTACAAATGTAAGCAACTGTATTACAAGCCTTTGAGTAGCTGCAGATGTCAGTTATACACTGAAGCTCCCGTTATTGGATGCCAAGTTAAACTTGTATATAATATTTTGCTATTATTAATTTTGTATGAATTATACCTGCATAGTGGAAGATGACTATTTTGTAGTCAGGTTTATGGAATTTGGTCATTCTACAGGTTATTCAGTTAGTACTCCGTTCTTCGATAATAGTTTTACCGATACCCAGAAAAAAAATTGAGGGATTATCAAAGGTTGATTTGTGGTCTCAAGAAGTGTGGCGCATAAAAGATGATTTTAAAAAAATAAAACACTACATTATTTACCGCAACTGAAGCCTCTTTGGGTTTTGTGTTGTACTTTATTTGTCCTTAAGTGCAATTGCCAAGTTATGATTTTTAAAATGATTTTTTTTTTGTCAATATCTAATCTAGTGATGGGCATAACCGGACAATTTTCATAACCGAATTATTTGCATTCGAATGATATTAATCACCGAATGATTATTTGGATAATCATTCGAATAAATTTTGGCTCTCGATTCGTTTCGATTTCGCCGGTTGGCGGTTTTCCGGTTGGCGGTTCACCGTCATCTGCATCGGCACCGTAACTTGCAGATAGAGGAACTCAGTTAATCGTAAATTATAATAATTGTATAAATGATTTTTATTTGACTTCTAAGGAGTTTAAACCATTGAGAATAGCTATATCAATACTAATCATAAATAAATTATAAATATGCGAATACAAAGTATCTATTGAATCCTTCCGCGGTTCTAAGGACGCACACTTAAAATTTCAAACGTCGAAATCATCTTCTTGTCCCACGTTCATATCATATGACGACGGACGGGCATCGACTGCTCCGTTATTAAAAATTAAATATAAACCTGTTACGATATTGGAAAATCTTATTTCGCTTTCTGTTTATCCCTTATTACGCATAATCAACAGCGTTTCGAAGCAAAAATTTAGGCCGTTATAAATTAATACCAACACAGCTTCTGCAAATCTCATACTCAGCAGAGCGTTATCTTTAATAGGAACGGCCCCATAAATTTAACCGGTCTCAAATGTGTTAATAACATCAACAAGCAGCCGTGAGCCTCACTTGGGTCAATCAGTACAATCTGCCTTGCTTTTATGGTTCTGAATGACGTATTATTTAGAGAATTTCGATCACTCGCAGGTCGCTGAGATACGGCACGTAGTACGTATCAAGATGAGGTTATTTTTCATTCGAATACTTGGAACGAAAACCGAGTTACAGAGGTTATTTCAATAACCGGATAACCGGTTATTTTTCATTCGAATAAGCCCATCACTAATCTAATCTATCCTTTAAAAAAATGAGTCAGGATTATTTTATCCTAAAACCGGTGTTAAATTTAAACCAGTTGAAATGACTAAGCTTAGTAGTGGCAGACGAACGCTTAGACCACATATACAATCTTGATAAAATGTAAACATAGTATTTTTCTCCATTTTGCCCATGTTCCTTACGAGATAGAAGATTGGTTCTGCATACATTCCTATTCTACCTTTTCATCTTCTATCCGAATATAAAGTAAAAATTTTAAAATTCACACAGCTGACAAACACAATTAAGGAATTCCGATACGACTCCGTTTTATGGATATTTTATGTCAAATTAAACAAACACTTCCCAATAGTATTTAACATTACTAGCTTGGTAAGAGGGTTTTTACTGGCGAATAGAAGGATATGACTGGCGAGCCGCAGGCGAGCCAGTCACCTTCTTGAGCCAGTAAAACCTGTTACCTTGCGTGTATTTTTGAATATTTTATTTGTTCCTCACTTGTAAATAACTAGAAATTTACCATTTATTCAAAAAGTCAAACTGACAAGCAACTAAATTCATCAATATGACACATACTAAGGAAGACAACTCTGGCTTTGCACGCTATCATTTATCTATGAGCACGCTTGTAAAACTGACAGTTAACTTGTAAAGATTTTACAAGTTAGTAACTTGTTAAAATAAACTTTATTGATTAATACAGTGACTTGATAAATTGATGTTTACAAGTGAGGAACAAATAAAATTATTTTTTTTTAGATGGAATACGCTGTATTTTTTGATAGTTGCTAATAGAGTATTTATTTTCAATTATTTAGAAACCACTAAGTTTACTTTTATTTTCAACAATTAAAAAAATTTAAAGGGTTTTTACTCAAAGCTTCTCTCGCAAGTGAACGATGTGACACTAAACAAGTTTAAAAATTAAAGGAAAACAGGGATAAAAATATCTTCACGTTTGTAATAATACTGAAACAATAAAAGGAAACGCTTGGTAATGCGAATTAAATAAATTTTTAAATAAAAAGACATTGCCGGCGATGGGATTCGAACTTCAGCGCTTGCAAACGAGCCTGCGAATGCAATTTTAAGGATTGGCGGCATCCCCCAAATAAACCTCCCGTTCGCTTTTATCTATTTCTCAGTTAAAGCAACAATAAACAATATTTATTTTTGAAGATGCGTTTACCCTCAATATGTTGGATCCAAAGTGGCCCTTTTTTGTCAACTGTAACAACCGAAGCTATATCTAAAATATTACATTTAAGTAGTAGTTCTTGAGTTAGAGCAAAAGCTGGTATATGTAATTATGGGTTTACCGGTATATTATATATATAATTGATGTTACAGTACGTTTGGATAATTTTTTTATATTTTACAAATTTGTACGTGAAAGAAATATGCAGGCAAATTAATATTGACTTAAAGAAGAAAATGTAATATCTTACAAATCTATATAACTAAAAAGTAAAATAGATTTGTAGTCGACACCCCCCCCCCCCCACCCCCCGGGCCATTAATAATAATATCGGGGTTATTCAAAGTGTTAGCTACTTTTTTCACTGCTGCTAGCTGCTATACACGATATGCTTCATTCAACTAGATAGTTGTGAAGCTCTTACCATGTTTGAAATCAAGTCTTTTATTAGTATTTTTTGTAGTATATTTTTTAGTTTAATAAACAAGTGATTGTTGCGTTTACAAAACGAATACTTAATTTATGTTCTGCGATTCATGTTGTTTTTATGTTATTATAGAAGTAAAAGTAAAATAAATACTAATTCCATGGCATAACAATTGACGCTAAAATATACAAACTCTCATTTTGTGCTGAAATTCAACTAATTTATAAGGATACATTTGTCATAAAACAAACACCAGCGATGATACACCAAAAAGGATTCGTTTTAGATGCAACATATATTTGTTTGTTTCGTAGATAATCTACTTTCTATTCACACTTACATAATGTATACATAGCGATATAAACTATCCATGTAGCTATTTTTAGGGTAAAATACCCGAGTAAATACCCATTTTGGGTTACCAGTATGATTCACTGGTAAGTTAAGATTCTCTATTTGAACTACGAGTATATAAAAAAGTAGAATAAATACTTGCACTGAGAATATCTTTTGTCCAAAATATATAACGTTCTTTAAATAAGTTTGTGATTTTCCTTTCCTTGATTGAGGGTTTCAGATTAATTTTTCACTTTGTTTTAGACAACGTTTCACTATGTTTTTTTATTTATCAATTTGCAATTATTATTCATTTTAAATTAGCATTAGATGAAATGGTTTACATTATATACAGTGACCCCCAAAAAACAAACAACAATAATTTGTGCTTGTCTAAAAACTTACTTAGCCCCTATCATATACCAAGTGTATACCAAGTAATTCTTACTTATTTCGAAAATGGCGTTTTTCGAAATTGTCAAAATGCAAACAGTGATATTTTTCGGAAATTAAGTAAGTTTTCAATGAGATTTTTTAGCATGTGTGTTTATTTTACCTAACTGAACAATCTCAAGTCCAGAAAAAACCTATTTTTCTTTAACTTTGGCTAAAATTGAATTTTTCAGTTACTGAAATATTTTTAAAATTTCACATACCAATACTTAATTTTAAAATTCAAAATTTTTTAGGTGATGACTTTATAAATTTATAATTGAAATAAATTATATAGAATGTTAATTACTCCTTCAGATGTTTTATTATTTGCGGAAAAGTTATATGTTTGCAAATTTTTGGCGTTTTTTATGCACGACGCTTTTTAGGAGAAACATTTTTAATGATAATTAATATATATTCAAGTGGCTTCTAAAAACTCTAATCTAACCCTGTTAATAAATTAGTGTTACAAAAATCCTGTAAATGTTCTTTTACAGCTGTCTAAATGAGGAGATGTTTTAGAACATGTAAACTGGACAATGAAAAATATCCTAATTTAGACAACTGTAAAAGTACATTTACAGGATTTTTGTAACAGTAATTTATTAACAGGGCTAGATTAGAGTTTTAAAAGCCATTTGATTAGATATTAATTATTACTAAAAAATATTTCTTTTAAAAGGCGCCTTGCATCAAAAACGTAAAGATTATGTGAACAAATTACTTTTCGGTAAATAATAAAAACTTATAATAATTAACATTTTATATTATTTTTTCCAATTGCAAATTTTTAGTCTTCGCCTAACAAAATTGAATTTTAAAATTAAGTCTTGATATGTGAAACTTTGAAAAATATTTAAAATAGGTGTTTTCTGGCTTTGATATTTTTTTCAGTTGGCTAAAACTAACACATTCAAAAATTCTCATTGAAATTTTAATTAATTTCCGAAAAATAGCACTTTTTGAATTTTGACAATTTCGAAAAACGTATTTTTTAAATAAGTAAAAATGTAGGTATCTATGATAGGTAGGGGCTAAATAGGTTTTTGGACAAAAACAAATTAATGTCGTAAAAAGTTTTTTTTTAAATTAAAAATAAAAATATTTCCCATATGATGCCAACTTTTTGGCGGTCACTGTATAAAATAGACATCCTTCATCTTTTGGAGTACACGATGCATTTTGATTTTACGAAATATTTTAAAATTCTTAAATTTTAAACAGCGACAATCATAAGGTATTATTCGTACTGTTGACATTTGTAATTTGGGTTGCAGATATTACTCTATCTCTATTTGAACGAAGTATAGTTTGCTTTATTAAAAAAGCACTATTAGGTGAGTAAAATTTAGTTTAGCTTCATAACTATTACAAATTTGATAAATATCCAGTCTTTAGGTATTTACCCGAGGCAGGGGTAAATATCCAGGTAAATACTCGTTTACCCACTGAGTTTACACAAACCACAGCACTATCTATAAACGTTCACATTTCTTAGAAACATCATCACGTTTAATTATTTATTGATGCCGGTTGAGATTTTTATTGCAGAGGCTTTAAGTTCAAAGATCAAGTTTGAAGTTGCGTACGGAGTTTTAGAGGTATGTCAAACAATGGAACATCTAAAAGAAAAGTTAGTAAATTACATACGGTTTTAAAATTAGGTTTTCTAATTCTTCAAAATGGCACAAGTTCATCTAAGAATTTTTCCTTAACGAGTATCTTTAATCTTAATCATTATTATAGCAGAATAGCATTTTTTAAAAATAATTTGCAGTAGGTATGTGAAATGTGAGTAACAAGAATATTTGTTGGTGAAAATATGAAAATTAGTATCATCAAACTGCAAATGCAAAATGACATTGTTTACTAAAGAAATATATGAAAAATTATAGTACATGCGGTACTTACTTTATTCAGCTCTATTGCTGATGATCGTCAAAATTATAGAATTTTGCAGCAATCAATTTTTATACCGACGAAATATATTTTACATAAGTAATTGACAATTTTCAGTAGGTACTGTACTAAAGATAAGTAAATTGAAGTGTTGAACCTACATATTTTGTTGGCTATGCTGATGGGTGTGTCTAATTCGACTCTAAATAAATAATATGTATAATGATACGATAGAAATGATTTTAACATTTTTGGAGTATTAGTTTTTGTTTGCTTCAGTTGTCAAATATTTTAAAAAAATATTCAAGAACATTTCAACATGACAACACAAATGCTTTTTAACGACGTGGAGCAAACAGTTACTCATGACCTACAGTAATTATAGTTTACTCTAATTATCTATTTTTCGGGTGAGTTACTATGTATGTTACGTGCTTTTTAATGTAGTCGAGCATGTTTAAATGTAACTGTAAGTTCGGTTTTTACTTACAGAACAAATGACGTCTTCTTATGGAAAATCATAAATTCTCTAGCTCTGAGATTTGGCTATCAATTCTGTAATCAAAAGTTGTTTTGCTGAAATTGATTTCCAAACAAAGCGCATTTGTGTTATGAAGTCGCGAAGCGGTTTTACGAGCATGTGAACATGTCCGTCTTTGTGTGCGTGTGTCGAATATACGCCTTGTAGCTACAACGCCGAACAAGTGATTGGCAGGATGAATCTTGTGAGATTATATCTTAATCAGCCGAGAGGTTTATACAACGTAATATACATCGCTTACGTGTAAGGAAACTGCGACATCAAATGTGCTTAACGTTGTCAAGGTACTACAGAGACAAATTTTACAATTGCAGAATGGCTGCATTTCCTGTGCAGTGATCGAGTATTAAGGATTTTTCTTCCTATTGACTTATGATTTTGTAGACTGTGTTGGTCACGTAAAACTTCGTTGACAAAAGTTCCTATTCGATTTTATATCTGACACATGCACGTTGCTTACCATAAAATTAGTTATTTAATCCCGAATGAAATATCTTCTTTAGTGTAAGCATTTTTCGCTAATTTAAAAATCTTAATTGGATGGGAATTAAACAAAATTAAGTAATAAATACTGAAATGTTTTTGAAATTAAATCACATTTGCGATATGTGATGATTAACTTAAATGTAGCGTTGTACAGGTTCTAAATTTATATTTGTAGCTGGACAACACTGCTTTCAGGTATTTCGAGCTCTATATTATAATTGTATTTGTGCGATGCAGTAAATCTATAACTGTTTTAATGTCTAACTTGCAATTTTTACAAAAAGTTACTAATTAATGTTACATTATCTTTAGTAATAAGCGCGTGACGCAGTTGGTAAGTGCCAGGCTTGCATTAAGCAAGTCCTCGGTTTGAACCCTCGGGGGTTGAAATTTTTTGGTAGCCTTGGCGATAAGAATCGGGCTCGGTAAGACCATTCACAGTTTGGCACCAAATTAACTGTGCTTTACTCAGAACCACAGACCTAAGGGGACAACACATCACCAACGCAGACACACACTTTACACAATAGTTGCTGCGCAAGCACCAAAAGGCGCGTTCCAACTCTGTATCCCGAATCCGGGGCTATTTGAGCATTGTACAGCCAGATGCCAGCGCATAAAGCACCAGCCTCTACACCACAAGGTAAAATGAGGTCACAGATAATACATTCAATAACCAAATTAAACACAAAGATATCAAAACTGAAATTGCAATTATATGTATGGCTACCCCTTTCTCTGATCATTTGTTGCTGTGGGACCAACACAAGAGGCTGATCCCGTGACGCCTTGCGTGCCCTCTTTAACGGCCCATCGAGAATTAGGTTGCGAACCATGGGGTTTCGTATCCTGTGTTCGATTGGTTGGTTGGTCGGAAGAGTTCACAGGAATGACCTTCTCCATATTGTGACAAGCTCTTTCTAGAGCAACATAAATTCCAGGTGGAATATCTTCTCTTCTCTCTCATTTTTCTTTCTTCGTTCTATCCTCCCTTTACCGTGTGTCGGGCGACACTTCTCATTGTCCTCACCTGTTTTGCCTTTGGCACTTTTTCCCTTAAACCGTGTCATGGGGCCGGTGAATGAGCTGGCAGTGGGTCCGGCCGTCTCGCTTATCCGTCATCCCAAGGACGCGTACCATAGTCGCTCGGCCATAGTCGGTATTCTTTTGGATGTGGGCACCACCCTTAATGGGGTGGGGTGGCCCAGATTTTTGTTGTGCTTACGAGCTATTTTGAATTTCGGTCGGAAGCTGTAATGGGACCCCAGTCGGAGTGCCCCCCTGGATCGGGGAGGAGATTTCTAGGCTTCACCGAACCGCCAGTGCCAATGTAGGTTTTTCGTATTTTCCACCGGCTTACCCGGTCTATCTTACCTCTTCTCACTCTGTTATTTGACGCTATCCGTCGTGGAATGGTTGTGATCCCGAGTAGTGAAGGCTATCTCAACCCGCATAGTTAGTTAAGCGAATCTTCTAGCGACTTTCCCGGTCGCTCTGAGGGTCAGTTTGGGAAATTGACCTTTAGTGAGGGGGGTGTAATGTCATTTTAATTTTATTTCGTTTAGATAACTTTTTTTAGTACAGTTCCGTGACCCCGAGATTATAATTCAATTTATTCCGGCAGGAATTGGAATGCCGCTACTTGCATATTCCTTTAGTAAGCAATTCTTTAAAATACTGTATAGCTGATCGCTTGTACAAGTCCAAGTAACTTTCTTTCTTCGAAATTAGATTACAAAATAATACTTTCTTAGCTTGTCGAATCACGGCCCCCAAGCTCGCTGGAAACGTTTAAATTAACGGTCAAATGTTCTGGATTTTTCCTTTACGAAATACATACGCAACAACTTGAGATCATTGCGGAATTTTCCTTTGTGAGCTGTGCCTTGTGCACGGTTGCGGTGACGTAATTCGCTGTCGTTTCCTTATTGTTTGGTCGGGGTTTCCCCCGAGTTCTTTGCAATATTTCTTTTTAGTGGTGCAATAATGGGACAGAAAATTTAGCTGGTAATGGTGAAAGTGAGATGGATTCATTCCGACGAGGGGCGCCGTCATCAAGCCCGGTGCATTCAGAATTTAATTGTCACCCAGCTCCCGAGTACAACAGACGTGAATGAATTGTGACCGCCGGTCGCCGAAAAGGCGATCGGCGGGGCTTCTTGATGAACTTAAAGTTTCGCGGTTTTTTTTGACGGAATTATTGGTGCCTTTTTGACGATTGGGGCGGGCCGAATTATAAAGGAAGTTTACTGAAAGTTTTGGGGCATAGTGTGACCGACGTAATAATTTCCGGGGCGAAGTGTTTATTTTTGTTTTGGCGTTTTTGCTCACCTGCTTGTGGGAAAAACATTTTGCTTTATTGCACATTTAAAGAAGACACCTCTCGATTAAGCCTCGTAAGTTCTCGCACCTAGTAAAAAGAATTGCATCTGCAAATCCTGTTTGCGTCGTGCCACTCGTAACGCTGCCCTTTTGACATCTCCTGTGAGGAACTTCTTCATTTCGGCAGAATTTCGACTTCAACCTTGTGGGTGCTGACCTCGTCGCGGCTAAGCCTCATCAGGTCCGGCTCAGTCACCTGCCATCCCCTAAACAGTATGTGATCTGGCTGAAGGTAAATGTAAAATTTGTACTTTCCTTTATTAAATCTAACACGGGAGTGCCGCGAATATCTACAGTGTGCGCCACATTTTATGGAACTTTTGCGCTTGCGAATTCATATCGCCTCATTATTTGCGTATAGTTGGGGAAATTACCCCTGTTATGTTTTTGGTATGCAATAACTTGTGTATTGTAATTTAGTAGGTAAGACAACTTCTTTTGCTGGAATCCCGATAACTTTTCAGTTAGGGTGTAACATTTTTATGGCCGACTTGTAGCTTTGTTTGTGTGTGTTGGATTATTAAATATTAATATTGTCAGAATCAGTTTATTTATTTTATTTAATTCTGAAATATGGGGTCCTCAACCCGTACTGGCGAAGGCCGAGTGAAGTCAAATGTGAAGCTAGAACATGTGCTTTAACTGAACAAGCCTGAAGAATATCGGCTTGAGTTAATTTTTCAAACCTTTTAGGAGGGTGGCCATAAGGTAAGTCTTTTGAGGCCACCTTGTGTGTACCTGCTGACTTGGAGGAAGCCTAGCGGACGGCAAAGAGGCAGCTTGCATCTAACCCGGTGAATTTACCATGGCTCCGTGACGTTTCTCGTTTTGTGTCACGAGAGCTTTTTATGCTCTAAAAACGAGTAGCGCTCTGGGTAATATTTTGAGCAAAAGTATAGGGTAAGTGTCGTCGGTTTTGAGTGAGCTTTCAAACCACCCTTCCTGATTGAGCTAAGCTGAGGGTAACAGGAACACCTCCATCTGTTCCGACACATTTTAAAATCTGTGTTATTGCGAAAACCGGCGAACCCTTCACTTTTTCCCGACTTTGCCTTTTAGAACGACCCATGTCGATTGAGTTAAATTATCCTGTAACATTTTATATTCGATTATTTCCAGCCTGATGGTATAATTTGTAATTGAGCGAGAAAAAAATATATGCAGGCGCTTGGATGAAATAAACCCCTTATATAGGAACGTAAATTGAATTTGGGGAAGTTTGAAACATAATCAATCAGTGACAATATTTATTCTAAATGCTTCGTTTCCGGAAATTGTATTATTGCGTTAACTTTTCGTATCCATCTCAGTAATTGCTGCTAGTACAATTTGATGAAGTCAGTGAGTAAGTATGGTTGCCCAATATTTTTGTATTTGTGTATTCGTTTGTCCTTATACACTGTCACTTGGCAGCTCTTAATTTATTTCCGCACCTATTAAGGTAAGACGAACTCGACCCATTCTCCTGAGTTAATCGGTGGCATCTTATCGTTTGAGATCGGAGAACATAATAGTATTAGAAACCAGAATCTACGATTCACTACACTACATTGTCGCTGTACTGGAGTTGCGGTACACCTTAGCGACCTCTACCAGAAACACAGATTGAGAATCGTTGCTGTAGTGGATATTATCTGTAAAATGGAAGTGGAGGGTGAGGTTTATTTCACAATTTAGCAGGGGCCAACATTTGCGTTTGTTATAAAATGAGCGAGAAAACGCAGCTATAGAAGCGCAATAATTTCAGCGATTAATTAGTTCATTCATTATCTTGAGTAAAAACAGAACATATTATGTCATAAAAAGTTGTCAATGCCATTTAAAACATAGGCTTCAGAATGGAAGAAAAAAATTAGTTAATTTTGCAATTTTGCAATATTTATAATTAATTATGGTGTCCAATGCGTATAAAACGTCGTTGTTGCCAATATGCGACATATTCATGAACTTTTATGAAGAAATTGACTCATAATTGACACTGCCAGCTTATTTTTATGATATTAAAATAATTTCTGTTTACGTCACTAAAATAACCGAAGTGGGCAAGTATAAGTTTTCTTGGTGTAAATCTGCCCGCCGTCTAAACTAATCACCAGCGCGCATTTAGTTCCCTATTCCGGCTATCGCTGCAAACTCTCGCCGGATAGACATTAGGTCCATAAAAACGTGTATCTACCGCTATAATTATGAAAACTTTTGTTATGAGAACAACTTAAATAATGCATCGTTTACGTGGAACTAAAAATGTACAAGTACAGATCTTCAGTGGTCCGCTAGAGGGCATAGAGGGCCATAAGGCCCCCATTGAGAGCCACTGTTCTAGAACAGCTCGACGGTTGCAATCGTAACAAGTAAACAATACGGAAATTTTTCCTCAACTATACTTAGTTATTCATTTTTGATTATGAATTTTCTAAGTGTATTCTTAGATGCAACTTCCCTTTTGAAGATATTTTTGTATCTTGCTGCTTCATATTTTTGAAGGTTTTTTTTTTGCTGGCTTTTGTGTAAATTCATACTAGAGTTGATTTTTACTGTATTTTCCTTTCTTCATTCGTCATAGATTCTCAAATCTAATCAGGTATAAATAGTGTGCTTATGTAAACTGTCGAACAAGAAATTAAAATAATTTCAATGTTTTACTCAAATACGTCTTGAAGCGGCTGTGAAGTAATGAAACTCGTCCATTTTTGTGGGTACACTCTCATATAATATAATATTTGTTAATTAAAACTCAAGTGTAGCACACAATTTGTTTTGCTTAGGTAATAACACTTGCGGCACTGTACACATCTGTCCTATAAAGCGATTTAATCGGAGGTGGTCCATACATGGCAAAGCAAATAATTGAAGGTTTGAATAATACTGACACTTTTTTGGGACTAAAATTCTAAAATTACAAAGGTTAAATCAATCGGCTCTCTATCGATTGGTGTAAACTCTATGAAATCTCTGATACTACCGCTTTCTTCGTGCCCACATGATTAGACAAGTGCATTATAGACAGGTTCGCATTTCTGCATATTTTTCAATGCCAGGACAAGTCTAACAAGCTACAATAAACGATGCTAGAATGGGCAGATAGGTGTATGCAACAAATGTCGTCTGTACTTATTGGTCAGGCAGATTATATCTTCATCTAAAGCAAGAGTCTTGTGCAGATATTCACGTTTTAATTTGCATTCTGTTTAGTTATGTTTATTTGCGAGGAAACTTCGTAATTTGCTGTCAGCCTCGGATGTAGATGAGGCGGATAACCGGTAAACGTTGGTCGTAGCTTATCGTGGCGAAATTATTTTCATTGACAGTTTGGTGGCTGTCAGTTGTGGAGAATAATAATGCTTCTTGTTGAAGGAAAGTGAAAGACGACGGCTTTTGCGGCTCCTTAATTAGATTTTGTGTTTTACGCAATGAAGACCACCGGGTTAAGCTGAGCTGCTTCCTACAATCAGATCAGGACCAGTACAATGGCTTTGTTGGAAGTAACGTTTGATTTGTTATTGATTAAGGTGCTTTTCTCTCCGTTAGACAACTCACAAGTACCGCCCACTCGTAGCTATAATTATTGGTGAAATTGATCTTTAATTATTACGAACTACCGTGTTTGTAACACGAAGTGTATTGTTCGCAGAAGAATAGCCGACGAGTTTTTAATCTTATGGAAGACTTGACAGGTTTTTATTGTGTAAATTACGTGCTTATATTTTTTGCTCCCGATATCATGCACACCCTATAGAAAATGATGTAAATGCAACCTTTGTTATTGATGTTAGCCAACATATAATATTTACATGGAATAACAATTATTGGCTAATGACTCGCTGGAACTTCAAAGAATGTATTTTTTCTTCAAACGGCAGTAAAATGTGTCATTATCCTGCTAGCTTGATGATGCTAAACTGTCACTTTATTGCCATGCGGCAGATAAAGTTATTTTCTGCCGATGACGACTTTATCTGCCGCTGATGAGATATAGTAAGTTTCATCGGATTTTGTTATAAACGATTGAAGAAAAAATGCTATATGTTATTCGGAGCAAAAGTATCTTTATGTGGCTCGGCTGTAATTATCTGCCCAGCTTACACCAGCTACGCCACATAAAATATAACTTTTTCTCCTAATAACATAATATACTATTATAATTTTTTCTTTTGCTTCATCTCTGTTGTTCTAAGATTTTGCAAAGAAAAACATCCACGTTTGTTCGCAGCGTTCAATTTCTATCTATCTTGTATTTGTAAATGTGCGCTAGTAACCATTAAGCTTATACATATATCATATTGAATTTCTAATATGACTGGGTCTAAAACGCCATTTTTATACTTACTGTATAATTCGACTAAAAATCTAAACTAAACTTCTACATTCAGATGAAACAAACTGTACATCTATAGTTTAAAAGGTTCACGTGGAAAAATTGGCCGTTCTGAGAAGCTGATAGTTTTGATAAAATTACCATTAAAAACCTTTGTATCATATTACATTCGATTAAATTGATTTAGTCGGGTAGAATAGCCTGATGAAGTACCGGATTTAAATACAATGATCCAATACTACAAGCATCGATTTGAAATTGAAGATACACAATTTATTATACACATTTCTTTAGTAAAGGTTGAAAAAATTACTTCAACATCTAATAAACTTATACCGAACATGTTTTGATCATAAAGCGCTACAATGTTAGCAAATCGCCTTTAATATGGAAATGGCTATTTAACGACATTAATTCCAATTCAGTTGTCGTACAGCAACCTTCTTCAAGCTATAAAAATTTAAAGTGTTGTTTTAATGGCCGAATGTCCATGCTTTTACTTAATTTGATGGGCTTCCAAGAAATTTATTTGTCTTGTTGTGTCAACCTTCTCGGAACTATATTATGGAGATTTAAGTTTTTGTAGCATTGTTGTGTTGTTTACTTCGAATATCGGCAGGTTTGTTGGCGTATTTTATTTTAGCCAGCATTTCTGTTAACGTAAACGTAGCTAAAAGCCATTTTAGATGTCATTCATGGTAAAGAAATTTTAATTGTAACAAGTTCATATTAATTAGAAAAATGGTGGAAAATTGTAGATTTATCAGTTTGACTTGATAATACCATCGGTGTTAGGAAACATCTCAATCTCATTTGAATTTATTATTTTTTATTTGGTTTTTTTTGTGACTACATATAGGCAAATAGAGGGATACATTTAATGTTGAATCTATTTGCGGTTTACGGTTGTTGGTCTTAAAAAACAGAACAATTTTATAGCCTTTAGAATAAACAAATGCATTACGTACATTGGGCTTTAAAATATGAAACATTCGGTTGTATTAAATGGAAAAGTCTTTAAAATTGGTAATTATGTAGCTCCAAAATTGTATAGCTTGCCTGAAGTTTACTGTTGATATACCACTTATCAAGTTTTATAGTAACATCTTTCCCAATTCTTTTAAAGAGTCGAAGTTCGAAATATTATTTTTTTTTAGTTTTGCTTCCGGTATCAGTAGCTTGAACTAACTCTCGATTATATTTAAACGTAAACTATAGTACTACTTTGTACTACAACGTTGAACTATTGATGCAAAAATTTGCCACATAAAATACCAAACTATCGTGACTACATGAGCACTTTCGAAGGCCGACCAGCTACAGTGGAGGTGGCATGTGTTGTTTACAAAGTGTTAAATTTAATAATCATTACAAAGGGGACGCCAATGAGTCTTAAATATAACAAATATGCCCAAATAGAAACAAAAACTCATAAACCCAAAACTTTACTTAATAACATAATAATCTGTAATAAATTTATAAAACTGCCAGATCAAAAACAGGTTTGCAGTAACCAAAACACATATTAATATATAATGGTCAACAATATAATATGAAGTACACACATCTTTAACAAATTAAAATTTTGAAAGTCTGGGGTGCACCCGATATAAAGATACTGTACTTAAATTCACATCACTGTTCGCCAGCAGAATATCAAATACAAATAACACATACTTTCAAATTAGAAAATTTACATAAACAAGCAAAGCTCGTGGTGATTTGAAGAATCTCAGTCGAATGTGTTGGTTCTTGACATAACTAATAAACGAAGCGAGTGACAGCAAGAATTAAAGTTTCCATAAGCAAACAAAACTCGAGGTGATTTGAAGAATATCAATCGAAAATATCCCCGGAGGTACCATGCAAGGCACCAAACGTGGTTTGATGCAGAATAGCTATGGATGGGAGAGTCTACCACGGCAAAAAACGGGGAACCCACCGGTTCTCAGATGCGGGCGAACACCAAAGCGAAGGTAATACAAGCACGTCGTCCTGAAAAGAAAGATTACAAAACTCCAGAACGGTTACGGCAGAAACATAGATCGAATTAGAACTGGGGAGAGACATCTTAACGCATTCAGATATCGGAAATGAAAGGGTAGGGAAATTCACCAATAACAACCGGCGGAAGGTATGAGCACCTGCCGCGATAAAACGGTCAAGACGAGAATCACGGCGTGAAAAATGCCAAAAGTACGCAACGCAACTATAGCCTGAAACAAGTCCAAGCTTTTAGTCTGTAATACCATAGTGTAACTTCGATAGCGATTCATTTGTTTGACTATTAATTTTATTTTTAATATTATAGTCTACGAGGAAGTACACAAAAACGCAATTCTAATTTTGCCTAAAAGAAAACAAAACTTCACACATTCTTTATTATCAGCTACCACAGAAATTGCCAAACTGACTTGCAGGCACTTGCAAAAAAGCCACAACAAATCGGTTAAGGCAGAACCACGCACGTGGCAGACTGAATCAGAATAGTACTGAGTTGTGACATTTTCAGGCGCCACTACTTGTCGTTAGCGTGTTATGTTAAAGTTCTTGCTTTTTTGGTTATCCCCTCGTATTTCTGTTTTAGTAATACGGAGCTTCAATAAAACCTCATCGAAGTCCAATAGTAGCTAGAATAATAGTGGATCCTATTTTTAATGTTGGTACAATAGTTATTTTTATAAGTAATATTTAGTTAATAATTTATCGTAAAGATACCTACCAAATAGAGCACAGTTGCTGTTGAATTCCGACAAAGTTATAGAAAAATACTTAAAAATGCGAATTTTTATTTTATTTGTGCTATCGTCATCTGCAAGGGATTTAAAACTTAGTAAACAATTTCTTACGGCATCTTTCTTGCTAAATTATACCCTGCTGCATGTTTATTAAATAAAACAATATATATGCTATAATTTCTATATTACTAGTTAACTAGTTATCGTAAAATATATGTACGTATTTAAAAATCTCAAAAAATATAATTGTGGGTAGTGTCAAAGAACTACCATTCATATTTACAAAATAGTATATTGTTTCATTAGGATTAAAAGTGGCACTTTGTTTGACAAGCAAATATGTTTGCATTTGCGAGGCGAAGCGCAGCAGCTGCGTAGTCAAGCGAACTCAAAATTGCAAGTCAAACAGAACCACTTTTAATCCAAATAATACATACCAGTTTTTCTGTAAAGGCTAGTGCTGAGATACGCATATATTTTTTCCTTGAGGTTGACATGGTTACAGACCGTGGGCCTCTGATCCAAGGTCTGTAAGTCAACTGGAGGTAAAAAACATGAATATCACCCATGGTGCTTACAATATTTTATTCACCTGCATGTTAGTAAGAATAGTATAAAATTTAAAAATGTCATAAGTACATTTAAAAAGAATATGTAAGTAATATCAAGGATTGCCTGAGTGTATGGTTGCTAAGACGTTGCCTATAGTTGCATGGTTACCATGAGTTTGAGGGAGAAATAATTTGAAAAATCTCTTGGGAGTTATGAGTAGCTTTTCATATTTTGTATCTCTGATGAAAATTAACAATATCATGTTGCTAGTAAATAAAGTACTTTTAATTCTAAGAACTAAAAGTGTTACCTAGCAGCATATACTTTTTATATCAGTACGACAAACGTCAACTTCAATGACATATTTTGGAATTGAATGTAATGACTTTTAAGACGGTCGCAGAAAAACAAAATTTTATGTCGTAACTCAAAATATGCCAGCAATACGTCGCTTCTATCTAGATTATATCAATCTTAAAACAGCGCATTAAGAAGGTCTACTTTGTTTTATGATATTTAGAAAATTCAGTAATCTGTGACGTTGAATTAAAGTGTTAAATGTGCAATTGGACTGTAGCAAGAAAGGCGATTTCTGCTTTCATTGGCATTGCCCTTGACCCTATAATGTGCAAATTATTTTTTATAGTGTGAAACTGAATTGATAAAAATCAAAAACGCAAGTTACTCTCACAAGACCAACGGAAGCTTAAAATTACAAATATTGAAATTGTGTTATTTGAATATGAACAAGTGCAGACTTAATTTCTTACTAAAAATGCAGTATAACAGATTCTAACCTGGTTTGTTTATTGTCGACAATTTAATGTTATGACGATTGTAAATTCGTTCCCCTACAATTACAAGGTAATATTTTATTGTAAAGACCAATTAAATATGAAAATTAGGAATCCCATGGTTAGAATGATAACATTATACAATTTTTCTGGGTCGGTGCAGATACATTTTTCAACGTTATTGCCGTCCTACATATTCCATCATAAACCTTCCACTATGTTTATGTTTACGCTTAAATTAGTTTTAGTGGCCATTTAATCTTAGCAGTTCTTAATGTCTAAATAAAAATTCCCCGAAACCCAAACATTAAGGATATTTACTACTGCAGCAATTTTTAGTCGTAACTTCCTTATAATTAAATAATTATACACAAGTAAAGGAGTCTGGTGAAACATAAATGGCACTAAAGAGGAAGAAGTTGGAAACAGGGTCGGACTGAAGACGATTTCAGGGATTCATAAAAAGTTTAAAATTATACCTTCCTAGTATTGAACATTTGCAGTGTTCGTTCAAAGTAAGAATGTACAACGTGGAGTTCTCTTAAACGGGATAGAAATTCGGTTAAATTAAGGAAAATGTCGAATATTTGTTTAAATTATACAGTTAAAAATATAAATTGTATTTTTTTTTGGTTATAAATGTTCTATTAACATAGAATAAAAATATGGTGACATTTTTAGGGCAAGTTTTAAAGAGAAATTTAAATTCAGTTTAAGATTTTTATTTGATCGAATAACTTCGAGGTACAGGTTACAGAAACTAGATTGACTCTCAAGGTAGGTCATGAAAGGCGCTGTGATCATATTTGATAAATTGGCAATATGTGGAAAGTTGTCAAATATACAAAGTTTGGATATATTTCAAATGACAAGTAATCAGTAACGGTGGGTAGAGGGATTTTGTTTACGCAGTGACTAACGTCATATGACAGATTCTTTGTATTTTAAAATGTGACAATTCTTTGAATGAATCATTATCTGGGATAGAAGATTTAGCAGAGCCTGGTTGTTCAACTCAACACAGCTATTTCCGCAATCCTATTTATCATTCAAGAACTGATATGGCGCCATACCGCAATGTTGAGTACGCCTCTGATTTATTGTGTCAGTTAGCTTAAATAAGGTTAAGAATTTAATGTGAATATGATAGATGTAAAAAATGTTACCAATACGAAACTTGGAAATTACTAGATTCTAACATTAGTTCCGATTTCACCGCGCTTCAATCTAGATTCTGTAACCTGTATTGGCGTGTGCTTATCTACAATCTTATATACAACAGATTGTATGTAGGCAGTAGTCGAGTCGGTACTTATGCTTCAACTTGTTTTTTATTTTGATTTTGAGAAAGCTATTTTTTTACAAAAAGTCATTTAAGGGTTTAACGACATCAAAAATTTTATGCGATACTATACAGAGTGCTCTACGATTACAAAAACTTGAACATTTGTTAGAATTAAGCTACATTTAATTACAAAATTAGAATAAATTATTGGAAAACCATATTTTTATTTTAAAATATTAAGGAATATGTTTTGTAATACAGTATCACAACTTTCATATTTCACTTATAAGTACATATATTTCCGCCCCACGCAACTTACTACTACTACTTACCTACTAAAAATGCATACATTTAGTTCTAAATTAGTAATGTAAGGTATTGTTTAAAGTTATTACTGTTATTAGTTTTATGGTTATAGCAAATGATTGAACATTATGACAGTTTAGAATTACATTTAGACCTTTATGTGGAAAGCAATTGCGAATACTATATTTATTGCCACATTAGATTTAATATTTAATTATTAGTAGTATCCTTGATAGGCCAAACTCCTGGCTGTGACCAAAATAATAAAACTTCATCAATTACTTTAAATTTTTTTTTTGATAAAAAACTACTTTTTCTTGAAATCGGCAGTAGAGAACGTCGAGATCGTCATTATTTTTGTAGGTGACGGGGCGACAGATAAAGGTCAACCGACCTCAACATAACCTACAAAAGTTGGTTAAAATGTTGTACTTTAACGATTTCTCAAAAAAAACATACCCCTCGGCACTGAAGTTCCTTTTTATCCGTCGTGTGGTTGATTTGCCTTGGCCCTACGGGCCTCGGCAACTAAATCCACATTCATGATAAAAAGTTAAACTTTAGTGCATTGGTATACAAATTTCTATTTTTCTAATGCAACTTCTTAGTTTATTATAATTTGTATGTCTTATATATGTATTATCTGCAACCTCATTTATTTTGGAGGGTAGAGGCTTGTGTTTTATACGCTTGCATCTGGCGGTACAATGCTCAACTTGATCCGGATTCGGGATACAAAGTTGGAGCGCGCCTTTTGTGCTTGCGCAGTAACCATTGTGTGAGATGTGTGTCATAATGATGTGTTGACCTTGTTACTCTATCTCTTAGGTCTGTGGTTCTGAGTGGAGCACAGTTAATTTGGTGCCCAACTGTGAATGGTCTCACCGAGCCCGATTCCAATCGCCAAGGCTGCGGAAAAATTCCGGCTGCCGTGGAATTCGAACCGAGGACTTGCAAGCCTAGCGCTTTCCCAACTGCGCTACGCGGCTTCTACTTATTCTAATTTAAGACACTATTTTTGTAACACAATTTTCTTAGACAAACAACATGTTTTGCCAAACTTGAAAAACTTAAAACGAATACGTTAGTAAAGACAGTCAAGTTCGTACTATATATTTCTGATATGTGATATTTGTCGGTAATATACTGTAGCGCATAAAATATTAGGTGTAGTTATTGTAATGTTTTTATGTAATTTATAAAACAGCCGTTATATGGAGAAATTGCTTGAGAAATAATTGCTCCTGCTTGCGTGATCCAGCTGCACTACTTCTAGCTTCTAGCTTCTATTAAATCCCTTTTCTGCTTTGTCCGCGCATTCGATTTTTACTGCTATCGATATGTATATTAGCTATGCGTCAGTCAGATGTCGGAGATGTTAGAAGGGAAAACTGGAAGCTATTCTGGACCTATCTAATCAGTGGGAAATTTTTCAGACGAACCACTATTACCATGGAAGAATTTCTGTAAATTTCGTTAGGTTTGGTAATTATTGGGAAGTACCTTTTAGTATTTGCCAAATTAAGTTCTAACTTTGAATTTTTACTATAAGGGTGTAGCTATGTTTGATTTAATTATTAGATTTTTCTCTATCGTTAGCTGAATATGGTTCAAATTAGAGCATAAGGTGTAAGAATTTGTAACAATATTATTTTTTAATTTAATTAAATTATTTCATTGTGGAAACGAGTTAAACTGTTAGGATTGAACTTAAAAATGCGAGAATAGATCGCATATTTGATAAAAACTGGATTTTTTAAATTTTAATATACAGGGTGAGTCATGGTTAGGTGTAAAAAATAAAGCTTCTTTAAGCCAAATCAAAGCAATTAACCTAATACACCTTCGTACGAAAATGCTCTTTTAAAAAGACACAGAGTGTAAATCATTTTATTTCATACTGTCCGGAAAATACGACTTTACGTCATTAATTTGAGTTCGGAAAGTGGAACATTACATCACAAGGCCGGAAAGTGTTGCTAGGCAACTGCTGAATAATAAGTTGGTGACACTGTAAGTCTATGTCAAATTCGAGGTTATCAGGTTAAGTTTTCCGTCAGTTTTGACACAGACTGACGCGAAACCTAACCTGCTAACATTGAATTTGACAGACTTAAGGTGCCACCAACATATTCATACGTTTGAATTTTCACAGCCTTATGGACTTTTTCAATGAACATGTTGTATAAAACAGTATGAAATAAAACATTGTACGATACACGGACGGCCGTAAAATATTATTAAATTACTCGTTTAGAAATTCCAGACTCGGCTCGTTCCTTGCCTCGTCCGTAAACATCTAAATTCGTACTTTAATAAGTAATTTTCCGGCATTGTAACGTAAATTACTATTTTAAATTTCTATATTTGGAAAGTAAACATTTGCATTTTAAAAATCAAGTAGTCTAATTTTGATATGTTTTTTTAAACAACTGGTTTACTGTGAGGTAATTAATACGAGGGAACAGTTGCAGCAAAGAATTTTCGAGGTTCCTAAGGAAATTTGTGAAAACTATTATATTCAGCAAGTGCATAAATTGTTAGTATGACAGTGCCATGCTTGTATTACGGCTGGAGGAAGGTATTTTTAACATTTGCTATACTATCCATTCACAAAACTCGTAAACTGTCAAAACGCTGTCAAGTTGGTACCTTGTTTAAATTCTGTTTGGAACTTCTGCTTGCTGATTTTGGCAGCACTAAAATGTTTGAAATTTAAAAACTTGACTTATGTCATTTTCTTGTAAAAAGTCCCGAAGTCTATTTGTGCATACACTTCAATTGCAATGGAACAGAAATGAAAGAGAGTTTTATTATTGGAAAGGGAAAAAAGGCTATAGTTGATTAAAACAAGGAAAAACTAGAAGAAAATAGTTTTGAATTTTGACACATGTTACATAACCGTAACTTTAAATATTACTAGAAATCACTAGATCCGAAGTACATTCCCAACAAAGCTGTAATTTCCAGGTACACTCAGGAAATATAAGGCATTCAATAACACAAAAATATTTAAATTCTTTATAAGTTGGCATGTGCTTATAATTTTTGTACTATGGATTCTTTATTTTGTTTTGCAAAGGTTTCCACACCTTTATGCAGGCAGATTTGAATTTAAAAATGACGAATTAATATTTCTCATTGTTAGTAGATATTTTTCTAGAAATTCTCACACATAATCTCATAAGAGCATTAGTTCTTTCCGGAATTTTTTTTTGAGTGCGTTCCAACAACGTCGTATTAATTTGCCCGAGCGGGACGCGAGTTTTAGTAACTTTTTGTGAGTACATTCCTAGACAAAGATGCATTTTGAGCAGTACACTCATGAAATTTTGGAAATCAAATGCCACTTTGTGTTTTTATGTTTACTGAACAGACTATATTTACAAAATTTGACATTGACGGTTCATGAGTTTTGTGAATGGATAATAGTTTTCAATTTTTTAGTCATTGTTTTGCTAATTTTGTTGTTAATTTTGTGTTTATTATAATGTATTTTAAAATTAATCGGATAATTAGTTTTTTATTACACCTGCATCAAAATCGCCGTTTAAAGCACGCCTGAGTGTGCGAAAACAAGCGATTAGAGCTCGCCGAGCTTTAAAGGTTGTCAAGGAGATGACTGAATGCAACAACGGACTTGGACGCGACAAAAACGTAGACAATTCTCGTAACTATAGTAGAAATATTATTATGCCCTCTCGATTTATCACGACAAAAATTATTTCTAAGTTTTTAGTGCGTAATTTATTTCCAGTATTGCAGGTATAATAAAAAATAGCGTAAAGTACTTTATTCGTGGATAACTGGTCTTTAAAACAATTGCTCTATTTCGAGCACTCCGGCTACGCCGTCGTGCTCGAAAACTCGAGCGTGTTTTAAAGACCTTGTTATCCGCTCATACTTTAATATACTGTTCAACTTATGGTCACAAATAGAAATAAAATGGTTTTCATTAACACCCTATATCTTTTTCAGGGAGCATTTTGGTATTAAGGTGTATTATTTTAATTGCTTTGTTTGGCCCAGAGAAGCTTTGGTTAAATTTTTTACGCCTAATTATGGCTCACCTTGTATAATAGAGTTATGAATGGTCATATATACAATTATTCTACAATTTATTGTAAAATTTATTGACTGAAAAACTTTAAAAAAGTTTAAAATGGATTGTTAGAAGAAATAATGAGCTGCGAAAGTAATATAAGGCACCGCTTTTGACAACATAAAAAATAATACATTGTTGTCTCCTGTCTGTAGTGTTTTTGAAATGTGTATGTAGCATAATTTGGTTTGGTTAACTTATAACAGAAATAAGTTGATCTAGCGACATTCAAACTGATATTGTTGTTATTGTACTTTAAAAACGGATTAACATAGGCGCTTCAAATTTGGTATGGGGGCTTTGCTTAGTATTTCAGCGATGTTTCATAAATTGGTAAAATACCATTAGACAGTACTGCAGCAAAATATCCTATCTTTTTCTATAGGATATTTTATATCAACTTTGGATTTATTATTTTTTTATTATACTATTAAAATGTACTGTGTAAAATACTATATTTTTCTCTTTCTCTCTCTGTTATTTTTTGAAATAAAAAGCCATTTTTGCAAAACTATCTGAACGTTACCATGTCATGTCATATAATGTCTTGATCAAATAATAACAAAATCTAATACTATTATAATTTTAAGATCGAAGTTAACATTGTTTAAACCGTGATTGTTGTCGCTTTTTCAAATTGTAAGTTACGTCTTTCAAAACCACCCTGTGTAACATATTTGTGATTTATATCTTAAACATCATCCCATTGGGAAGCAGGAAGTAGAGTAAAAAATATAAAAATTTCGTTTTAGATATCATACTCCAAGCTTTGTAGGATATTTGATGGTTCTACTAAATATTGTTTGAAGAAAAACAATTGTTATTTTTTGAGCTTTTACTTGGTATAATGGCAGGTCAGTGTACACTAGAGTAAGATTTTTAAAAAATTCCCGTTAACTTTTATGTGTCATATTGTGCAATATTATGTTCAATTGTTTTTATATCACAATCATTTATTATTTCTATTTTTTAATAATATTTAATATTTAATCAAACCTAAGACTGGAGTAACTTGTTGGGCCTGTAGAACTGTAATTTTGTATAGGAAGCTTACTTATATTTAAATGTAATATTTATGTGTCCGTATTGTAACTCTCATATTGTTTGATTGCACAACTTACTATTTATAACTATTTAAAATGGAATATTTAGCCGAATCGAATCATTCAGTTCTTCCTTTATTGGTCGTGATATAAAATCATGTTTTTCCACGACCGGGAGTAGAAGTCCGTTTCTATAGCATCAAAATTGTGACAGAGGTAGAACATTTGCTCTCTAGAGACTAAATAAGACAAAAATTTCCCTAGGGAGTTTTCATTATGACTGACACAACAATTATGTCAAATTCGAGGTTATCAGGCTAGGTTTTGCGTCAGTTTTGACACAAACTGACGCAAAAACTAACCTGCTAACCTCGAATTTGACATAATTGTGAGCTCTTGTCATAATGACTTACAGTGCCACCAACTTTAAAATTTACCATAGGTTACTAATTTTAAAATAATTGTAACTAAAATGTCAATAAATGACGTTTAAAAAACGGGTTTTTCGTTTTTAATCTTCCTGCAACGTGAAAAAAAAAGGATATGCAACTCGGAGAGAATGCTATTTTGCTTCAGTGCAATTTCTCTCCCTTATTGCATAATCTACTATTAGTTGGTACGCTCTTCTTCGTATAAAAAATAATATTTTTTACATACATTTATGTAGATGCCAATATTCAAACGTTACTTGTAATTAAATTGCTTTAAAGAAATATAGTTTATTGTTATTTATATTTTATTCGTAAAAATCAATAATGGAGTAGCACAGTAACATGCTTTGTAAGCAACATTGGTAGTTGAAGAAAATAATATTTATTTGTTTTTAAGCAACTGATATTTTGTGAGTAATAATAATAAATTATCGATTATCGTAAAACGTCAACAATACTTAATAAAACCGAGAAATTCAATTTTAAACGTAAAATTGGCTTTTATACATTTGGCGACCTTTATTATACAACAATAGTTCTTATAAAGTATATTTCAGACAAATTTATTTGGATTGAGCAATTGGCAAATTTGTCAATATATATAGACATCATGTAATTAAGTTAACTTAAAAAGGAACTTTTAAACTCGTTTTGTATTATTCAAACATAATATACGAAAATACAAACATATGCACAAATTCATGTTCATGCTGTTATTTTAGTATTTTGCCACACTATAAAATAATAGCTATTTATGTTACAAGTACGAAATTAAGGACTTTTTGGACGAGCCGCAGTTTAACGCTAAGCGAACGCAGCGAGCGAGGCACATAAATAAGGCGAGCCTAAAAGTGCTTACGTGCGAGTTACATACATAACTTTTTATTCTACTGCTTTGGAAGCGTGTCTGCTAATTATAAAATGACAGTTCCTCATCGAGGAAGTCGAGAAATGTCGTGGAAGTCATGATCATACCGCAAATGGGAGTGTCTATTTTGATTTAGACCAATAGAAATGGTTGTTAGTTTTTGTTGCTATGGTTATAACTGCCGAAAAGTAAAAGTTACTATAGCAAAATCACGAAAACAAACGGTGCACGTCATCAAATATTTAGTAATTAATTTAAAGTTACTGTTTGATGACGCCCACCGTTTGATTTCGTGATTTAGGTACAGTTGCGGCTAATAAAAAATGAGACAACTCTTACAACAGATTTTTGTTTAATTCTAGCTGCCTGAATTTGTTTTATTAATATGTCATATTGTAGCATTGAATATTTGACACCTGCCAAACAATTCCAAATTAGAAATAATACGACAACGTAGTTATGCCGCATATAAATGCAGTGACGAAAGGTGGAATAATTGCGAAAATAGATGTAACTGTCCCATTTTTTTTTTGGCCGCACTGTACCTATAGTTACAATAAATATTATTGATCGGCCTCTAAACGCTTTTCAATGCAGTAGAACAGAAACAATATTAAAACATGAACGTTTCGGAACACAAATTTGCTTCCGTTTTCAACGATTACTTAATTACATTAAAAATTAATTATGATAACTTAGCTTATTTTACTGGAGATGCAGCAGAGTAAAATCACTTCTTCAGTAAAATAAGTTAATTTCTCTTGGATAAGTTTTAATTTAATTAGTCAATCGTTGAAAATGGAAGCAGATTTGTCTTGCAAAACCGTTCCTGTTTTTAGATTTTTTGATTTGTAACGTGGCGAAATACACAAGAACAGTATGAATAACCAAACGCCACAAAAAGGTTTCGAAATTAAATTAAGGTTCAGTGGAGGAGCAAGCTTCAGCTTGAACTGCGCTTTGGGATTTCTACTGGTTGCTGCTATTGGTTTTGTTTTCTCAATTATTCTATAGATAAATTGCTTTTTTTTCTTTTTGTTTATTTTTTGTCTGTAACCGAAATGTACAGCCAGTATGAAATAAAGACAATTATTATTATTTTTATTATTATTAAGTGACAGTAAAATAAATATAAAAGTCAATTCATTAGAAGTAGGGATGGGCGCGTGGCGTGAAAACAGTCGTGTCACGGCGTGTCACGTCGTGAACCTGACTAATATTTGAAAATCGTGACGTGAACGTAGTGAAAAATTTCCAAGGCGTGATTCACGTTTCACGTAAATTTCACGTTAAATATTTAATAACGAATAAAAATATGCATGGTGCCCCGGGTGCTGATTACATATTATTTTTAAATAAAAATTTTAATGTCTAGATGTGTAGATATTCTAATAAAAGTAATGTTTTATTTTGTATACTGGCCTTAACGCTGACAATGTTGATTACGATTTATTTTTTAACCAATTTATTGTGTAGATGAACTTATTATTCTACTAAAAGTAATGTTTTGTTTTGTAAAGGGTTTCCCAATAAGAACGATATGTTTTTAAAACGTCATAGCAACCATATCTAAAATTTTAGAAATGTTACTAGCTGTCATTTGTTTTTAGTATAGTTTGACAATTCATCATGTCAAAATACACGCTTCAACAACGTTTGGTTATTATCCAAAAATTTTATAAAAAGAGATAAAAGTTTGGTGAGTCTGTAATCTCCAGAAATGGAACTGTTAATTGGCCTCCAAGAAGTTGTGATTTAACACCTTTGGACTTCTTCTTGTGGGGTTATTTAAAGTCGTTGGTCTATGCCAATAAACCTCGAAATATTGACGCTTTGAAATTGAACATCGAACGCTCCATTAATGAAATTACAGCTGATGTATTGCACAAAGTTACCGAAAATTGGGTTTATCGGATTCGATCCTGCATACAAAGCCGAGGTGGACATTTGAATAATGTGTTATTCAAAACATAATTGTCATAAGTTGTACTATAAAATAAAGAAAAAGTTTTGCGTTTGTCTCAAATATTTTGTATTTTATTTATTTATTTATTTAATAATAATTGTCATAAGTTGTACTATAAAATAAAGAAAAAGTTTTGCTTTTGTCTCGAATATTTTGTATTTTATTTAATTTTAAAAACATATCGTTCCTATTGGGAAACCTTTTATACTCGGCTTAACGCTGAAAATATTATTACGTTTTATTATTAAACCAAAAATGTATTGTGTAGATATGTAGATGAACCTATTTTTAAAAAAGTAATGTTTTGTTTTGTATACTCGACTTAACATTGAAAATGTTGATTACGTTTTATTTTTAAACCATTTTATTGTGTACATGTGTAGATGAACTTATTATTCTAATAAATGTAATGTTTTGTTTGGTAAACTCGCTTTAAGGCTGAAAATGTTGATCTTTCTACGTAAAAGTACTTTTAAACCTACGAATTAAGTGTTGCCTAGCAACGTATACCTTCTGTACTCATACCAATAAGGGAAACGTCAATTCCAATGACAGCGTTTGGTATTAAAAGTAATGTCTTTGAAGATAGCTGCAAGAAATGTATTTGCGAGAAATCAGTATTTAAACCTTGTCGTCAGTTATTGTAGTCAATTTTCATTTGTTTCTCTTTATATCAACTATTCTGCAACATATCACGTAAATTATGTCACGTGCAAAACATATTTTTAGTTCTGTTTAGGGTTTTTTTCATTGGTTTTAAACTTGAACATTCTGTTCTACATGAATTTAAATTTTGAAATAAAAGCAGCGTGTCACGCCGTGAGCGGCGTGTCACGCCGTGAACGTGAGCGTGAACGTGCGTGAACGTGAGTGTTTAAAGCAAGCGTGAAACGTGCGTGATGTGAGCGAAAACTCACTCACGCTCCCATCTCTAATTAGAAGCATAAAAACGAGTACATATACATTGCATAGAAGTATAATAGTATATTAAAGTATGAGTGGATAACAAGGTCTTTAAAACACGCGCGAGTTTGCGAGCACGACGGCGTAGCCGGAGTGCTCGAAATAGAGCAAGTGTTTTAAAGACCAGTTATCCACGAATACTTTACGCTATTTTTTATTATACCTTCAATACTAGAAATAAATTACGCACTAAAAACTTAGAAATAATTTTTGTCGTGATAAATCGAGTGAGCATAATAATATTGCTACTATAGTTACGAGAATTATTTACGTTTTTGTGGCGTCCATGTCCGTTGTTGCATTCAGTCGTTTCCTTGACAACCTTTAAAGCTCGGCGAGCTTTAATCGCCTGTATTCGCACGCTCAGGCGTGCTTTAAATGGCGATTCTGATGCAGGTATAATAAAAAATTATTTAAAGTTGAATATTTGTTAACGATCATTGTAATACTACTTTACGTAAATTATTCAAAGAAACTTTACTGGATTCTTTATGATTTATTATTATTAATGAAATCGTAAATGTTGAAACTGGTGATTAAATTTTCTGTTCAAACATAGTTCTACATGGCAGTAAGCTTTATTCATTTAGATTTTAGACCAAGAATCTATCACCCAAATAGACGTATGCCTTTATTGAATGTTTGTAGTATTTATCTGCCAATTTATGATGCATTTTTGGTAATTATTTATGCTCTAAAGGCTAACTAAGCATGTCGTTTGAATATCTTCAAGCAAGCGAGAATTATCAACAGTAGTTACATAAGTGGTGATAATTTTTTGATAGTTTTAACTAGATTCTCGAATAATAGCAACAAAGATGAGTGCTAATCTAGTTAAAATTATAAAAAAAATTATTACCACGAATGTAATTTGGCGTGATTATTTTTTAAACAGTTCAAGTTGTAGATAGGGTTTGATGGAGCTTCCAGATGAGTGTCCTGTTATTTTTAACAACTGCTGCTCACTTACTCCACTTTTAGCTAGTTGTGACGGTTTGAATGGTTTGTGAAAAAATAGTCGCTGTAATTTGCTACTAGCAAATAGTCAGTGTAATTTTGATGCTACTAGCAAATAGTCAGTGTAATTTTGATGCTATTGGTCGATTTGAAATTTTTTCTCATTACTGTTGGCTGATAGGACTGTTTAAAAAATAATCGTAAAAACACATTTTTCAATTCTTGTTATTTCAGCTTGCTGCTACAAATCGAATTTCATTCAAATACAGGCCATTTTAAAATATTTCAGTCCGATCCTGGCTCAAAATTCGATAAGCAGCCGAAATATAGTTAACACTGTTAACAACCGCCTTGTCCATAACTAATGATCTGAACTCCTCAAACTTGTCTTAAACAGATAATAATACGGTTATGGCGGCGGTTAATCCTAAATAGAAGCGTGCAAGCTGTTTACTGCCGTTTCGGGTCTGTGTTAACACTGTTGCACGCGTTTGTAATAGCTTATTTAGCCTGGGGGCCCCCGTTTTCGCACCTTTGAAAACACGGGTTTTGAGAAGCACACGGAGAATTTATTACCGAAATTGCCAAAACACACGGCACTCGGTTATTAAAAGCGTGCGCAGCCAACAATTTGTAATAATTAATTTAACGCGGTTAACTGGCGTTTTCTGGAAGCACGTAAGCTATAACCTCTAATTAAATGCGATACGAAAAATCATCCACGAGCTCTACACCTGCCTCCAAAATATGTGCGTATCATCGCCTAATTAAAGAAAGCAAAGTCACGGCCTGCTCGATTTCGTTGCTGTGATAGCAGCATCGCGTCCGTGCGCGGAAAGGTGGATGATCAATCTTATTTTGCCTTAATTAAAAAGGAGATTTGCACCTTGCGATCTGTCATTAAACTTACAGGCGCGTTCGGACCAGCAGGTTCATAAATAAATTATGACTATTTTGGGTTACTGAAAAGTCGATGCAGTAGTTCTTCTGTACAGGGTATACCAGTTTTAAAAGATTTTCACTTATGCAGCGTGTCGTGGACCTCACGATAAGAATATAAAGTCGTATAAATATGCGTCTTGTGGAATTTCGTTTTCGAGTTATCGTATAAGAACATAGCATAAGTATTATTTTTTAGTGTTGAATAAATTAGCATGAACAACATTAAGAGTATTCACCTGTATCAACTTTTTGAGTAGGTACTTGCTATTTTTTCACAAACTTGTGAATTGCTGATACAGATGGAACAGGTCGATTATTAAATTTAACCGAGAATACATCATGAATTGTGCGTACACTGAAGCCACTGCAAAATGTTTTGATAGAAATACCCTCTCTTCATTAGAATATTCAACATTATTATTCATAGTAATAATTATTTAAATACTTGAATTGATAACGAACAGAAAATAACATTTATTTTGGCATAAACCAATTTGATTATTAGTCCAGTCGTTGAAGGTAAAAATATTCTATTACTTCAGAATTCTTTGAACCTTGACCGATTGACGTGACATTTGGCGAGTGGTTAGAGCGTTAGGGGATTGTTCAAGAAGCAAAAGTGACATAGCGCCGATGTGCGCTTTTACCCTGAGAGTGGATACCACCCCTTCTCGGGGGTGGAAGTGTTTTCACTAAAAATAAGAGGGACAAATTCTAAGTAAAAAATGTTCTATATAGTTTTTTCGATAGATCGATATTTTTTGAGCTATTCGCGATTGAAAACTTTCGCGAATAAGTCGAAAACTTCGGGTTCTATCAAATAAGTTGTAATAACCAAAAATGAAGCTTAGAAAACAGCAAAGAGATTGGTTTTCTTATGAATGCTGTAGGTCCAATATATAAGAAGTTATGTCACGTTGAAGAAGATTTTTTTTGCAACAACTTGGTTCGAAGTTATCAACGTTAATTAACGAAGCACCGATGCATTTTTCGGAAAAAACTTATAGAACATTTTTTGTAGTGATTAAAAAGACCTTTAAAATGAGCACTACTAAAAGTCGATTGCATTATAACTAAGCGAGTTTCGATGCAAAAACGGTGGGCCACCCGAATTAAAAAAAAAAGAAAAAGAGCGCTAAAACCCCAGCTATTCCACCAGAATTGATATTGACCATTATACCTTTAGAAATTACTTTATTTTAGTATTACTCATGTAATCCAAAAGTTTTTCGACAGGTTCAGACTTTGCATATTCAAAAAGTAAAGAGTTGAAGGGTTCGGGATGGGTGGTCCACGCACTATAATGCAAACTTCTAACATTTATATCTCCGTTATTTTTTTTCCTATAGAAATAAAACAAAAACTAAAATGTTCGTTAAGAAAAAATCCACATTTTTGTACTATATTATTTTTGACGTTTTTTTCTTTAGTTTTAGGGATTTTCAAAATTAGGTATTTTTTAAGAAATTTGAAAAATACGTTTTCCATTTTCATCATATTTTTTTCGAAAAATGCGCATTCTAACCCGCCCAAACTTTTGGATTACATAAGTAATACTAAAATAAAGTAATTTGTAAAGGGATAATGGTCAATATCAATTCTGGTAGAATGGCTGGGGTTTTATCGCTCATTTTTTTTTCAAAAATTTGAGAGGCCCACCGTTTTTGCATCGTAACTCGCTTAGTTATAATGCAATCGACTTTTAACAGTGCTCATTTTCAATCACTACAAAAAATGTTCTTTAGGTTTTTCCCGAAAACTGCATCGGTTTTTCGTTAATTAACGTTGATTATTTCCTTCATATCCATAATAATGCGTAATCATCGTGGTTTCTGTCAGTTTAATAATGACTAAAATTCAAACGTCAAAATTTAACCGCGGTTAAATTTATGTCAAAATTTAATCGCTTGTGCATAATTTTAACATGATTATTAAAGGTGCTTCACCAATTGAATTTTATCTATTTATTCAGGAAATAATCACGCCGAACATCCCGCTTGCATGTAAACTAGCCTGAATAAATTTTGGCGATTTTCTGTGAGAATATTTTGCTCTGAAGAAATATATCTCGTAAATTTTCCACTTCAAAATCCCTCGTGCTGCGCACTCGGGATTCTTGTTGAGCGGCAAATTTACTTGACAAATTTCTTAGCAAAACATTCTGACAGAAATCTCAAAATTTAATCGGCTATTTTAATGCACTTGGGATATTACTGTTGATTACTTCGAACCAAGTTGTTGCAAAAAAAAATCTTCTTCAACAAGCCATAACTTCTTTTATTTTGGACCTACAGCATTAATAAGAAAACCAATCTCTTTGCTGTTTTCTAAGCTTCATTTTTGGTTATTACAACTTATTTGATAGAAGGCGAAGTTTTCGACTTATTCGCGAAAAACCGTCCAAAAACATGCATTTTTATCACGAAAAATCTAAGTTTTCAATCGCGAATAGCTCGAAAAATATCCATCTATCGAAAAAACTATATAGAACAATTTTTTACTTACAATTTGTCCCTCTATCTATTTCCGAGGTTATTTTAACTTAACACATTTCCACCCCCGAGAAGAGGTGGCACCCACTCTCAGGGTAAAAGCGCACATCGGCGCTATGTCACTTTTGCTCCTTCAGCCATCCCCTAAACACTCACCAAATTTCACGTCAATCGGTCAAGGTTCAAAGAATTCGGAGCGGAAAACCTTCAACGACTGGACTATATGGCTGGTCTGTTTTTTGTGAATAAAATGCAAAATAGTTATTACAGTTTTTAAGCTATTTCTATCTTAAACAAGCAACAAATTCAAGTAAAGTACCGGGTGACTATAAATGATTGGGATTTTTTTAGGTTGGCACTGTTTATGTTGGTGGCACTGTACGTCTATGTCAAATTCAATGTTTCCAGGTAAGGTTTGGCGTCAGCCTGTGTCAAAACTGACGCAAAACCTAACCTGCTAACCTCGAATTTGACATAGACTTACAGTGCCAACCTAAAAAAAAAATCACAATCATTTATAGTCACCCGGTAGTATCCAAATTAAGCGAATCTTTTTTCTCTTTTGATTGATACCACCGTCAATTCTATCAATTGAAGCGGCAAGCAGGAATCTGCATATATAGGGTTTCCCATGCTATTTCCCTACGTGACACACTCGGTATGCTCAATTATAAATATCGATTTCCAATTTACACCGGATTGGGTATTACGATTGTTTTAGTTTTTCAGTGGAACGTACTTTTTTGGCGATCAGATGAAATTTATATAGAAGGCGTTCAATCGCTCACTATTAAGCCTTTCAGTTTATTCAGACTGTCAACTAAATTAAATAGTGCGGGACTTAATGAGTCGCATTGTCGGATGCATGTAGAACCTGGTATTTCGTCTCTCGATCTCCTGTTTGTATTCTTGTCTATTTGTTTTTATGGAATTCGTATATTTTTTTACTTAGAAATGTTGATACACTGTATTCCTCGAGTATGGCAAGACTCTTTAAGTGAATTCGATCGAATGCCTTCTCTGAGTTTATGAAACACAAGAAAGTTGCAGTATTATATTCGATCGCTTTTTCAGTTATTTGTTTAATAATAAAGAATGCCTCTGTTGTTGAGCGGTTTTTGCGACAATCTTGCTGTTCTTTGCTCATTTTTTAAATATTGGAATTGTGTTGTTGATCTTCCATTATTTTGATATCTTTCTTTCTTTTACATAGGCGGACCCAGAAACTTCTTAAGGGGGGGGGGGGGAGTCAACTAACTTTTGTAGACTGAACAGTAAGGTTAAACTAATAGGTGGTTACTGCCCACTATAGGATGGTGCTAGGTAGATATTTAGAATGAAAGAGGTAAAAAATAAAAATTGATTTTTCAAGACAATCTTTTCAACAAATAAATAACGTAAGTTAGATTAACACGATATTTAAAACTGTTTAAAAGAAGGAACAATAAACCGCTCTAGCTATGCTAAACTAAAAAATAAAATATATACAGGGTCCGGCAATGATGGGGTGGGAGTGGGTGGAAAATTCTGTCTAAAACTACTAGAGTTATATAAATATTGTGTAGATAAAAGTTGTAGTTACGAAGGTGGAGCACGTTACAAAATAGTGATTGTACAGGGTGGCTCAAAAAATGTAGCGAATCAAACTTATTTTTTTTAAATTGAAATCTCCTATATTTAGGTAACTTGAAAGTTTTGCATTGAAATACTAATCATTTAGATATCAAGTTTTATGGGTCTACGTCAACTATTTTGGAGATATTATCAATTTTATGCAAAAAATGCCGAATTTTAGGCGGCTGATGTATGAGAGAAAGTGCAAATGGTGGTTCTGGGTATTACTGATATACTGGGATTTAATAAGGGTACCACCCAAATATATTTTTGTATTCGTTTTATCAAATCTCAGGTTGATTAAAAGTGACTTGTAAATTGATAGCTACAATAAATAGTTGTATGCCCTTTATAATATCTTATTTATCTGCAACTAATCAAATAAAAAAAAGCTAGCTCAAATTTCGGTAAAGCAAGGCTCGTCTCGGTTAGGTTCCCCCTGAATGCATAATTTATTGAAATTCGGAACTACGGATCTGATTTCCGCTTTAGCTTAACGCGCACAATTGAAAACTCTGAAATTAGTTCAAGTGTTAACCAAGATGGATGCCGTTTACAAGATTGCGTAATTGCGTAATATTGTGAAATCGGTCAACGTGTTATCGGTAATTATTTGAATTAGACTGTTTTCTCGACATTAATTTGTCTTCTGTTTCAAATCTTGCGGGAACGCTATTTCATTTGTTTTTATAGCGTCGGTTTTGGGAAAAACATAACCTCAACTTAGATTACTGCAATTTCCGGATCTCTGGCTGTTAATGGGTGTTTAATATGCTTGGGATCGGCTTCCTGCCATTTTTGCAGTCTGCGGCAACCTCCTCGGATGAACTCAAGTGCCCAGATCTTCTCCTGGGGTGCTGGGATTGACGTACCAGACTCCTACACGCTACAGGGACGTGCAGCAGTTGAAACCCCTGGCTCAGGAAACCTCTTTCTGCCTGTAGCTCAGGATCGTAGGCTGGGATGGATCTGGCGAAGCCCTCGGAGACGTCAACGGTGGAAATTTATTTTCATATGAGGGAAATCGAAACCCACACTTCCCCTTGTAGCCGGGTAAATTGCTAATACACTGGTGCACTTTTTATTATTAAATTCAATTGGTTTCTATTTAAAAAGGTAATTTATTTGGAGACACAAAAACTGGCTGTCATAAAATAATTTTCATTTGTCTACCTCCATTAATTTGTTATAAACAAAAGCTAGTTACTTCAAATAAATTGCGGATATTAACATGGTTCAAATACTAACTTTTAACAATAATTCTACTTAAAACTATGATTTTGTACACTAATACTATATCTAAAATAATTGTTTCCATTTATTTTTTACTGCACGTCTCTTTAATTTAATTTGCGTTCTAATATCCACATGTCACTGCACTGATTCAAGTATTTAATTCGCGCATATCCTGCACTGGGTTCTTTTGAATTCACTGTTTTCTTTTAACACACATTTTTAAGTTTTTTCTGCAATTCCTATAACCCTTGCCTTTTGATTCTTACGGTTTCCTTCAAATGCTTATCCATCTTCCAATTACCTTTCTTATAAAACCCTGACTGGATTTCACTATTAAAATATGCTTGATTTCTACGCTTCATTCCCTTGCGTTTGCAACATCTTGTAATTATTAAATTTTATTCGGCTTGGCCTTTACATTTAGCACAAACCTAATCAATTAACTGAACTTACATCCAATTTGGATCCCTATGTAAATTGAGCTTTGCTTACTGCGTTTATTAATTAATTATTCTGCAATTACTGGCATCTCATTACAAATGTATTCATTCTGGCAAATTCAAATTTTAGCTTTGCAGTTATATAAAATATCTCACTATGCGCTTTCATGAAAAGTCCATTAATTTGGCAATGCTACCAGAGTTGAATTATAGGGCTTAGCAATACAGGGTGCTGAACATTAGTGAACTGAATAATTTCGATTTTTTTTCAAATGGAACGCCCTGTATATTTTTGAATTTTTGAAAAACCCTTTTAATGAGCTTTCTTTTAATATGTTACTTTATACCTCTAAATTCAACTGCTTTTCAGATATGCGTGTTTGATCATAAACACACAATTTAAACCACTTAAGATGTCCCATTTCAAGAATAACCGACAAAAACCGTTTTGTTTTATATGCGAATAGATAATTCAAGTATATTTATCCAAATGAAATAACTAATATTAAAATGTCTCTTAATTACCTTCCCATGTAATTTTAAAGTTTTTCGGGGAACGTAAGAGTTCTCCAATAATTATGCTTCTTTAGATTAGAAAGACTCCCAAGAAGTCTACCAGTGCTGCCAAAATAAGCTCCGATGTCGTTTGACAAATTTCCAATCTCTCCATTATCGGCGGGAACAGAGGTGGATGCGGATTTAGTTTCTGTGGAATTAGTTGACAAATAATCTGCTTTCTCTGGATTTTGAATTTCTACCATCTTATCCTGATTGACATGAGATAGTGGTTTTGGTTTTTGTATAATGGCGTCTAATGTTTTCAGCCATTTAGAAAGTGGCGCTATTCTACAAAATTAAATAAAACAAACTGAATAAATTTGAAATAACTTTTTATAAAATCAGTTAAGAAATGCCCCTATGTCAATTACTTGAAAGTCAAGTATGTACCTATGTTTTTGCTTTCCCGCATGTCAATTTGATGACCAACTGGTTTCATAAATAGCTACATCATAACTGGTTGAGAAATATTTCACTTTTCATAACTGATTGCAAAAAATGAGACGTTTCTAAACTTCACTCAATTTAAAAAAATGATACTTTATAACTATGTCAAAATTGAGAAAATGTTATAAAACAAGCATTATTTTACATACAGGTACTGATCTTTAAAATTGAAATTTTGCAGGCTTTGAACATTTTAAACTTTGACTGACTAGTTGTACAATTTAAAACAAACAATTTAAAAATACATTGGTAACTACACACTAGGTGCAGTACATTGTTTTGTCTAGTGGAGACTGGTAGACACTAGGCAGGTCACAGAACCGACATCGATAGGTGACGAAAACCCCCACCAACACTGGGAGGTGAGGGAAAATTTGTTTCTATTGGAATTAAAAAGAAATGAAGCATGTGAAAAAAAACGATTCCGTAAATTCAAATTTAAATTACGAGCGGATGCTATAAGAGTGCTTTTTGTTTATAATTAAAACAAAGTGATCAACTTTTTATCTGATTACATTTCTTAACAGTTCCAACGGAGTGTCAATTGACCCCATTGACAACCCCTGGGATCCACCAATATAATATCTTATTAAATAGTTATACCTGCACTTCAATCGTGTAATTGGGCCAGTCTCTATGAAGACTCCAACAAGTGTGGATATATTTTTTCACCAAGGCGGTATTGATTTTTCAACTATAGTCTCTTTTAATATCCTTTATCTAATAGACTTGTCTGTCCGTCCGTCCGTCCGGGACGCTGTTTCAGCAGCCAAACCGTAAGAGATAGAGAAAAAAGTCATTAAAGTTATATGTTTGGAATGGTCATGTCAGCTCAGGAACCGAATTTCAGTCACGTGACACTTCCGGTTTTCGAGAAATCACAAAAAAGACCGTTTTTCAAATAGAACGCGTATTAAATAAAAATGTTTCAGTGGCCAAACGGAGCTGCGACCCTCTGCGCCTTAAAACGTCGATCGGTTAGGCAACCACTTTGATACCTTCAAGGTCTGGGTACAGCTTTTATTTAATACGCGTTCTATTTGAAAAACGATCTTTTTTGTTTTTTTAAATGAGACATTTGTCTCACTGGATTGCTTGTTTGTATTATAATTTAATTTTCCCTAGCAGAAGTTTATGGCCGTGTTCAAGAACGTGTACTTATACGAGGGGGGTTTTTTATATTCGCGGAATGGCTAGGTTGGCTGTGGAAAAACAAGCATTTCATTTTTTACTAACAATTGTCAATACTTTCTGGGTAGAAATGTCAAATTTCACACCGATATTTATGATAGTGGTTCCGTTGTAGTTAAAAGATTAAGTTAATACATGAAATTCTTTGAAAAATGTCGAATATCGAGTTTCGTGCGGTTATTAAATTTCTTACAAAGCAGGGTAAAAGTGTAGATATTATTTTAAACGAAATGAGGGCTGTGTACGGAGATACCTGCCCAGTGGCGGTGCAAGAGCACCTTGGGCCCCTAAGCAAATATAAAAATGCCCCCCCCCCCCTTGTAAAAGGATTTATATACTTAATGAATTGCATATTTATAATTATAGTATACAAAGTAAACGTTTAACAAAAAATAAAATAACATCCTGTTATAACCAACAGAAATAGAGTAGTAAATGCCTAACATTTAACACATTTTATAACCAACATATCTAACAAAATATCAATTAAAAATATAAAATTAAATAAAATCTTCAAGCTGGTATAGTAAAATAATAGCTATTTGTGCAACAAGTGCTGAAAGTGGACGTTTATGCACAAGACATGAAAATTATGAAACGAAGCCAAAGGCTGAGTTTCATAACATGTCTCGTGCATAAACTCTTTTAGCACGAGTTTGCACACAATATTTTTTGTACGGCCTTAAGTTTACTGTTATTAATCCATAAATGTCGATTTAATACAGGGTTGCATTTATGACAGTTATAATTTATGTCATAGTAAAGAGATGTCCTTGAAGCTCAGGTGACTGTTTCTGCAGCGGTAGCTGTCAAAGTTAGTTATCAAAGGTAATTATAAATGTGCACATTTTACTTTATTCATTACATAATGCTTTAATTATTTAAAAACGGTTTACCTCTAACAAAAGAAGTAACTAGAATAACTTTACAACCTCACTTTTAGTTCGAAATTCTAATCCAACACAGCTGTTTACTTTTAGCACATGGGCTAAAAGTAAACAGCCGATTTCACTTGTAACACGCTGATTTATAAAAGTTCATTTTTAGTGAAAAAAGCTAGCGCTATAAGGCCTACTTTTAGTAGTGGTCGTACAAAATAGCTATTTATGCAACAAGTGCTAAAAGTCGACGTTTATGCACGAGACATGAAAATTATAAAACGAAGCCAAAGGCTGAGTTTCATAACATGTCTCGTGCATAAACGACTTTTAGCACGCGTTGCATACAATATTTTAACTACGACCTTAATTTTACTGTTATTAATCCATAAATATCAATTTAATAATGGTTTGCATCGACGACGCTTCTAATTTATGTCATAATAAACAGTAGGCCTTGGAGCGCGGGCAATGTTTGCGAAGCCAGTACTGTCAAAATCAGTTATCAAAGGTAATTATTAATACTACACATCTCACTGTATTCATTACATAACGCTTTAATTATTTCAAACAAAACCACTTTACCTCTAACGCAAGAAGTAACTAGAATAGCTTCACTTCCAGTTCGAAATTGTAGTTTTATAACCTCACTTCACTTTTAGCACATGGGCTAAAAGTAAACAGCTGATTTCTTTAAACACGCTAAATTATAAAATGTTGCTTTTAGTGAAAAAAGCTAGCGCTAAAAGGCCTACTTTTAGTGGTGGTCGTAGATAAAATAATATTCAGGTAAAATCCTAATAACTCACATCAAAATAGGTAACAACTACTTAGTATTTACTTGTATCATTAATATCTGTAAAACGCCGTAAAAATAAATTGATCAGAAATAAAAAATGAATCTTTCTGGCCTTATTGACAGCAAATTGTTCCACAAGATTTTTATGTCCGTTGTAGACGATGCTTTTTGCACAATTGACAAAAGCGGAAAGTCATCTAGCCTATCTTGGCTGGTAGAATTTCTTACATAATGTTTTATTACTTTCAACTTGCTAAATGTTCTTTCTATTGTGGTAGATGTTACAGATAGAGTCAAGAATAAAACCAATGCAGTAATAATTTAGCCAAACTTGCTTTCGAGAATAGTATATTTCTGTAGGAATAAACTTGTCAAATCTGGAACAGTCATGCTATCATTTAAATCCTTGTTTAGTAAGGAAATAGCGTTCACAAACTGAATAGCGAGATTATTATTGAGGACATCAGAATACTTTTTCTGAAGCAAATCACATCGGACCTGTTCAGCTTCTTGCATACTTAAAACGTTTTTCGGTTCTAAAACTTCAAGCTCTCAAATCGAGTCTGATCACTGATAACTGAGAGTGGGGGACTGAGGTTGCAGTGCTATCATTGTATACCGAAATGAAGTAGAAGATATCGAGATATTTAATCAGCGAACTTACCGGGCCCCCCAAAGAGCCCTCTAAGGGCCCGGGCCCTTAAGCAACGCTTATTCCCGCTTATGCATATCACCGCCACTGTACCTGCCCTGGTAAAACTATGATTTATAAGTGGTCACGCTTATTTGAACAAGGTAGGGAATCGTTAGAAGTCGATGAAGGCCCTGCAAGACCAAGTGACGTGACGACACACGACATGGTGTTAAAAGTTGAACTTGCCGTTATGGAAAATGGTCGACTAAAACTGAAGGAGATCGCAAAAATGTTCAAAATTTCCGAAACAACTGCCTTCAAAATTCTTCATGAACACCTTGGAATGTCAAAGGTCAGCGCCCGGTGGGTCCCCCGAAACCTTACAACTAATCAAAAACAGTACCGCGTTGATTGTTGTAAGCAATTTTTAGAGCTCTGTGAGGACAATCAGGCAGATGTTGTCGACAGGATTGTGAGTGGAGATGAGACATGGGTTCATTTTTATGATCCTGAATCAAAAGAAGAGTCGAAGCAGTGGCATGTGAAGGGTGGACCAGCCCCAAAGAAATTCAAAGTCTAGCAATCGGCTGGAAAAGTGATGGCGACTATTTTCTGGAACTCTCAAGGAATTCTGCTTGTAGATTACAAGCCTAAGGTAGAGACCATTACAGAAACGTACTACGCAAACATTCTGACTCGTTTGCGACAGGCCATAAAAGAAAAACGGCGAGGAAAGTTGGCAAAAAGTGTTCTGTAGCTGCTGTGGCGTCGTGCGGCTTTGAAGAAATTAATCATCACCATACAGTCCGGACCTGGCTCCTAGTGACTATTTTTTGTTTCCCAACCTGAAAAAGGACCTTCGTGGAAGGCGTTTTAAGGACGAAATATCATTGCAAGCTGCCGTAAATGAACATTTTGAGACCAAATCAGAAAATTATTTTTTTGAAGGTTTACAAAAAATAATACAGCGATGTAATAAATGTGTCTCTTTTCGAGGAGATTACATTGAAAAATAAAAAATTAATAAATATGCTTCTCTTTATACCCCATTCCGCGAATATAAAAAACACCCCTCGTATCTCCACGGGTGGTCCAAAAATGTATTATTTATTCGTTGATATTTTGAGCATAAAATTCAGTTAGTAGATCTTCGTTGTCATTTTGCACGTATTTATTAAATCGCTGCAGTATGTCCGGGATCGGTATATCCCGGTATATTTGCTATACAGGCGTTCATATCACCCATTTTTATTAAGTAATGTGGAGGTAGTATATTATTTATTTCTCTTAAAAGTTTTTCAGAGAATTGTTTGTTTTTTGTCTTAACTTGGTGATATATGGAGCATATGTGGCAATAATGTGTGTAACATTGCTGTCTGTTTGTACAGATACTCTTAGGGCCGGTTGCACAAAGCAATGTTAAGTCTGGTGTTAGCTAACGTCGCGTCAAAGTGAACAAAATCGCATCAAATTTTGTTTACTAATGTATTAGTTACCATAAGCATTTGAGATTTGATTCGTTTTTGTTCACTTTGACGTCGCGTTAGCTAACACCAGACTTAACATTGCTTTCTGCAACCGGCCCTTAATATGCGATTATCAAGATATTTAATGTCATTATTTTGTTGGTATTTTTTGTAAATTAATATTTCTACATTTGATTTTGCTATAAATAAAAATATGGTTGTCAATTAATTGCGTTCCTTTCTTTTTTTCCCTCGTCTGAAAGACGAAGAAAGTTTTTTACGAAAAATTTACCTTTCCAGCTCTGTCCAGATGTTCACGACGAAAAAGGATTTCTCAATTCCGTCTGTCTGTCTGTTGGCGGTATAACTCAAAAATTATTTTTGGACGAAGACGATATTTTGCATGCTTATTATATATCTACCTGGCATAAAACCGAGAAAAATTTGGACAAATATATACAGAATGAGCACCTTAAAAAAATAAAATTTTGTTTGTTTTTGTTTTAACCGAGAAATAGATAAAAGTAGAAATTTGCACATATCTCAGGCTTTAACGCTGTTCAAAATGGATATCAACAGATACACAACAAATGTTTTAAAAAATAATATATGTGTTAACAATAAATGCGTTCTGTTTAAAGCCGCCGCATCTTACCGATCGTAGGCGGCCTTGGTGGGCGAGGTAGTAAACGCGTGCTTTACTTTGGGTTGCTGTCAGATCATAGAGATGCATTCGCAGGCGCCGAAGTTTGAATCCATCACCCGTAATTTTTTTTTAAATTGATTTTATTCGCATTGCCCACTCCTTTTATTGTTTTAGTATTATTAGAAAGGTGAAGATACCGGGTGGCCATAAATATCTGATATCACACTACCTTTGGAATCAACACCGCTTTATTAAAGTGATGAATCCAACTAAACTAAATGTCATTAATGTCGTCACAACTAAAATTCCTATCTGTCAAAAATTATTACAGATTGCAATAAGTAATGAAGTTAGAACAGGATATTTTTATAATCGAGTCGTAGGCTAAACTGCAGAATCTGGGGCACATTCCCCTCCTCTTATTGCATTTGATTACATTATATAGGTACCAATACTTATCGTAATTGAAATATAATGCTAACCAATATTTATAAGTAGCTAATTCCATGGCTACCGGGATCTCAGATATTTATGGCCACCCGTTATTTGACCCATATTTTCCTTTGATTTAAAAAAATATTTTGTTGCTTTAACTGAGAAATAGATAAAACTAATACTCTGCACATAGCTCAGGCTTTATCATTGGCGAAAAGCGAGACCTAACAGATACAGGGTAAACATCACAAATGGGACAAAATATTATGGTGTATTTATAAGGCAGCAGAAACTCGCACAATTTGAGTACGGTCGTAGCTCAGTTAATCAAGCGGCGGACTAGAAACTGGGCTCAAAATATTCGACTGGAAGCGCGGAGTTCGAATCCCAGCGGATTACATTTTTTTTTAAATTGTAAATTGATCGAATACCCACAAGGAAGTTCTGTGTAAACCCATTTACAGATTTTTGTATTTGTTTTGCTCACACTGCAAATATCTATTTTTTTTTCGTTAAGGTCTATTAACACGTCTTGATTCTTTGTGTTCAACGACTGTATGTTCTCTGTGTCTAAATTTAATATTGCTAATCTAGTCTTCATTTTTCTTTGTCCATTTTCTCGCAGAGTCATTACCATTTGAGCAATTTGGGTTTCGAGGTTAGTTTATTTGTTGTGGTTCATAATTAAATGTTTATTGTGTTTCTTCCAGTACATTTTTCGGTGAAATTGTTTCTGCAGAAAATATGCAGTTTCTGGAGAATGTTTTCGCTAGAAAGTAACATTTTGCCGGTCAAGATCGGAAAACGGGCATCAGCGACCGGTAATAGTATTTAACATTACAAGCCAGGTAAAACAGTTTTTACTGGCGATAGGATTGGGATGACTGGCGAGCCGTCAGGCGAGCCTGTCATATCCTTGAGCCAGTAAAAATGGTTACCTGGCGTGTATTGTTGAATATTTTATTTGTTCCTCACTTGTAAATAACTAGAAATTTACGATTTATTCAAAATGTCAAATTGACAAACAACTAAATTTATCAATATGACACATACTAAGGAAGACAACTCTGGCTTTGCACGCTATCATTTATCTATGATCACGCTTGTAAAATATAACTGGCTAGCCAGTAAATTTTTTACTGGCTAGCCAGTTAAGAAACATTTTCAAGGTGAATACAGTGACTTGATAAATTGATGTTTACAAGTGAGGAACAAATAAAAGCTTTTATATGTTTCTCACTTGTAAACATCAATTTATCAAGTCACTGTATTCACCTTGAAAATGTTTCTTAACTGGCTAGCCAGTTATATTTTACAAGCGTGCTCATAGATAAATGATAGCGTGCAAAGCCAGAGTAGTCTTTCTTAGTATGTGTCATATTGATGAATTTAGTTGCTTGTCAGTTTGACATTTTAAATAAATGGTAAATTTCTAGTTATTTACAAGTGAGAAACAAATAAAATATTCAACAATACACGCCAGGTAACCATTTTTACTGGCTCAAGGATATGACAGGCTCGCCTAACGGCTCGCCAGTCATCCCAATCCTATCGCCAGTAAAAACTGTTTTACCTGGCTTGTAATGTTATAGCTATTAACATATCTAGGAATGCTCGGATTTTAAAACATCTGAGGCTGTTATGATTCATAACATCCGTGATATGTTCAATAGTTTATCGGTTGCTATATGGTTATGGTTGCCATGTAGGGTAATATTCCATTACCCTACAGATAAGTTATGACCTAGTTACCAGCCCACTTTTGTATATGTAAACAAAGGCTTAATATCCTGAAACCGGTAAAATACTATTGCCGGTCCCTGATGTCTTCGATACTGTGGAAGCAAGTTTGTGTTTTGTTTAGATAAGTCAAATAATAGATACTAATGTCATAATTTTTTGAGTTTTCGAAAGTGCATTCGCAAGTTTGAAAGTAAGGAATCGGATGTTGTAAAAAAATATTGTACGATACATGACCGGAATGTGTTTTGCAGGCAGGGGCGGATGGGCAAAATCTTAGCGGCCCGGGAAATAATATTTGTCGGCCCTTTTTACTTCCTTTTACAATAAAAGAAGTATTGGATTCACCCCAAAAATTCGAAATTGAGTTTTCAACAGATCTTCACGTTTCAGAGTCCCCTGAACCAAAAAACATATTTTTTTTCATTGGTCTGTCTGTGTGTCTGTGTGTCTGTCTGTGTGTCTGTCTGTCTGTCTGTCTGTCTGCGAACAGAATATCTCAAAAACTAACAGAGGTATGGCGTTGAAACTTCATATATAAGTTTTGTGTACTATGTAGATGCGGCAGCAAGCTTTTGAAGAAAATCGCATAACCGAAAGTAGGTGTTTACTCTTGTGATTTTTCAGTTTTTTTCGATTTTTTCAAAAACGGCTCTAACGAATTTTTTCAAACTTCACATTTTTACTAAATTTTGAATGTGTATTGATATGAGGTAGGTGATTTTCCAGTTGAATACGTTTAAAATGAGTTTTTTTTGTTTTTTTCTATTTTTCTTATTAACTCCTATTTTAAATAGAACACCCGGTATATTATTACATTTTTGAATTTAGCTTAAAATTTTAGAAAAAATTTGTCTCTTCAACTAACGCTCTATTTTGTACCGTTTTTGCCGAATTTGTAATTTTTGAAAATTTTTGACAAATGCTTAAAACTTTAAAATGAAATTTTTGACTAATTATAAGGTCACTGTAAAAGGAAGTTGTGTGAGTGTATCACACCAGATTTTTAATTTCCGGATATGCCTAAATATACATTTTTATAATGTCTATAATCACTTCTAATACTCGTCGTTTTTTCTTTATTTGCTGCTGTCTGATATTTAATGTAGATGAAAGAAGCAAATTGGAAATGTCCTTTTGATTCTTGCACATAAAGTATGCTCTAACGGAATGTTCATGTTCACTGCTTACTTCATGCTCCTGAATTCGTTGATAAGTGTGCGAAAAGTCATTCATACCAAGAACAAATCGATTTTCGTGCTTTGCGTATACTAGACATACAGTACAAAACAACTTAGAAGTTTTTTCATTGTATGTTAACCAGTTCCTTACTGTGCCATTTTTCATTTTGAAGGCTTTTTCGCGATTAAAAAACTCAATTAAAACTGGTTGTTTCGGATAAAATTTAAAAAAATTTGAATGACGTACAAATTTGGCGTTTTAAAATAACTATCATAGTGACTATCAGTAATATTAATTGGGGATTGAAAGCTTGATTTTGCTTCGTTGGTTTTTGCAATGCTTTGAAAATTGCAAGAAGTTGTTAAAGCAGAAGACGTGGACGCTTGGTTTTTACCTTCGTTTTGTATTCTTGTTTCAACTTGAGAACTTACGGATTCAGGGAACGAAACAATTTTTCCGATAATTCTTGAGATGGTTGCGGTTGACTAATAATAGAAGAAGAGGCTAGTTTTTCAAACATAAATTTAATGTTTTTTGACTTGTGTGCCTCAGCTTCCATTGCACTCTTTCTCTTTTCGCGTAACTTCTCCGCTCCTCCTTTCAGTTTTTCTTTGTCCATTTTTTAATGATTTATTATACAATATATTATAATACGGCGATAATGGATAAACCTAAACCATATTTTTATTAAATTCTTTTTACAAATTTTGTTATTTTAATTACCTTAGGTCCGTTTCGAATATTCAGGGTAAATAACACACGCAAAACACAAAGCACTTTAAGCCTGCTCTTACACAATTTTATACGTTAAATTTCTGTAACCGTAGCCTTATGAAAATTAAATATTTCTAATCGCTGGTGGTACTTCTTTCTTTTCAGTCAAAAATTGTATTTGTCCCTCTCATTTCATAAAATCGAATAGTGACCAATCCACAGCGCGTGACGCGTGACTTATCTTAATTACCACAAAATAAACAAAACATAAAAGTTTGAGAGTTATTTATGGGCAGTCGGAAAAAGAAATATAAAAACTAAATTTTTTGCTGATTAATTTTACAAATAATATTGTAAAATACAAAAAAAATGTACAAAAGTCCTACAAAAATTTGTTAAGAAAATTCATTCCGGTTCTTTATTATCGGTAAGTACATGTTTATGAAGATACGTTGGTAGATCACTTAGACGTACTTTCAGCCACCGGCCCTGCGGGCCTCTGAACAGCCGGCCCACCGGGAAATTTCCCGGTTCGTCTTATGGCCCATCCGCCCCTGTTTGCAGGTCTCCCCAAGCTTCCAGGGCTAGCCGCAGGCGAGCCCTGAAATCTACTTGGTTCGACCTGCAAAACACTACTTTCCGGTCTTGCAACGTAATAGTATATTGTATGTTAAGAGCTGAAAGTGCATTCTTGCCGCTTGCTCATGAATATTGCTGGTCGAGGCAAAGCCGAAACCAGCAATCATGCAAAAGCGGCAAGCGCACTTTTAGGTCGAAACATACATACTATTTTTTCGACGACTGAGCATGTTATTAGGTCCAAAATAATCATATTTCATTTTAGTGAAAACATTTATTGACAATCAATTTAAAATTACCTACTCGCGTAGTCTATGCCATGTGACGCGGTTACTTCAACAAATAACGGGCGTTGTCAAGGAAATATTCGGACGTGCCCACCTATTTTGCTCACGCGGAAACCCAAAACGCTCGGCGAGCGGCAAAGTGATCAAAACGCACGCTCAGCGGCGAAAGTCAACTTTCTGTTGTCAAATGACAGTTAGAAAAATTTACTTTCGGTGTCAGTCGTCGAAAAATTGCTATTACGGTGGTCTGGCCAATTAATCCTCCTCCTCTATCCGGGCTTGGGACCGCCAACGATATCCAATGTGCTACTCAGTTCGTACATTTCCATTTACCGCAGGCGGTTAAATTTGTATTTCTTAATATTCTTACATTTTCACGGTTTTCAGTATTACCCTTTTAAAGAATATGTTGGGGATCCATACGATCGCATTGAAAATTACGTGTCAAGACCACGATTGTGGTGGTAGGGAAATAAAGCGTGGTGTTAGCGAATTCACCCAGGCGACTGGAATCGGAAGGGAAAATCGGTGGCCCTGACTCCATGTAGTGTAGAACCCCAAACTGTGTGTTATATTAATTAATAGTATATTAAAGTATGATCGGGGCAAGTTGAGCATTGTACCACCAGATGCAAGCACATAAAGCACCAGCCTCTACACCGCAAGGTAGAACGAGGTTATCGATTATACATTATACATATTAAAGTATGAGTGGATAACAAGGTCTTTAAAACCGCTCGAAATAGAGCAAGTGTTTTAAAGACCAGTTATCCACGAATACTTTACGCTATTTTTTATTATACCTCCAATACTGGAAATAAATTACGTACTAAAAACTTAGAAATAATTTTTGTTGTGATAAATCGAGAGGGCATAATAATATTGCTACTATAGTTACGAGAATTATTTACGTTTTTGTCGCGTCCATGTCCGTTGTTACATTCAATCGTTTCCTTGACAACCTTTAAAGCTCGGCGAGCTTTAATCGCCTGTATTCGCATGCTCAGGCGTGCTTTAAATGGCTATTCTGATGCAGGTATAATAAAATAGTATGAAAACTATTGGTAGTTATAGCTCGATGGAAGGAGCCTTTCTGCACTTGGAGTGAAATTATTCATCTGATACATGTTAAATTTCAATTATCATGTTAATCAGCACTAACCAATTGGGCCGTCGCCGCTTTTTTATCACAGAGCGGAAATTCTTCGGTAAGAAAAGCTTAGTATTACGGGATAAATAACATCTTTAATAACGAGGGTGGGTTGAGATTAAAAGTGGAGAGTTTCCAATTTAAATCCATTAATGATCTGTTTAGATACATAATCATCTATAAGCGACGATAGTTAGATAATAACAGCGTGCCCAGAAAAATGCCGCCTTCTTGTGGTATCCCTTGCTTGCATAACCTATACACCTGGCTGTAGATGTACTAATAAGGGCAGGCACGATGTATTTCTTTCATCTTTCCCATTCTAAGAGCGGACAAGCAAAAACTGGCGTGAGCTTACGTGGTAGGGCTTTTTTGCGGCGCCATGTTGGCAAACGCGATTTTGGTGTAGGTTTAATGCGCAGCGGTGTTAGGTCATTTGAATATTCGGCCCCAGGGCATCGTCGCTCGCCGTGCGATGATGTATCAAGCAATTTTAATGTTTAGTGGAGTAACGACGCATAATTTCATGCCATCCGTAAACTACGTGTGAAATTACCATAATTATGATTAATGCGCTCACATCTTTCACTCTTTCCTTGCTCATGTATAATTTATTCACATTATTAAATTACCGCTCCGTTTTGATCTACTTTAGATAGCATTGTTTTGAATTGTAAAGCAAATTAAGATGCGTGTATGATTAATTGTCAAGTCTTCGTTTCCTACTGTTCGTCGAACATGTTCAAAGTACCGCTAGTGTTTTGGGATATTTGAGCTTTATGGTACCTTAAGTTATTTTGCTGAACTCGAAATCGCATGATATCTACATTTTTTTTATCGTATCGCATTTATTTATTTATTGTTTTGGTACGATATTTGATTTTTGTTGTGGCTTTAAGGTGCTTATTCAAAAATTATTAATCAATATTTTCACAATTTTAGGTATGTGGTGATACTTCTGATTGCTGCCCTGTATATTTCCCACATTATTCGCCCTGAGATTTGGCGTTTTTTATACAGCATGTGAGCATGTCATTGGACCTCAAAAATGATTTTATGTAAAATCTAGGATCTACCTGAGTAGTTATTGTTGGTAACAGAACCCTCTAGATTGCTTCAAATCTTTTTCTTATTTTTTTATATAATTTTTTGTTATTTCTGAAGGCCGCGTTAGTTTCTGGGCATATTTCATGATTTTTTTCAAGACAATCCAGTGGTATAACTACTACTAGTTACATACTTTTCGCCACATAATTCTCTCGTCGCTGCCCCCAATGGTTGCAGTGGTTCAGTTCTTCCACTGCTTAAGCAAATATTCCGTCATAGCAAAAATAGTGCTACAAGAAAAACCATTATACCAAGTCCCACACTTCAATTATATTTAGGGTGTGATGTCATATGCGAGTAAGACAGAGAACACAAAAACCAAAATCCATAATACCAAGCAATATGCTGTACCGTTGCAAATGTATTGAAAAACAAAATTAGACCTGAAAGTAAAATTCATCTTTAAAACTATGGCAATACTCGTATTACAATATGGCAGCGAAGATTGGGTGTTGACAAAAGAAGAACAAAATAGAATAAGCCTACCAGCAATGACATTTCTAACAGTGAGTGGAAGGGGTAACACCAGCTCACCGAATAAGAAACGAAGAGCTCAGAGAAAGTCTAAACGTTGAGCCCTTAAGAGATAGAATCCTGGAATCCAGCCACCAGTATTAAGACCCAACGCGAGGCTTAAGCACGTAAGCCTGCAGCTAGAACAGACCAGAGCCTTTTCGGTCCATCGTTGTCGTTTCAGGTAGTTTTGGTGATGAGTAACACAATTCTTTGTAAAACCTGACCTGCCTAGCCGTCATAGGTGGCACAATTTTGTGCAGAAGCCGCCCTTTCGCCTAGCTATCATGGGTGACACAATTCGACTTTTAATACCGCTCCACTCTTTCCCGAAGTGACTTTGCCGTCTCCTATGCTGAATGAAAGCACTTGGCGACCCGGATTGAAGCCTTCCAGTTATATACCAAAGCTTTCTGAACTGGAGCCCCCATAACAACGTTCAAAGGAAGAACACCTATTTACGAAAAAGTGAGCGTTTGGTTACCACCAGCGGCGTATTAAGCATAAGTTCGACTTCTGTGTTGAACTGATAATTTTTAGTAAGAGAGAAGTCTATAAGGCATCTCAAATCGCCGAACTGTCGGCGCCCCGGGCCCAAAATTGCCGAGCTCCGTCTTGCTTCTTTACAGGTAAAATTCGGCTTACCACCCTTAAAATATACACAAAACACCGACCCGTAACGCATTTTGTTTACACGCGCGGTCTTTTTAATAGCTCTAATTTCTGCCGCTACGATCTCGACGTCATCCGATGAGCCGGCGCCGGCGTCGAAAACGCTGTGTGGGTGGCTTATTCCGCAGGGGCTCGAGGTGCAATTGGCGACCCGAATATTTTTTTTAATTGTTGTTATATTGTAAATAAGTTCTGTAACTATAGTTAGTTTAGGATTTTATCGTGTATTATAACGAATAATAGATGTAATCATATTTAGAGCGCTCTTTATCTATTCACTCGAGAATAATAACGACCCCTGGCTAAACTGAGCTGCCTATGAAGGCAATTAATTGCGAAGAGTAATTAGCTCTAATTATTCAGACCAGAGTAAATATTACATTTTCAAAATATGACTCTACTGGGAAGGTTATAGTATGGTACTGTTACTTTAATAAGTTGTTGAATACGTTTGCAAATCTTTACAAATCATAGATTTTTGTAATTTTTTGAAATTTTTACTTTCTTAGGAATAGGAAGATATTTGCTTAAGAGCTTCTTTTACTGTTATTTCATTCATAAATGAGCTACATGATACGCTAGAAAAGGATGTTGATGGAGAAGTCAACAATACTAATAAAACCTCAGATTAAATGGTTTTATTTCTGAGGATGAAGTCGATGAACCAGCAGAACCAAGAGGTAAAATCCTGAGCTATGTGCAAATTACGAGTTGTATCGATTCCTGCGTTAAAGCAAAAATCATTTTACCTTATAAGGTGCTCACCCTGTATATATTTGACCGAAAATATATTTGGTTTCATCCAGGTAAACATGTAATCTGCAGGCAAAATATCGTCTTCCTCTAACAAGTATTTTTTGAGCTATACCGTCAACAGACGGATAGACATAAAAGTACATTTTTTTCTATAATAATTTTCAAGATCAACTTTCTAGGGGATAAGTTGCATTCCTGCAGGGTCCCTAGTTTTAATAATGTTGGTACATAGATTTTTAGTTCTTTTCTTCTACTAAAAAAATGATTGTCATTTTGACAGATATGTCATAATTTAATATCGCTTGCTTCATTTTTGCATTTAAAATATTTCTTGGGTTTCTTTTTTTATCCGATTTTATTGATGATGATGATTCCATGTTAAAAAAAGAAATTTGTCTAGTGCTAAAATTAAGAAACTTTGACATTCAAAATTGACACATAACCATAATTTTGAAAAAGTTCTACCAACACGAAGTATAAAAATGTCCTAGCGTTTTAATTAGAAATCTACCAACATTGTAACACTTTGACAGTTATTATAGAAAAAAAACGTAATTTATATACTGTTATGGCTCCACGTTGCATAAATATGATACGATTCGGGTTCTTACTTTTTGTTTCCTATTACTATATGTTTATAAATTATATTTTAATCAATTTAAATTGTCCTGTTTATATTATTTGAATATTAATAGTTATTCTTTGTGCTAGTTCTTGAAAATCAGGGCTAAATCCCTTTTATCTACATTGCTTATTCTGAAATTTGATGTTCTGATTTTAATTGTATTACAAGTCAAAAATAACTTGTGTCAAATGATATGTCAAACAAATTTGAAAATCCAATAACAAATACCAGATTGTTACATTTCCAACATAGCAATACCAAACAGTAAGTAATTCCTTAATAACGAAGTTACCTTTTTAGTCTTTATTTTCCTAAATACTTAAACTCACCCACCTATCACTCGAACTTATCACCGTCCCTGATGTTAACCAACTTGCTACACTCCTCCAACGTCCACAACTGCTGCAGTCAACAAACACAGCGAAAGCCTCCAATGACACCCAATATATCAAAACTGACTATAATCAGTAACAGAAGTTTCTTCACAGCACGGACCCAAAACAGACCCCAGCTGCAGTCACCCAACTCCAAAACCGCATCCAAAAACACTCTTCCAAATTACTCCACTGACCAGCACCAAGAACCAAAGGTCTCTCCTACAGAATTCTCTTTTCGTAGCTCGATGCAATCCAAATTAATTGATATACAATGTCAAATGTAATTCTTCAATAAACTTAACTTAGTATTTTTCTCTATATATTTTCCTTTGTAGGTTAGTTCTCCTTTTAGTTTAGTTTTTCACCATATACTTGCTATATTCCTTCGTTTTGTATCTCATCTTCTTACATTAAATTCCATTTTCATTTCACCATGCCAGTTTAGTTTTAATATCAGCCCTTATTCATATCCAAACATTTTACTTTTAAAATAGGGTTTATTTCATACTTTTTTATTACACCAAATTAATTACAGCTACATTTTTCAAAATTTGTTATCTCAATAGTCAAAACGATATCATAATTTCACTTTCTAACACACTATATTTTTATTTTTGATTTCTACCTACTACGAGTATATGCAATAGGTAATCTATATCGATTAAGTATTTGTCATTACCTTCAAACCTCATTATTTAAATATTACATTATATTCGAATCTATCTGTTTCTCAATTAGCCATATTTTATTCTATTTCCTTTTCTAATTCTATACCAATTATTCATATTTCCAATTCATATTCAAATTGATCTCGATAATTATTCAACTATTGTAATCCCTTAATCCTATTTGAAAATTAATTTTTATACCCCTGTTTATATCATTACAATACAGACGGACAGACAGACAGATAAAATTAAAAAAAAAGTTTTTCGTGTTATCTATGGAGCCTGAAACTTGAAGATCTGAAGAAATCTCGAAACGAGATTTATTCACGATTACAATACTTTTTTCGTCTTTTAGACGAGGGATGTAAACAAGGCATTATGTTAAAAAATGTACGTCATTCATATTTCTCTCGTAAATAAAGACAAAAGTTACAAATTATAAGGACAAATTTGTTATTTTTTTGTAAATATCGAGGCGGACACATCGAACATCAAAAACAAAACATATATGCTTTCCGAACATTGATACATAGTGTGCATCCTTACAACCTAAACATCACTTGTATATTTCTCGCATTTTTGATATATGCTGTCTAAGACTATTCTCCGGAATATCTTTAATAGGTGGCTTATTAGGCATTCGTCTAGTAGCCTATAGATTTCAGCCGATATTTTATTTATAGAAAGTTTAATGGCGTGGTGCACTTCTTCACGATTTATTAACAAGGTTACACATTCGGGGTTGTATCTGTTCGATAGCCCTTAAATAGGTCAATAATATGCTATTTCCATTCGTCTTTCTTTTCTTCTCCTGATAATGAATTTTCCGTGTTTATCGAATAATTTCCCAAATTTGTATCCTCCGGATATTGCAGCCCCTCCAATTATACAGGTTTTCATTACGTCCTTTGGTTTTTTATTGCCGTTCCATTAAATTCAGGATATCAATCAGTTTTCCTTGGTTTTTTCTGAGTTCGTTTCTTTTTCTGAAGGTGGTCGTTATATGGTTTTACTGTGGATTCTTTAATTTGTCTTAAGTGATCTCTACTTCTTCGTCAATCAATGTACGTAGTGTTCTTTATTGTTCTCGTGTTTTAGCTGTGGTTGATCATATCTTGTAGATATTTTGATTTGAACGATCTTTTTTAGTCTTACACGCATCACTTATACTAAATGATTATGGCATGACCTGATATTAGTCGCTGGGTATGTTTTTACCGATTTAATTTAGTTTTTGTAAAGTGTTTTGACTAAAAAAATCAATTGGGTTTCTAACAAGTATGTTAGCTGTATCTGGATTTGACTTTCAAGTATATATGTACGTTATCTTCTTGGTGATAGTTTAAAGTGGGTGTGTGATACTTTATTGTATAGTTTATAACCTTTCTTGGCAGAACTTCATAAGTCTGTTCCCTCGTTCACTTCCCAGGTCTGTATAATGGACTCCTACAACATTCTCCCATGGCCCTTTCCGACATTGGCATTAAAGTCACCTATAACTATCATATTATTCGATTCTTTTACATAGTTGACAACATATCTGATGCTGCTGTAAAACTATTGGGAGATTTGAATTATGTTGCTGTCAAACGATTTTGAGTTAAGTTGTATAAGGATAACTCTATTTCATAACTCGAACTCTTTTGCAATAATTTTGCCCAAAATTGCCCGGGTAGAACACTAACTTGGTGGTTGTGAATCTTTTCTGCTACATGCTCCTAGCCACCTTGATGCTGCCAAAAGTTTCTCTGGAACGTTTGTCGATTTTTTGCAAAATGTATGTCTCTATACATTCAGAAAAATAAACGTCTTAATAAAGGTATGACACTGTAAACTAAAGAAGAAGCAGTGCGTATACTTGGAATACTTTTCAAAATTATTTATACATTATATACAGGGCCAGCCAATAGGTATGGATGGTTATTGATATGAAAGTATAAGCTTATTAGTGGACTTAAGTACAAGTGCAATTTATTAGCAATTAACCAATTTTTGACATTTTGAAAATTAGCACACATTTTTTACATACGTAGGCAAAACGTATTCATTACGCCCTGCAAATGGTCATTATCTATCGCTCCGATTTCGTTTGTTATAGAATTTCTTGATATCGCGTGTTTAGGTGAATAAGCCTCTAGCACTTCAGGATTTAAAAAACAACAGAATAGAAGAAATCAGAGCGATAAATGATAACCGTTTGTAGGGGGCCATGAATGAGTTTTGCCTATGTATACAAAAATGTCCGCGGTGATCATTTAAATTATGTAATTGTAAAAAAATGATTAATCGCTAATAAATGGTACTTATAGTACAACATATTTGTTTTTGTTTGAGCCAGTTACGTCTACTAATAAGCTAATACTTTCTTATTAAAAACCATCCATGCCTATTGGCTAACCCTGTATATTATTATACTTTTGACATTGCAGGGTAGAAAAGACGTTTTTCTTCAAATGAAAACGTTTTATAGTGAGTTTCTACAACTTGAATTTTTTATTTGGGTCGATGGACAGAGTAAATAACTCTGAAAATTTCTGAGTATGCAGGTTGTCAACGGGTCGGGTGCGTGTAGAATCATCAATTTAAAATACCTGTGCGAAAGTTGCTACAAGAAAGTTGGCATTTTTTAATATCCTGTAATAAATGCAGGATACAGGCAATAAAAGTAAATCGAATGGACCGCGTGCTGAGCTACTACATTACGCCACCTACGCAACCTGTTTTACTGCTACACCCGCTGTTAAATATAATTTGCAGCTATTAGTAATTGTTGCATAAAAACTAAGCTCCGTGATACGTTCCTTAGCATGTTCCGTAAGGTGACGCCATAAATTTTCTGTCCGCAAGAATGCAGTGCGTAATGATTGCAAAATGAGAAGCTAGACGTATAATTTGTAATTATATACAGGGTGATCGATAAAATTGTATACAACAAATTGCATCAGCAAACGTCAATAATAACTGACTTCTTAAATTAAATTGCATAGTTAGTTGGTCTAAAGAATTACAATTTGAAAGCAAGACATTTCAATAATGTATGGGCTTATTAAGGTCAAACCCTAATATATGTACTCTATATGAATAACCCATCATATAAAGATGTTATCATGAAATCAAAGCAGTCAACGAAAAAAGCCCGTAATATTAGATGATCATTTTGTACATCACAATCTGATTGAATGAATGTTGATTTTAAAATAGTACCGCAACGGATCTTCTGATATACATACACGCTATAATCTAGCTTATGATCAATCTAGGAATTATACATGTTTATTTCCAATATTTGTATAGTTATTGTTCAGTTCTAGCAACAGATAATTTTTCAGGTGGCTGATTGATTGGAAAGATGTCAATACTACAAACGTTGGATATTCATGGCTCAGTACAGATTCAGTTGACTGTTGAAAACATTTTACTTACACATGGATTCGAACTGAGGATTTGCTTATTGCGAAAATGGCAAATTATACAAAAATAGTGATCGATCACCACTATCTCGCTTAATCACAGAATGTTACAAAAAGTTCAGGCCATATTGTTATATAGGAACAAACGTTTTGTAGCTCGGAGTTAATCCATTCTCCTCCCAGTAAGCTGTTACCTATATGTTTTTTATTATGTTGCATGCATGAATTGAAAACTATGACATTTTTTATTACAACTGCTGTATTGACATTGTTGGATTTTTAATGTCAAAATACTGAAAATTATATAGGATGTTATACAAAAATCGTCGTTGGCTATTCTCTCAAGAAAATACACAGACTTGTGACTACTTGGATATAATTGCCGGCCGAAACTAGCTCGATTGGAAATGATGTGTTCAGTTCTTTAAAAATACTCGAAAAAAGGGCGCCAACGGATTTTTAGCAAATAACGACAAGTGTATCCAGGCATTCAAAGAGAATTCGTAAACTCAAGTAGCACAAAATAATCTGAAAGAGAAGCTCAGCTCACTTACAGGTAGCAGTATCAAAAAATAATGCTATAATGTAAATACCACAGAATATAGTTATCCTCACTGCATATATATAAAACATTACAGGTCGGTAAGCTACGAGGCACCTAAAAAAACGCATAAGCTCTAATACATACTTCTTAATAGATACTTACAAGGTCACAGAACAACGATATAAAATTTATAGCACACATTAAAATCAGGCATGTTTTGCAAGACGATACGTTAGTATGCAAGCTCGCGGAGCGAATTGTATACTCCGAAGGTCGATCCAAACGTCAAAGTTCCTGAACGGAGCTCGAAGCGACAGAAATACACGCCACAGGTGCAAAAGGGCTATTCGATGAGAGATAAGCACTGGGTCGAGGTCGCGCCCTAAGCAACTTCGCACCCTAATGTTGTAGAAACTAATAACTTTGAAAACGGCCTAACGGCTCCTCACTGACTGTCCATGATGTTCAGAGCACGTGGGAAGAAATAAACCAGCAGCGTAGAATTATGGTTTCGGAAAGCAAATCCGCCGAACAGGCGCGGTCAACCAATATACAAAATCAAAATTCATCCCCATAAAATTCACAGAACACTAACGCTTAAACTGGCTTTATGTTGCTAGCGAAAGCAAGCCAGAAAAGAATGCTGAGCTTGCGACCTTTTAATTTCGGCGCTGCAAGCCTAAAGTAGTCCTGGCACAAGCGCGCACAGTATGAACTGAGTACCATAGACCTCGAAATCGAATAGATGCGTAACAATATCGAATGAGTACTACAGACAACGAAATCAAACGGATGCGCAATTAAATCGTAACAAGGACGAGACAAAAAATTAACCGGCAATAGTGCTAGCCTTCAAAAATCATAACCACAGATAACCGACTTTCGTTACGTCTAGTTAGTTTGCATACCAACAAAGACGTCACTCAAAATAGCCTGCTCGGAGGAGGAAACATTGTAAATTAATTATAAGCAAAACCTAGAGCAACTACTGAATTAACAGATTCAAAAACAGGTATCAGAAAGAAATAGAAAATTTATAACTTTTAAGCACCAATTTAATTTAATTATTCTTCTCTGGGGTTTAAAGAAGTACATACATTTAATAATATTTAAAAGATCGAGTTGTTAAAAAAATGAAATTTTATACATTTTTTGAAAAAGCACCGGTGACTTACAAAAGAAAAAATTTAAAAACAGTATATGTACCTATATGTAATTCTAAATAAACTGCAAAAAAAAACTAGTAATTGAATTAGAATTGGTTTTCAGTAACCATTCGATAATGACACGACTTTCAATTGTAGTTGACAGACCCCAAATGTATAAAATTGCATGCAATATTACTTTTCACAGATTTAGTTGCAAGTCGAGCAATTATTTGTTAGAAATAATTGCAAAAGTAAGTTATTTAAAAATATAGTTGGGTGTAGGCTTTCAAGGCCGTTGTTCATACTGATAGGTTCTTTCGGGTTATGCCGTGGTAGTCGATTTAACCTTGACGTTTCGCTGCTCGGAAAACCTACCATTATTCTTAAAATATATCTGAAGGTTGAGAAATTATGATTTATTTAGCCATTTAGATGAGTACCACAAGTAATGCGAGTCGTCATTTTTAGTACTATTTTATAATGTATTTTTATTTTTGTAATGTATTTGTTAATATAATGTACTACTCAGGGCAACTCAAGTGTAGCATTTTTATCCCACTTGGTCAAATGAAGTTTTCATTTTCCTATTATACAAAGATCTAAAGTGGGCCACATACGATCCCACCGCGTGGTTTGTGTCAAAAATTTAATCACCTTGAAGTTCTACGGTTAATAATGTTCATACTACATGTTTTACCAGTTCAATTTTTATATTAAATTTTCTAATAACCTATTAAAAAAATATTTAAAATTATGATTCATGACCTCTATCGAGTCACGATCAAGACCCCTAAACAAATAATAAATAAATAAATAAATAATAATAATTTATTGTGCCAATTACAGAACAGTAATTCCATTTACAATTGACACATTAATAAACTCACTGAAATGCAAAAATAAACATACCTAATTTTACAAAAACCTAATGTGACGGAAATTGAAAATTGAAAAATTAAACCACTAAAAAGAGAAGTCTGCCAATTATGAGTGTACATTCATGTTGGGGAGGACTGCGAACGTACATAGACATATAATATACACAATAAATAATTTATAGTTCTCTATACGCCACCGATTTAATCATATTCCGTTTCATATGAAAAATATCAATATGGGATGATATTCTGTTGGCCACAGAGCACATTCTATACAAAGGAGAACTGATTGAACTATTAGATACAGGAGTAGGTAAATAAAAGACTTCACTACTACGTCTGATTACAGCTGGAACATGGAGGGGAATTCGTGCCAACATGGTAGGATTGATTTCAAGTCCATTGAGTATTTTATATATTTGAAATAATGAAGCTACCTGTCGACGTTTATAGAGTGAATGCTTTTTATATAAGTTCAAAAGATTAATATATGGTTCAAATTTAGGATATACGCCGGTTGCTCTAAAATGAATGTACCGCATAAAACGTTTTTGAATTTTTTCAATCATGTTATTAAATTTGGAGTAAAAAGGACTCCACACTACAGAGGCATACTCCAATACAGGAAGTAAAAACGCAGAGTATAATCGCCATAGCACTGAAACAGTTTTAAAATCTTTAGTATTTCTTACAAGAAAACCGTACATTCGATATGCCTTTTGTACCATTGCCTCAATATGTTTATGAAATGTTAGTTTGCAATCAAATACAACTCCCAAGTCACGCTTTTGATTAACTTTGCCAATTTCTTGACCGTTAATTTTATACTGATGTACTATTGGTGTTTTCCTTCTAGTAAAAGTAAGACTGGTGCATTTTTGAATATTTAAACGTAAATTATTTTTCTGACACCAATTGTAAACCTCATTTAAAACATTTTGTAATTGAAAGCAATCATTTAATGACGTTACCTCTTTATAGATCTTAAGATCATCTGCAAACATTAAGGTATGACAATTATCCTTCGGAATACATAAAATATCATTCACAAAGATAAGAAAAAATAGAGGCCCCAGGTTAGTACCTTGAGGTACTCCACATTTAACATTAAATTCAATAGAACTTTCCAATTCATAAGTTACAAATTGAGATCGACCTGCAAGGTACGAACGAAGAAATTCAATTAAATTGCTGTGAAAACCAAATAGTTCAAATTTCTTTAACAATATGTTATGATCCACTAGGTCAAAGGCCTTAGAGAAATCAGTAAAGATAACGTCAACTTGGGATTTGATATTAATTATTTCGGAGACATCCTGAGTGAATTGAATTAAATTGGAAGTTGTAGACCTAGCCGGTAAAAAGCCATGTTGATCTAATGAAATTTTAGGTTGCACAAACTGTAATATCTTTTTATACAATATGGTTTCGAAGATTTTAGCAAATGAATTTATTATAGTCACTGGTCTATAATTACAAATATCCGATTTATCGCCTGCTTTATAAATGGGACAAATTTTACCAATTTTCCATTTATTTGGAAAAATTTTAGTTTTTAAGCTTAAGTTAAATATGTGTTGAAGAGGTAGTAATAGATATTCAGCACAGCCTTTGATTATATAAATAGGTATATTATCATGTCCACAGGATGTTTTACTTTTAATCGAAGTGATTGCGTCTTGAATTTCTTCAGTGTTGATGGATTCTATGTTTAAAGTATCGCTAGAAGCTTTTATAAAGGCATGATCAAGATTATCAGCATTATTTGATGCAGAGTGTTGAACTGATGAAAAATAACTTGCAAATGCATTGGCAATCTCTGAGTTCTTACCAAACGATTTGCCCTCGTATTTAAATAATACATGCTGCTGATTGCTGCGTTTTTTATTACTGATATATTTATACAACGATTTTGGGTTTGTAATTAGAGAATCTTGAATTTGGGTGATATAATCCCGATAAGCTTGTTATATGTCTATTTTAATCTTTCGTCGTAAGTAATTATAATTGTCAAACTGTTCTTGATCTTTCGTTTTATTGAACTTTACTCTAAATTTGTATTTCTTTTTAATATCACGTATGATTTCCTGAGTGAACCAAACAGGATACTTTCTTTTCCGACACGAGATCTTGTGTACGCATTGATCAAGAATTTTGTAAAATGTACTGTAAAAACAATCCAAAGCTTCATTTATTTCATTGATTGTATATAGTTTGTTTCACTCGGCAACCGAAAACATGTAATACAGCTGTAAAAAATTTGCATTTTTAAATGCATACTTTAAGAAAGGATTTTGAGGTGCTCTTTCTCTAACCGAAATTGATGTATTTACTCTACAACTCAGAGAAAGATGGTAAGAATCTTCCTGTATTAAAGGATTGTCTCTTTCGACTAAAATATTTGCAATGTTACTAAAAATTAAATCCAGTGTATTATTGTTGGCGTTTCCAATCGAATTATGTTGAACCAAATTATTTCTTAGGCAGAAACTATTTATTTCGGCCTTAATATTTCTTAAATTTGAATTAGTTTGTGATAGATTGAAATCTCCACATATTATTAAATTTTTGTCGAAAATTCTCAAATGAGAGTATTCCAGCTGTTGAATGACGTAAAGATAATCATTTATATTACTTCGTGGCACAAAGTACATAACAGCAACAAATAAAACAGTATGAAAATTTATATGAAGTTTTAGTAACAAGGCTTCAGTTTTGGAATCGAATATTTCCACTGCATTCGCCTGATATTTGTTATCTACAGCAACAAGAACACCTCCCAGTTTTGATTTCCCAGTTAATTCAGCATTTCTGTCTTTACGGAATACAGAATAATTAGGTGGAAAAATTTCAGAGTCGTATATCGAACTATTTAGACCCGATTCAGTCAATACGATCAAATCGTAATTGCAGTTACAAACATTTAAGTACCAATCATTTAGTTTGGTTCGCAATCCCCTTACATTTTGATAATATAATTGCAGGTAATTTGTATTCATATCTATTTAGATAAATATAAGCGGATAACAATGTAAATAAATATATTACTTAAGTTTTGCGAGATCAGATTCTTTCGAGATTAAAATAACACGGGAATTATCAGAACTACGAATAAAAATTTTGCAGTCACGTATCCAACAATATTTATATTGATTTTCTTTACACCACTCACGCACTTTCTTATGCAATAATTTATTTTTGAGAGTGAGATGCTCATTGATGTAGATCGGGGTTGCAGGTCCAGGCAATTGCAGATCGGTTGAAGTTACAGAGCGGCGTTTGCGAAATGCATTCAAAAATTCCATCTTCAACAGTTGATATAGCAACTCGTCGACCCTGAGCGCATTTACATTCATCTTAAATAAGCAATTAAATATGTAATTAGTAATTACAGGTTTGCACAGCTGATGTTACTACCAAAAAAGAACAAAACAAAGAAGCTGACCTGCGGTTAATTAATTAAATCATTATCGATGGTAGCCTAAACCGCAGATCAACCTTCTTGCTGCGCGTACAACACGGAAGCTCTGAAAAATTTTGTACACTTACCGCGATGGCCGAGCTAACTCAATCGGTGATACGGTCATGGCAAGTAAGACAGTAGTACGGTTTTAAAATTTTTATAAATGACTTTTTTTATGTGGAGTTTCTAACCTCAAAATTAACTCGACAAGAAAAATGGATCACTCTTGTACAAATTGCATCAAATGAATTATTTCGCGCTCAATTTCGGTGCAGAACGCTAGTATTAAATAATCTTGCAGTCAATAACTGTGATTTACGCAATATGAAGTTTATTCAAAATTTGCAATAATACAAGCAAACAAACTAAAGGTTTCCAGACGCCGCGTTAATACAAATAACCCCTTTGTGGGTCGTTAAATTAATAGAAATAGCACGGTAAATCAAGTGACATGCATATCGCTGTCATTTACAAAAAACCTTTCTGTCTAGGCTGTTGTAAGCAAAAAAGTGGGTGCTCCTTTTACAAAATAGGCGTAAAGTGCACATAAAAATTCAAAGCTATCTTTAATTAAATAATAGTGAATGTTCTACTCAATGGAAAACAAATTGAAGTACTGGTATAACCAGCCCGGGTATGCTTGAAGAGCACGGCAACTGTTCACAATTAACGTAGCTGTATTAACAACCGAAAGGACTAACCTCTGGCGTCCTGTACTTCTTAAGTGGCAGTGCGGTCGAGGGGTTGCTACACAGGTTAGTTAGCAGAATTATTCTTAACGCGATGCAGAATCGGTACGAAATGAGCGAACTAATAAAATTAAATAATTCGAAATACAATTTGATTATTATTCGAAAACAATATACAGGCTAGTCTTGAAGTAATTGGTATATGGAGAAAACATTCGAGCGAAGCCGAAAAATGGTTTCAAAGTATAGATTTGATTTTGTATTTTATTTAAAAAAAGGTCTATACCAGACATGTTAGAGTCTTCAAAAATTATTCATTTACTCCAGCCCTGTTCGGTATGCGTAAAATTATTTGAAGAATCGCGGAAGTATTTAGAACCTTCAGTGCACCTTTACAAGTTCCGTAATTATAGATTCGGCATCTTTTATTTCATAGTGAAGGGACTAATTTGCTTTGTGACAGAATACCCTTGAAATTATTATTTATCAATCCTTTAAGACAGTTTTGGAGTTAAATATTTCTGAAAAATTCTGTAAAATAATTACAAATAATTACTAGCCAAAATTTGCGATTTAGTAAAGTTCATTGTAAATGGAAACATTCCTGTAGATACGTGTTCTAAAACAAATCCCTTGAGAGTTACAGCCCAGTTAATTCATAATATGTGTAAAGAAGTGGATCGTCTTAAGAATCAAGGGCTTTTTAGGGAAATCAATCAGACCAAACAAAGGAAACCAATCTGCCGATGTCATTAGACGAACAAGACTAGGATTGACAGCATTCAAAAAAATTATTGTACGTGCAACAACCTAGACAGGATACCTAAAACGCAAAAGATCAATGGAGAGGGATATGTTAGGGTTAAACAGAATAACTATTGTAGTAAGAGCAAAACCACTCACGGATGCTGAAGAATATGCTACAAAATTAATTGGAGTTTTGTTGGGTATACTAAACGCCACCAAGATAACAAACAGCCAATCATCGGGACAAGAAAGAATCAGAGCACATATCAGATAATTTTTAAGGGCAACAAACGCCTCTTGATATTCCGAAGAACAAATAAAATGAGCATTCTTCTTTGTCAACGCAGTGAGAGAAGAGATAATAGTAGAAAACATTAGGTATGAAACGTCGGCACTATGGCCAATGCGCAATGCAAGAAGATTCGAGAAAAGTTCCAAGACCACGATCAATAAGACAGACAAACTTCTGATACAGCAATGGAATCCATCGACCGGTATGAGAGAAAGGGGGAGAGTACAAATGACATCGGGAACTACGATTTAAAAAAACGAGCGGATTAATGTGGAGAAGAATGGCACAGGTCAGAAATAAATGAAGACAGTCGGGGAAGCCTATATCTAGAAATGGATGAAAAACGTCTAAAGAAGAAGAATCATCGTATAATGCCTGTACATGATTAATTATAGTGAGAAGCTCGTTGGCGATGGGGTAGCGGTTAAGAGCGCTGAACTCCTATTGGAAGATCTCGGGTTCAAACTTGGGGGGGGGGGGGATTTAAAAAAATAATTGTATATGTGGTCGTTATACGACCGTGTGAAGCCATCAATCTTCTGGTTAGAATAAACGATTCTATCTGCGATGTAGTTGACTCATAACTGCAAACTTTACGAGGGGCAACGGAAAGCTATGGCAGAAACCACATTTCCCAAGAACAAGATGTATATCGTCCAACGCGATAAAAACATATCACAGTAACCCTCATGCCAAACTCCGATATCGGATAGGACGATAAGAGAAAGGTACTTCTATAAAAAACTGTTTTCGCTAAAATGTGCTGGGGCTCCATCATGCAATAAATAAGTGTCGTTAGACTAGCGCTTCTAGAAAGTTCTAGAAAGCAGGAAGAAATGTGGATCAATTAATTTATCTTAGTGTCGAGATTCAGTGATAACATGTGAATTTTGTTCTGTAAAACTCCGATGATTGTAAACATATATAATTGCGCTTCTTGTAAACGCACCCTTATCAAATAAATGGTATAGTCTAACATGAAAAACAGGTCGTATACAATTCTTTAAAAACTGTTGGGCAAAATACAGACAGAATTTACCAAAAGTAATTGTTTTCTCTGCACATGGTACGAATAAAGTTGTTGCTTACGCAAAATTCATAGCACTGATAAATGTGATGCACCAATTTCAACATTAATGCTTCTAATATACCTGGAACTTCTTTTGAGAGCTTAATTTAAGTGCTTTCTTTGTATATATATTTGAAATTCACAAAAGATCAGTCTCTTTAAGATGTCCATGGATGCTGACGTTACTGTGTGAATCTACGCCGATGTAAACGTTGAGCTAGATTTTCCTTTCACTTATTTACATGAAAAGTGAATATTGGTTAATTCAGAGTTGGGACTGAAGTTGATTCTTTTGAAAAAATCTTTAATAAGTATTAATAACTATTTCTATGGTTGGTAATATGCCACGAACTGATTTATATTTAGATAACAGAGAATAAAATGGGCCTTATCTTCGGAGGAATTAGTGTTCGCACACTTATTTATAGGAACCTTTCTTTTTCTTATTTTCGTCTTTATGACCCCGAAAAAATATGGGGTTTAGATCCATTAAACCGGAGAGATGAGTTCTGTAATGTTTTCCAATATTTACATCTTCTTCTAATAATAATTGATAATTTTTAAAATTTTTATCCACAGTTTTCTATCATGAACTTGTGTTCTATAGTCCCTTGTCTCTAGCTTTCTAAGATTTTGTAATGTTGTTTCGTATCATCTTCCTCTAGGTCTCTGACCCCGAAGAATTATGGGGTTTAGATCCATTAAACGGGAGAGATCAGTCCTGCAATGTTTTTCAATATTTATATCTGCTTTTAATAAGAACTGATAATTTTTGAAATTTGTATCCACAGTTTTCGATCATGAACTTGTGTTCTACAGTCTCTTATCTCTAGCTTTCTAAGATTTTGTAATGTTGTTTCGTATAATTTTCCTCTAGATGTCTGACCCCGAAGAATTACGGGTTTTGGAGCCATTAAACGGGAGAGATCAGTCCTGCAATGTTTTTCAATATTTACATCTTCTTTTAATAATAATTGATAATTTTTAAAATTTGTATTCACAGTTTTCTATTATGAACTTGTGTTCTACAGTCCCTTATCTCTAGCTTTCTAAGATTTTGTAATGTTGTTTCGCATCATCTTCCTCTAGGTCTCTGACCCCGAAGAATTATGGGGGTTAGATCCATTAAACGGGAGAGATCAGTCCTGCAATGTTTTTCAATATTTATATCTGCTTTTAATAAGAACTGATAATTTTTGAAATTTGTATCCACAGTTTTCGATCATGAACTTGTGTTCTACAGTCTCTTATCTCTAGCTTTCTAAGATTTTGTAATGTTGTTTCGTATCATTTTCCTCTAGGTCTCTGACCCCGAAGAATTACTGGTTTTGGATCCATTAAACGGGAGAGATCAGTCCTGCAATGTTTTTCAATATTTACATCTTCTTTGAAGAATAATTGATAACTTTTGAAATTTGTATCCACAGTTTTTTATCATGAACTTGTGTTCTACAGTACCTTATCTCTAGCTTTCTAAGGTTTTGTAATGTTGTTTCCTATCATCTTCCTCTAGGTCTCTGACCCCGAAGAATTATGGGGTTTAGATCCATTAAACGGGAGAGATCAGTCCTGCAATGTTTTTCAATATTTAAATCTTCTTTTAATAATAATTGATAATTTTTGAAATGTGTATCCACAGTTTTCTATTATGAACTTGTGTTCTACAGTCTCTTATCTCTAGCTTTCTAAGATTTTGTAATGTTGTTTCCTATCATCTTCCTCTAGGTTTCTGACCCCGAAGAATTATGGAGTTTAGATCCATTAAACGGGAGAGATCAGTCCTGCAATGTTTTTCAATATTTAAATCTTCTTTTAATAATAATTGATAATTTTTGAAATGTGTATTCACAGTTTTCTATTATGAACTTGTGTTCTACAGCCTCTTATCTCCAGCTTTCTAAGATTTTGTAAGGTTGTTTCGTATCATCTTCCTCTAGGTCTCTGACCCCGAAGAATTATGAGATTTAGATCCATTAAACGGGAGAGATCAGTCCTGCAATGTTTTTCAATATTTACATCTTCTTTTAATAATAATTGATAATTTTTGAAATGTGTATCCACAGTTTTCTATTATGAACTTGTGTTCTACAGTCTCTTATATCTAGCTTTCTAAGATTTTGTAATGTTGTTTCCTATCATCTTCCTCTAGGTCTCTGACCCCGAAGAATTAGGGGGTTTAGATCCATTAAACGGGAGAGATCAGTCCTGCAATGTTTTTCAATATTTAAATCTTCTTTTAATAATAATTGATAATTTTTGAAATGTGTATCCACAGTTTTCTATTATGAACTTGTGTTCTACAGTCTCTCATCTCTAGCTTTCTAAGATTTTGTAATGTTGTTTCCTATCATCTTCCTCTAGGTTTCTGACCCCGAAGAATTATGGGGTTTAGATCCATTAAACGGGAGAGATCAGTCCTGCAATGTTTTTCAATATTTAAATCTTCTTTTAATAATAATTGATAATTTTTGAAATGTGTATTCACAGTTTTCTATTATGAACTTGTGTTCTACAGCCTCTTATCTCCAGCTTTCTAAGATTTTGTAAGGTTGTTTCGTATCATCTTCCTCTAGGTCTCTGACCCCGAAGAATTATGAGGTTTAGATCCATTAAACGGGAGAGATCAGTCCTGCAACGTTTTTCAATATTTACATCTTCTTTTAATAATAATTGATAATTTTTGAAATGTGTATCCACAGTTTTCTATTATAAACTTGTGTTCTACAGTCTCTTATCTCTAGCTTTCTAAGATTTTGTAATGTTGTTTCCTATCATCTTCCTCTAGGTCTCTGACCCCGAAGAATTATGGGGTTTAGATCCATTAAACGGGAGAGATCAGTCCTGCAATGTTTTTCAATATTTAAATCTTCTTTTAATAATAATTGATAATTTTTGAAATGTGTATCCACAGTTTTCTATTATGAACTTGTGTTCTACAGTCTCTCATCTCTAGCTTTCTAAGATTTTGTAATGTTGTTTCATATCATCTTTCTCTAGGTTTCTGACCCCGAAGAATTATGGGGTTTAGATCCATTAAACGGGAGAGATCAGTCCTGCAATGTTTTTCAATATTTAAATCTTCTTTTAATAATAATTGATAATTTTTGAAATGTGTATTCACAGTTTTCTATTATGAACTTGTGTTCTACAGCCTCTTATCTCCAGCTTTCTAAGATTTTGTAAGGTTGTTTCGTATCATCTTCCTCTAGGTCTCTGACCCCGAAGAATTATGAGGTTTAGATCCATTAAACGGGAGAGATCAGTCCTGCAACGTTTTTCAATATTTACATCTTCTTTTAATAATAATTGATAATTTTTGAAATGTGTATCCACAGTTTTCTATTATAAACTTGTGTTCTACAGTCTCTTATCTCTAGCTTTCTAAGATTTTGTAATGTTGTTTCCTATCATCTTCCTCTAGGTCTCTGACCCGAAGAATTATGGGGTTTAGATCCATTAAACGGGAGAGATCAGTCCTGCAATGTTTTTCAATATTTAAATCTTCTTTTAATAATAATTGATAATTTTGAAATGTGTATCCACAGTTTTCTATTATGAACTTGTGTTCTACAGTCTCTCATCTCTAGCTTTCTAAGATTTTGTAATGTTGTTTCATATCATCTTTCTCTAGGTTTCTGACCCGAAGAATTATGGGGTTTAGATCCATTAAACGGGAGAGATCAGTCCTGCAATGTTTTTCAATATTTAAATCTTCTTTTAATAATAATTGATAATTTTTGAAATGTGTATTCACAGTTTTCTATTATGAACTTGTGTTCTACAGCCTCTTATCTCCAGCTTTCTAAGATTTTGTAAGGTTGTTTCGTATCATCTTCCTCTAGGTCTCTGACCCCGAAGAATTATGAGGTTTAGATCCATTAAACGGGAGAGATCAGTCCTGCAACGTTTTTCAATATTTACATCTTCTTTTAATAATAATTGATAATTTTTGAAATGTGTATCCACAGTTTTCTATTATAAACTTGTGTTCTACAGTCTCTTATCTCTAGCTTTCTAAGATTTTGTAATGTTGTTTCTTATCATCTTCCTTTAGGTCTTTCTCTTGTTTTTCTTGTAAGTGGTGTTCACGCCGTTATGTATGTATTATCGATAACATCATTTTTACATTGCGGTGTAGAGGCTGGTGCTTTATGCGCTTGCAGCTGGCGGCGGTACAATGCTCAACTTGCTTCGGGATACAAAGTTGGAGCGCGCCTTTTGTGCTTGCGCAACCATTGTGTAATGTGTGTGTCATGGTGATGTGTTGACCTTGTTACTCTATCTCTTAGGTTTGTGGTTCGGAGTAGAGCACAGTTAATTTGGTGCCCAACTGTGAATGGTCTTACCGAGCCCGATTCCAATCGCCAAGGCAGCGAAAAAATTCTGGTCCTCGCGGGATTCGAACCGAGGACTTGCTTAATGCAAGCCTAGAGCCTATACAACTGCGCTACGCGGATTCTACGTCCATGCCGTTATATTCTTTGAAATTCGTTTTTGTCGCTTATTGTAAGTGTCCAAACCATTTAATTTTTTGGACTTTTAGAAATCTTTCGGCCTTCTCCGTCAATGTGTGTGTCAATTTCGATATTTAGCATGCTTTTGATATCTGCCTTTAGAACTGCGTCTGGCACCAAAACTATTCTCAAAATCTCTCAAGTTATTTTTTTTGCCATTGTTGCTGTTTCCATCGTGTATTATTACTATAGGTTTTATCAATGTTTTGAATTTTGTAGGTTTTGTTAACTTTTGGATTTTCACAAAAAGCTGTAATACTTTGTGCATCCTCTCATTTAACATTTCGCAATTTTTCTGCTGCAATTGTTACAACAAAATAGTTAACAGTGTTAACAATTTGAAGTGTATTATTCCTTTATTTTAAACGGTAATTGTACATTTTGCATGTGCTATTGTTTGACTGTCTTTATCTATTTTGCAGCTATTCAGTTTCACTCACCTTATTATAATCTCTAACACCAGGTTAAATAAGGTTGTTGACAATATATGGCTATATCTCAAGCTCCTGTTAATATAAATTTCTTATTTTCTATATTTTCTCAAATCTGTTCCAAAATATGTATCGTATTAGTTGTGGAGGGATTTGACTGGACTTGTTTATGGTGTCTGAAAAGATCTTTTATAAGTTGTATTCGGCTACATAATCTTTCTATACGAGTTAGTTCTTACAGTTTTTTCTGTCTTCATTTCCCCCGCGACCTTCTTGTTTCCATTTTTGACTAATAAGTCTAAACATTGTGTAATGCAGTTCATACTTTCGATATACAGGGTGTAAATAAAGGAAAGCATATGCATTATTGAAATTATATCAACACAACCATTTGGATCTGTTATTCAAAACTATATATTTTTTGTTTACATAAGTTGTTTCTCCATAGCGCCCTTTGCCTTAAATGAAATTGCAATTGACTTTTATATTTTATTTATAATACCATGACTTTAAATTGTAGTTTACCATTTTCATTAAAATTTTACAGCAATGGAAATAAGAAAAAAATAATCTTCGTGTTTGCAAATGTTCATTAAAAATATTTATGGAAAGAAGACGTTGGAGAATTTTAAGAATTCTTAAAAATATACCTGAAATTTCAAAAGTTGTCATTTACATAGCCGTTTTGGATCAATAATGAGTAAAGTAATTAATACTACTTTTATTGTTTTCATCGGTTTAGTGTAAGCCATAGAATGAACTCTTATTCAACATTTACAATAAAGACGAATGTATCCTATCTAATGAACTTTTTAATGATTAAATATTTCTAGTAGGCATGTTTTGTAGCCTGACATTTTGTGTTAAAATGAATAATGAAGTGAGAACGAGCAATTAATGCGTTAATGAAAAGAGGGCAACCTTGGGCCAACTAAAATTATAATAAAGTTAGAGTTATCGATTAATTTAACCTAGAAAAAAATTAATGACACTGGCAGAAAAACAATCCATAGCCGCCTTAGTGTAATCCGGCCTTCTGATAATTCACTAATAGAAAGCAATGTTTTTTGTGGGATATCGAAATTAAATATTAATTCCGTCCAAGTAGGAGGGCTGTGATGTAATAAGGGGCAGCTGCACCCTCACAGCGCCACCGGCCAACGGCAACCCGTCTGGAATTTATGGCCAAATAACGAGGAGGTGCGATATTATGTTGTGCATCCTAATCCTCCACACGCTTCTGCTTTGTAATTATTGACGCATTACCCAAACAAGCCTGATTATTATCTCAAATCGTCGTTAAAGGTTCAAAAGGGTGAGGATATATGCTAATTGCATGAGGAAAGTTTATGAAATTCATGTTAATTTGAAGAATTATCGACCTCGTAAAGACCCGTTTAATATTTCTCGGGAAGAAGACCACCCTGAATTATGACGGGGGTATCATTAGTTTTGGCAAGAATCTGTGAAATTTACCGGTGCACCCTTGTTTTTGCCAAAACATTGACCTTTAATGGGTTGCTCTCAATTTAATAATTTAAAAGAAATTAGATCGAGGTGTGGATGCTTGACGTAAGGTTTGATGGTTTTATTACTTTTTGTATTTATGGCTTTCTAATTTTGGCATCTGTGTTAAATTTGTATTCGTGTAGTTGATTGAACAATCAGTCTGGAAATAAAATACTCTGGTTCAGCATTTAGATATAAAAGCTACCCAATTAAGGTTCCAAGACCATTAAATGGTTTTTTTGCTGTGAAGTTAAATTTGAATGATCTTATTTACTAAGGTACTCTAAAGAATTACGTAAGTAATAACTAATACCATATAAAAATATCGTGTACGTTCCTACAAGTTAGTTTGAAGCTGCTAATAAAGTGCTTCTAATATATGCATAGATACAAAAATGTTACTAAGAACTGATACAGTAGGCATTTTAAAAACCAAGTACGTGTTCTGAAACATTTATGGCCATCTATATCTGGCAAGGTTGAATTTATTTACAGAGCTTTCAAAAATTGCTTATATCAGAAATTATAACACAAGCGACGGTTTCGTGAACGCTACAGAAATACTTCATAAAAAAATCTGGTGTGATACACTCACACAACTTTCTTTTACAGTGTTTTATAATTAGGCAAATTGATTTTTATTTTTAAGCATTTGTCAAAATTTTCAAAAATTATAAATTCTACAAAAACGGTACAAAATAGAGCATTAGTTGAAGAGACAAATTTTCTTTCAAATTTTAAGCTGAATTAAAAAAATGTAATAATATACCGGATGTTCTATTTAAAATAGGAGTTAATAAAAAAATAGAAAAAAAGAAACCCATTTTAGAAGTATTCAACTGGAAAATAATCTAGGTCACATTAATACACATTAAAAATGTAATCAAAATGTAAAGTTTGAAAAAAATCGTTAGAGCCGTTTTTGAAAAATCGGAAAAACTGAAAAATCAAGAGTAAACACCTACTTCCGGTTATGCGATTTTCTTCAAAAGCTTGCTGTCTCATCTACATAGTACAAAAAACTTATATATGAAGCTTCACCGTCATACCTCTTTTCGCTTTTGAGATATTCTGTTCACAGACAGACACACACACACGCGCGAGCACACACACACACACACACACACAAACAGACAGACAGACAGACAGACACACACACAGACAGATAAATGAACAAAAACATGTTTTTTGGGTTCAGGGGACTCGAAAACGTGAAGATCTGTTGAAAACTCAATTTCGAATTTTCGGGGTGAATCCAATACTTCCTTTATCGTAAAATGAAGTAATACATGTAAAATACTAAAACAGCGAAAAATAATTTCAGATTTCAGAAAGCATTGAAAATTCGTTTTATTGCCTGTAGGAAATACACAAGAGGTTTACCTTTATCTCATCAAAAATTGCATCTCTTTACGAGAATTTGATTTCCGCGTAACGTGGCGAGACTGTCACTGATAGAGTCGAGTAAATTTACCAATTGGAAATCAAATTTGAGATAAAAAATGCGTGGAAAATCAAAACCTCGAGTATATTTTGATATGAGAATTTAACGAATACGTAATTGTTAAAAGTTAAAGCAAACTTTATTCGCTGTCAAAGTGACAAAAATATCGCGGCTTATGGGATTTTTTACACGTGACCTTAACTATCACCTATAATTAACCAAGGACAGTGATAATCATCCACAATAATTTTGACAAATAACCCAAAAGTGCGTTGGCTAGAAATAAACCGAGACGTAGCCAAGGGTTATTTCTTAGAGGCAACGCACTTGAGGAATGTTATTTGTCAAAACTCTAAGGATCTATCACTGTCATCGGTGAATTCGGAAGGACAAATTCTTAAATAAATTAATAACAATAATTATTAATAAAAAGAAGCCATCTGTCTGACATTTAATTTGACTCGTCATTATCTACAAATTGACACACGTGATCGACAGTAATGAAATAGGATTGATCTACAATATATGTCAGAACTTATCATATATAATGCAACTACTGGGTTCTTGATTATCAAATAATGATTTCTGTTTACACGAGATATAAAACAATATATCGAGTGGAAACAGAAAATGATTTGATAATCAAGAACACACGAATTGCATCCGACTAGATTATATCACGAGTCAATAAACAACGTTTGAACAGTTTATTTATAAATATTAAAAGTACAGTTAATGTGATTGTTATGATAATTGTACTGTCAGTAGATAACGCAATGTTTGTGAAGGCATTTGACTATCACTTATTAGTCAGGAAGGTATGCGATTATCACAGTTGCTATGTACATTATCAAAAGTTAGCACATGCATTTATGCATTTTGCCGTTTTTCATTGGTTGATGTTAGAGGGAGTGGTATAATTAGTTTAACATCACCGCTGTGCATGTAAAGCTTGAGGTACACATTTCCTTTTTTATTAATAAGAATTGTAACTAGATTTTCATAAAGATGGCTGTTTATATTATACATTAGTTTCTTACGATTTTTGTATCGTGCGTTAAAAAAAACCGCTTTCGCAGCATCCCACGATCAAATTGAAGTTTGCCTTAACTTGATACGTACCTATTGAAGCAAATGAACTACCATAAGTCAGTCATTTTCCTAAAAATATACAAAACACTTAATAAAAACAGTTTTTATTGACTGTTGTGATTATTGCATTCGTTGTTGTTGTGTACAATCCATCTTATTTCCTTCATGCTTGATGTAATTAAACTTAATGCAGTGTAAACGTTTACCTGTCACAGTGACAGATGTTTTCATAAACAAAATGCAATCTGACATTCACCTACAGACTTAAGTTAAGACATAACTTTTTTCAAGACCTACCCTAAATGAGATTTTCTTTGAACACACGATACGGCTCTTTCTAGGTGGTATTTGATTAATAGATTTTAAATATAAATTATTTTTTCCAAACTGGTCTTACTAAATAGACTTCTTGAAAACTGGAACGAAGCAAGACTCATGAAATTTATTTGTTATATTATACTGTTATTAATTTCGTTTGAATCAAAACACATTTTGCTTTATAAATTGAACAATGCTTATCTAATAAGACATATTTTAATTATGACTTTGTAACCACAGGCCTGAAGTATATATTAAACATGTTAAGAATTTCAAATCAAATTTTAATTTTAAGATATAGATCAGTATTGATTTTGAAAATAATATATTGAAACTTCGAGCGCTAAGATTTGTTCATACTTTTTTGAAATGCAACTTGGTTTACGGTAAGTAATATATGATTACTAGCTTTACACATCGGTCATAAAACTGGAGGGGAAAGAACTACCCTCAACTGTTTCAACCTCAAAGGGTGTTTGATTACGTCTAGTTTTTTAGGTGGCGCACCTATTTTTCGGATCCTCTCACCTTTGCACCAGAAACTTAGACACATTCTTCTCTTATACACTAGTTGGATCAGTTCCTATATTAAAATTAATAAATAGTTGTTCTATAATTGAACAATTTGTTGACATTAAATCCGTTATTAAAACAAGAGGTATTTTGTAGCTATATAGTTTGAGCAAGTATTGTTAGACCGCACTGAAAAATGGCACAGCATCCTGTAACAGTAAAGTTTGTCCCACTGCCGTTAGATGGCGCTGAAAAGGGTAAGCCCCATCGGGACCGAAGACGCATGACGTATGCAGCTTAATTGGCTTTTATGTATATGACTAGTGAATCACCCGAGCTACGCTTCGGTGGGAAAGGGTGCTACATGACACAATCAAAAACATATACAATCTTACCAATTATACATACAAAAATGTTGATAGATGAACATTGAAATGACACGATTTAATTAAATTAAATATAAACTTGAGCCAGGTTACGAAGGTGAGCCATGTAAACAAAGATTCTATAACAGTTCTCAGTGCGGCTTAAACCAGTTTCACTCGGTGCGCATTTTACGTAAACGTCCGACTAAGATCTCATACTGCAGATAATTACCGCACAACAAAACAACGCTCATTCCTCCTCTAGTGTAAAGGCTCGCTTACGCGGTGTTCGACTTTCCACAGAACGCCTTTCTATCACGTGATTTTCAGCGAGCACATGCTTTTGTTTACTTGGCTCGCCTTCCTTACTTGGCTGAAGTTTAATTTAATTTTACTTTACTTTTTTGTATTTTGTTTAAAAATAAAAACTGGCCTACGATCTAAGTCTAAAAATTAGCAACATTATAAGCTATCATACATTTTAATCTGCCCGGTATCTTTGAAGGAGATAGCGAACAAAATTACATACATACAAAGAAAGAAAGAAACCACCGATTTTTTGGTATTGATAATTGGATCACTAGTCAATATACAATTGAGAGCATTAAAATGTTTACAGCTATATCTATCTAAGGTATCTCGGCACTTAATCTTCCAGAACAGTTACATTAAACTGTCTTACATTTAGATAATTAAATTACAGCAGTAGTGACAATTGAAAAAAAATGGTGTAAACGTTTCCATGCTCCCAACTGTACCATGGGCGACACAGAATAGTTTTCAGCTGAATTTAGCTAATTAATAAGTTGTTCAATTTTACTGTAAAAATACTAGATAAATAGAGTGCATTAACTTGTGACTGATTAGAACATATTTTATGCTTACTTTCAATGATATAGATTTCTAAGTTGCCAATTCAACATATTATTTTTTTGTAAATTGAAATAATCTATGGTCTACCACCTTATAATCTTGCAAACGCATAAAAAAGCAACCAATCTCACTACATGTTCATATTAAGTACAGTATTTGTAATGCTCCATTATTTTAAAAATGACTGGCAATTTCGTACTACCACAGACCTAAGTAATTAATGACCTGAAGTAGTTTATTGTTAGTTGTATTTAAGAACAAAGTAATTTATTTTAAAAGTAATTAATTAATTCTGAAGAGAAATCATTTTTAATTGATGAAATTCTATTTTTGTCGGTTTTCATAATAATTCACATTTTTTAAATAACAAAGGAATTGTTTTTATGGAATTAATTAATATGTTTCCTTATATATTATATACATTATTGAGTAAATAATCTCTATAATTAGACGATTCTCTTATTTAGACATATGTAATTTATAATACGTCACTTTTTATTCCGCTGGAAATCACCAAATGTATAAAATGATGAAGTATAAGCAATTGCAAATGTAAAGTAGCGATTGTATTCACGATCTCGTCTAGCAGAATCGTATCGGAATTCTTTAATTGTGGTTGTTCGCTGTATGTTTATCTGTGCTTTTCTTCGGAATGTCTACATTTTGACTTTAGATTCGAATAGAAGATGAAAAGTAAACTAGGGATATCTGAAGAACCAACTTTATGTAAGAAACATAGACAAAATGGCAGACAAATTAAAAAGAGTTGTTGAGTGTTTGTGCGTTTTTTCGGGAATTTAAGTCTGACTTCATATTCGAATAAAAGATGCAAAAGTAAAATTGGAATATCTGAAGAACCAATCTCCTATCTCCTAAGGCACATAGACAACATGGCAGACAATTTAAGACATTTTTATTTAAAACAAAATTAAAAAAAACTCGTTGCAAGTGTACTTCTTAACAATTTCTTGAAAAATATTTCTTTCCCTTCGATAAGAGTTCGTAGCCTTAAAGTAAATTTTTTCTTGATAAATTATCCGTGAAAACTTTTCAAAATGATGTTATATTTTTATTTGAAATTTTCCTTTTCTTAAAATTTCGTAATTTTGAAATTTTGGCATAAAAGTATCAATAACAAAAATTTAAAAGTCGTATCATAAGATGACCTGTAGTCTGCTGACAATGCTTTTAAAATTGGATTGGCTAGAAATCTATTTGAGGAAAACCAGAAAATAATAAAAAAATATAGAATTGTGTAAATGTTGACCTTTAGAAAACATTTAAGAATATTATTTGTAGTCGTTCCTGATTTGGAGTCTTTAGTTTTTGATTTTGATTTTACAAGTAGTTTTATTACAATGAAAGCTATTTACGACTTTAGGCCGGTAATTAAGCATTTATGGCCAAGGTAGTACATCAAGGTCGAGCCCGCCAGGGAGAGATGCGTGAACTAGCGAGGCTATAACCGCGAATACTGGCCGTGTGTCGTATAATTCCTTTGAAACGAGTATACTGAACAAGAACAAGAACCATTTTTGATTTTTAAAGAATTATTTTTGTTGTACGTTTGGTAGTACTGCAGTGTATTGTTGGCGACGCTGTCTATGTCAAATTCGAGGTTAGGTTTTGTGTCCGTTTATGTCAGACCTCGAATTTGACATCGACAGACAGTGCCAGCAATAATATACTTCAGTACTGCCAAACGTATAACACGAATCACAAGCATGCTAAGTGCTACCGGCCTAGGCTATAAAAACGTATCTACCGGACTTGCTACGCTGGTAGGTAGTTGCTACCAGACCAGTATACAAAAAAACTGTATGATATGTCTAGACTGGATCCTAGGAACTCGAAAGTTTATTGCTTCCAGCAATCAAATCCATCATGTAATAATGTGTAAAAAAACTGCTATAGCATTTTTCCGTCTGGTCAAGACTGTCAAGATTAAAATTGTTTAACAATAAGTCATGATCGATTCCGCGAGACGGATAATGTCTTTGGAGACGAGAAACTTTAAAACCTTCCCTGTATTCGTTCTAAGTGCTGCTCATGAACTGCATAAATGAGATACAGGATAATCCATACTTGAGCCTTGATCAAACATAAGAACAATACAGAACTATTTCTACGACCACTATTAAAAGTAGGCCTTTTAGCACTAGCTTGTTTCACTAAAAATGATGTTTTATAAATCAGCGTGTTAAAAGTGAAATCAGCTGTTTACTTTTAACCGATGTGCTAAAAGTAAACAGCTGGTGTTGAATTTAGAATTTTGAACTGGAAGTGAGGTTATAAAGTTATTGTAGTTACTTCTTTCGTTAGAGGTAAAGTATTTTTTAAATAATCAAAGCATTATGTAATGAATAAAGTAAAATGTGTACTATTATAATTACTTTTGATAACTAACTTGACAGCTACCGGTTGCAGCAACAGTCACCTATGCCGTCAAGGCTATCTCTTTACTATGCCATAAATTATAACTGTCATAAATGCAAACCTTTGTTAAATCGACATTTATGGATTAATAACAGTAAATTTAAGGTCGTAGAAAAAATATTGTGTGCAAACTCGTGCTAAAAGTGTTTATGCACGAGACATGTTATGAAACTCAGCCTTCGGCTTTGTTTCATAATTTTCATGAGTTACATTGTATAGAACAGATCCCCTATTGTCTAAAAATGCTTACCTTGCAACCTTGAAGAACAAGTAAGCTATTGTTTAAAAGTGCTGACTTTGTAACATTGTATGCACGCGCATCCTGTCACGTACATCTTCGGACGATAAGCTTATCTTAGTAGATTAGAAATGCTATATAAGCTAGTGCATGATATTTTATCTTTAGCTCTTAGAATACCAGCTTTTAGGTATACTAGCTCTTAGTTCCTAGTTCACATGTTAGATGTAAGAAATTGTTTGACTGTGTCTTTGAGCTCCAACGTGTAGCATGCCGTTATAAAATAAAAGTGTTTTTAAAAAGTCGTTTCAACGGCCTTTCTATTTAACTCATGTCTCGTGCATAAACATCCACTTTTAGCACTTGTTGCACAAATAGCTATTTAGGGCATTGGTAGTAGTGCAGTTGTACTATATTGTCAATATGCCCAATAAAAGTGAGACTGGTATCAAAACATATATCTAATTCTGTAGTGCAGTGAAGCCGGAAGAAAGAAGTGTTGTTAATAGTATAGTTGAATATAAAATAAGTATTCAATATATAACTTTGCTTTGTATACCAGTTAGATGGTGTTTGTTAGATATACACCAGCGTTCGACTATATTTAATTGTTGTTGTAACTCTATACGGTCCTCAATACTACTAATCCTCATAAAGATTTTTAATTCATCAGCAAAGGACAACTTTTGGCTGGAGGTTTGGAAAGCAAGACTATTAATATATGAAAGAAAGAGCAATGGTCCTAGGTTCGAACCTTGGGGCACTCCAGAAATATATTTGAGTCGTAGCCATTGTAAGACACATATAACTGTCCGTTACATAAATAGGATGTAAATAAAATTTGTGGAGGTACTGAATCCAAAGGAAGAAACTTTTTTCAACAGTGAATTATGATCAATACGACTTGATATGACTTCATTGCATTGTTCTTAAACAAGTTCGGGTTACATGCTTTTTGAACGGATTTTGTACTATTTGAGCTTATAATGAAATTTACTCAACAAACAATTTTAAGGGAATCCGTAAATCTTTACTTAACTTTTAAAGAATATTTAGCCCAGCAGTATTTATTCAAAAGATAGCAAAGTAGCTTTCAAATTAGAGCAATTAGCACATGCAAGGCGTTTGAAAGCAAAATAAATTACTTTGAAGAACCTTGTAGAAATATATAGGTACCTTAAACTAAACTCGCTTAGTAATAAATTGTCAATGTTGCAGCCAAGTTGAAAAATTGAACCAGTACTATTTTGTAACTAAACTTCCACAGTAGATCAGCATGTAGTAGCAAATCACAGTTCTATTATTTGCATTTTAGAAATTACTATAAGCTCTTATTTATTGTTTGGCGAAATTTTAATTATTTTGCGACTCATGTGTAATGTTTAGAACTATAGTAAACTTATTTGGAAATCAATAACATCAACATTAGTAAAAGCTGTGCATGATTTAATTTTGGCCTTATTTGCAAAAATACTAAATCAGTTTGAATTACTGCTGTATCGAAAACAATAAATACAAAGCCTTACCGGTTTTTATAATCTTCTGGGCGTGCAATATACCATTCGCTGCCAAATTCGGCCGATAAATCCATGCCGAATTGCAGTTTAATCCCCAAATTTCATAACAATACAAGTTATTACGTTATGAGTTAGAAAATGCCACGAAATATTTTGGTTTTATAGCGCAAGTGAAACACTTTTGGACAGCTCGAGCCAAATTTTCACAATATTGCACTTGACATTTCAAACCCTACACTTGATTACATTAGAAAACCCATAACTTTTATTTGAAGAAAGGAGATTAAGGCCAGCGCGGACTACACTGTCGCCGATAATTTACGGCCGCCCAGAAGACATTTTTGAACATGGAAAATTTAGTTGTTGGCAAACAATCCTGTCCTTGGACGTAAAAAATGATCATCAAGCGTGTGCCAGTAAACAATACACGCAAATAAATTTATTCGTTATGAAATAAAACAGTAAGCAAGGGGCAACGCCCTGCGTCTCCTAAATCTGTTCCTTACCTAACCATAACACTTTCTCGAAGAACCATTCCAAGATGGAATAAGTTATCTATCGATAATATCTTACAAGCCGCAACGTACCCATCTATTAGCAAATAAGTCTTGTGGGTGGCATTTGAGAATACGGGGCACAATACAGAAGTGCAGCTTTTACTTTTCCGTATTGTTTGCCATCTTTAGAGCAAGGAGCGACCAATTAATTGTTCCGTTCGTTAACTATTTTGCTTTGTTTTCCGTGTCTTCCGCATTGAAAGTCGTAACGTGAGATGATGAAGACTTAGTAGGAGCAAGAGCCAGTGTGCTGTTAAGTAACTTGTCCTGTTACGATTTGGGATGAGTCTAGTAATTGCTAAGACTCATTAATTTGATTAATGAAATGTGATAATTATTGTTGTTTTGGAAATCTCACGCTATGACTCGACATGCATTTGAATACTTTTTTTACGTTATAAAATTTGTTTGCACAAAATGTAAATTGTAGTTTCAAATTTGTACACATCTTGATACGTATAACGAAAAATGTCGGAAGTTTGTTAATTTGTTAGCGATACAGCTGCATTTTTCTTTTTGTAATATAATCAGGGCTAGCTTATTTGTTAATTTATTAGAACTAAAGAAAACCTACTCGAAATCCAAGAAAAAACAAGCACACAAGTCACAATATTTTATTAAAAACAAGTGTTTATTCTTCGCGGTTTTGATTTTTAGAAATTTTTTACTTTTATCTGTACATATAGCTTATTTGATTGACTATTATTGAACGCATAATCTTAATTAAATAGAAAATATTATCAAAGATCAGACTTTTTTTTATCGAATAGGCCCAGCTGGCTGTAATTAATTTCTTCCACAAAATGAAGGTTTTTATGCAATATCTAAAACCGTGATACAAAACTCAATTTTGAAGATAAGATAACGAGCAATGTTTATTTTCAATTATGAATAAATTCATGTTCTTCCTAAATGATAACGACTTTTGATAGTTTTCTATAATAATTCAAATTACTAATTACCTGTTTTGCAGATATTATTATTTAAGAATGTGGTATCCAACAGTTTCAACGTTTAAGCTTTGCATAAGCATACATTATTGTAGCGTACTTTCATACTGACTGACTAAAGAAAACAGTTTCAGTAAAAGATTGTAATGATACTTACGAATTTAAAATAGTAGAATAGTAACAGTACAGTTGCAGAAGTAGCTCAAATCAAATGTCTGTTAGGGGTCGTCAGCACCAAAAGATATATAATTCATTCACCAATTAGTACAAGCGATGATAAGTCAAACAATAAGGGCGCCAGGTTCAATAACTTACCGAATCAGATTTCGTAGAACTATGCGTAGCGAGTGAGCTACGACGAAAGACGCTGGAATAAATAACGAATACTCAAAGAACACAAAAGAAATAACGTTGGCTAATTTTAATTCGTTTATTTATAATGACATCGTAATAATTTCCAGAAGGCGTAACATATCAGAATTACAGCTACTCGTATTCACAATACTAATTAAGCTAAGCGAGGCATTTGCTAACGAATTAAAATTTACGCTATGCCCGCCAATGCGCAACGGTCCCACAAAAGAAAGAATTATTTAGTCGACGGCTAATACAAAAAGTTAAATGCACGAAGAGCACTCGGGACTCTCTTAATAAGAATTTTATCTAGTTGATCTCGTAAGGAATCGATCCAGCACAAATGTTCCTGAATAAAGAATTACCATTAGCTCTCCAACAAAACTACAGATTTATTCGTTTCGCGAATGATGCATTCGCTAAGCCCTTGTCGAACGTAATGATTTCATATAAACATTCATAATCTATCCGCTAAATTACGAAACATTCGCATGCTGCCGCGGCTTCAACGGATGGGGTTTGTACATGGCGCGGTTCTTGAAGCAAAAAATAGAAGCGCATCAATCTTAGAAAAAAGGTATTTTGGTCACAAGAGCACATCGAATGTGAATTAAAATAAACGGTTCAAAACGCGGACAAGTCATTGTAATCGCTGGGCCCATAATGATGCAGCGAAAATTGTATGGCGACCGATTGCGGATAGTAGCAAGAGGAATAAAAAAGTTTTGATATTTTTTTATTGAAATTTTTTTTATATATAATGTAGATTTGTAATACATTTTAATAATATAGTGATTTTCATTATTAAACGCCAAGGACTAAAAACTAATAAAGTAAATAGTTTTGTTCATTGTTTGAATTTGACAATTTAAAATATTCCCATAGATCTGAAATATAAATGCAAAGTTTGTTACGGGAAAGAGATGTACAGTTGTATTTACATACCGAGAATATGAGGGGAATGCAATTGAAAATTTCGTCGAGCCTATGATTGGCCGTTAAGATATATAAACACAGTAGTAGAGCAATGTTTATTATAATATGTATAATACAATAGTCTCGGCTCCGAACTGCCAAAGTTAAATTATTAAACAGTTGTAAATTTAATAATGGAAAATCTCCAAAATTAAATGTACCTGTACGAATTTTACAGTTTTAAAAAGTAATTGTGAAAATCATGTACATAATTACTATAGTTGCTTCCTTCACCTTTTGCTTGACAGATGACAGGGCACAATTAAATTTTCGAGATGTACGCTGTTGGAATTGTCATAGTAATAAGATCTTATTTTCTCCTATTTAGTTGTCAGAAATTCTCGGTTTGTGAACACAACTATATGTGTATGTGTTTATAGATACATATTAAATTATTTTTCTTTTTTAGTATTGAAACGGGCTTCTGGTCTCCTCGCCTGTATGGTTCATTTTTATGCTTAAAGTTATAGGCAGTTTGTATTTATTTATTTTTTATTGTTATTGTCTTAAACATTGTAAGCGAGCATAACAATACCTGTGAATCCGGGTCTGTGCTTGCATCGAATTTCGCATGTGTAGCGTTCGATATAAATCCTGAAACGGCAGTCTCGGGCCCGCCTTGGTTGGGGGAGCAAGTACCTTATACTCCCAAGTGCGAGATGGCTCTAGGGCGGTGGAAAGCGTTGCAGTAAATAATTTGCTGGCTATAAGTTTGCGTGCAGCAAGGAATTCAAGTAAAAGCCGTTTTTACCTTATACGAACTGAGTACACAAATTTGCGAGGCAACCACGTATATTCGTGATGTCCATTGTGAAGACATCATTGCGGCACCATAGCGGAAAGACGAGGCTTTTTCACAAATTTTGGTGTGGTAACTTTCCACGCATCGTTCAAGGTTTGGGTGACGTAATTTAAGGGGAACCCAATTCGAGGGTACACAACAATTCTTAAGACTCATTTTCCAGGTAAATTTGATACCGGAAATGTTTGCAGCTACGTGATAAGCGTCTATCTGTATGAGAATCGCGACTAAAGTATTTGGTTTCGTGTGTGAATCATGTCGGGTGTTTAGGCAAGCAATCGTGGACAGGGTTGGATTCAGACAAGTACAGCTTCAGGCCTTTTTATGTTTGTACTTTTAAAGGCAGTTATTTTAGCATTTTGTTTTAATGTTGTTTTGTGTGCGAGTAGTCTCAAGCTATATCACACGTATGTTGTTTTAGGATTTAACCGTGTTCTATTTACTTTTTTATAATTTGATATGTTATTTAAGGTCAATATAGTTGTATAAACAAATTGGATTTTCTTGTGTAGGTTGTTTGAAGTCAATTTCAGCCCCGAAACACTACAGGTGCAGTTCAGATTTCTGTTTTTTTTGCAAATATTGACACTTTGCAACCACAACTGTGATATTAAATGAATTTCATATTTACTGAGCTAGCACAATAAACAAACAGGGAAAATAATTATTAAAATACTAAGTCGTCTTATTTAAATCGAACGTTCCGACGGAAAGGCTGCACGGCTAGAAGCAGCTTTACAAAAATTGTTCAATCAGCATCCAAAGTTTTCTTAGCAGGGTGTCTGTTGTTTGGTGACCAAAGTGCCTTAATAAATATGACGAATTTGTAATTATCTTTTTATATCCTAATTAATAAACTAAATGTGTGTTTCTATTGAACAAGCATCGTTTATTTTTACACAAATATATAAATCGTTAATAACTTAAGATTTAGCACTGTGTTTTGGTATATCGTTTGCCAGTTACCTTCGAATACATCTGCTCAAGTGCATTTTTGCAGGAAACGCTAATTAATTACGTTTTTTTTTAACAAAGCGATATGTACTCTGTTATTTGAATAGGTTAGGCCAATGTAATTTCTACTAGTTAAAAGCTCGTAATATTGTTATATGCTATGCAAATGAAAAAGATAAGAAATTCCAGAAGATAAATTTAAGATAAAATACATACACTTTTAGTTACTAATAAAGTGATTGAAGAGCATTACAAATTATTTAAATATAGTATTTCAAACGAGTACTTTAGTAGCTTTCTTGTACACCGAGCAACTTATGTTTATCAAGGTTAATAGATAAAACCATATCTTATATTCTAAAATTTTCCAAAATAACGAAAATTTGGTTTAGAAACAGATTAATAGTATGTTATCTCTTTAAAAGCCATGGAAAGATTGAAAACATTTAGATTGCAAGTAAAATCTCTATCAGAAAACTGCATTATAATTAATATACCTAATTTGTTAATCGGAAATGAAAGCCACATTGCCAAAAATATATTTTTAAAGATTTATATTGCATTCCTGAATTCATATTGGAATCTATGTTGTAGCCTCGCTCTGGGCTACTAAAACAAAAACTAGAATATATAAAAGGTTTTTTTAAATTTTGCATTTAAAATACCTCCATTCGCGCACCCGAATGACGTCATTTGAGTGTTAGAATAAGTCGCTATGAAGTGACGTCATTCGGGTGCTAGAGTAACTCCATTCTAGCACCCAAATGACGTCATATAACCTCAAAATAGAAAACATTTTAATTTTGTAATTTATAAAATGGTATAAAGCGGCAAAATAGAAAAAATAGTATAAAACACTCGTTGCAGAAGGTCCTTCAAGCACTCATTTGTTCCTCAACTCGCCGCTACTGGGCTCGTTTCGGAATTTCAAATTTGTGCTTGAACAGATGCCTTCTGCAGCTTGTATTTTAATATACTATTCCACTGCATTAAATTTATGGTACCATCTTAGTAAAATATACGTTTTAAAGTAAGTTTATAAATAGTAAGGACTATGATAGGACATAAATTCCCGATATGACGTATTTCCTGAACGTGCGTGGCGTTGAAAAGCCACTCAAAAATACTCGCGGGAAGTTTAAGCGCATGACAAAATAAAGAAACGAAAAATCCGTCACGATTTACAACTCGTAGTGTTGCAAATCCTTTACCGTTAAATTATCTTGATATCAAACTGTGATAAACAAGATTATTTTTTAAGCTGTACCGGCAAAACAAGAATTATTCGTAGTTAGATTCTGTAACTTTACGACTGCAGATTTTCATACTCCGGCTTGATATATGTTCTAGTCCTACAGTTTATTTAACTTCCATCATCATTTATAATTGACGTTTGTAATGCGGATTATCGTGCTTATGAGCGGAATTATTAGGTCAACTGCCATCGGGTTGGTTTTGCTTTAGTTGCTCTTAGATTAAACCAGGATGCTGGTTCGTGCAGTTATTACGCAGTACGCTATTGTGATGGTTTTGCCTACGCCATAAAAGTAAATATGGGGTCGTGCAGCATTTTATACAATTTTTTAATTAAACATACATTTTAATCTATACTCTACAATAGCAAAGAGCATGAATTGAAAAAAAAATATAAATTTTATAGGTAGGGCATTATTAACATAGATTACAATATGAATTCACGAATGCAATATTAATTTTAAAAAATATAGTTTTAGCAATCTGGCTTTCATTTCCGATTAACAAATTAGGTATTTTAAATATACCAGCTTATATTAGAGATATGAGGACAAGAAAGAATGCCTACCAGCTGAGAAAACGCGACAATAGTGCCGATTTTAAAAAAGGGAGATACCACCGATTGTAGCAATTACCGTAGTATTTCGTTATTGGACGTTACATATAAGATTTTAGCAAGCTTAGTTAAAACGAGGGTAGAGATGATTGTAGAACCACAAATTGGGGAGTACCAAGCAGGGTTCAGGAAAGGACGAGGGACAACGAATCAAATCTTCTTGATGAAGAAGCTATTAACAACCGGTTACGAATTCCAAATTCCTCTAGTAGTACTCTTTGTGGATTTTGAAAGGGCGTACGATTCTGTTAATAGAAGAAGGGTGATGAGCATAATGCAGGAATTCAAAATACCAGTAAAACTAGTAAAACTGCTCGAAATGACACTCAATAACACAAAAAGCAATGTAAGGGTGGGCGGAGAAAATACTGAAGACTTTGAAATTAAAAATGGTCGAAGACAGGGCGACCCATTGGCCACGTTACTGTTCAATTTAACACTAGAAGCTATTATACTGGAAAGCAAATTAAATAGAACAGGGCATATACTTATTAAAAGTCATCAAGTGATTGGGTACGCAGTTGCCGTTGCATTAGTAACAAGAAGCATCAAAAAACTAGAAGAATTAACGAAAATATTAGCAAAAGAGGCACAAAAATGGGATTAGAGATAAATTATGGGAAAACGAAAATTATGAGAATAGGAACCAAAAGAGAAGAAGTTAGAGAGTGGAAGATTGGGAATAAAATGGTAAAGTTTGAAGAGATAGAAGAATTTGTATATCTGGGAGCCTTACTGACAAATAACTGCCCCGAAGAAAAGAAATTGAGGCAAGGCTACTGAAAGCGAACAGAAGTGTAGGGACAATAAATCATCTTCTGCGGTCCAATCATCTAACAATAAACACAAAACTAAGACTCTACAAAACCATTGTAAGACCTACGGCATTATACGGGTGGGAAACTTGGACCCTAAACAGCAAAGTACAAGAGAGGCTAATGGCATGTGAAAGGAAAATATTGAGGAAAGTATTAGAAGGGAAAAGAGAAGGGAATTTATACAGAAGAAAAACGAATCAGAAAGTGTACCAATTATATAAGAGTCCAAAGATCGACGAGGTGGTCAAAGCACGACGACTCCAGTGGTTAGGGCATCTGGAACGAATGCCAGAAGATATAATATTGAAAAAAATTGCATGGAGGAAACCAGGATTAAAGAAGAAAAGAGGCAGACCGCGAAGAAGATGGAGAGAGACCGTACTACAAGATTTAAGTGAGAAGAAAGTAAGAAACTGGAAAAGCCAAGCTAAGGACAGAAAGGAATGGAAGATGATAATTAAGCTATGCGCCTAAACGGCCTGCAAACAGCTACAATATATATATAATTTTAATGTAGTCTTGTGATAGAAATTTTACTTAAAATCTAAATGTTTTCAATCTTTCTATGGCTTTTAAAGAGATAACATGCTATCTGTTTCTAAACCAAATTTTCGTTATTTTGGAATATTTTAGAATATAAGATATGATTTTATTTATTTAGCTTGATAAACATAAGTTGTTCGGCGAACAAAAAAGCTACCAAAGTACTCATTTTAATAAATAATTTTTAATGCTCTTAAACTACTTATATTAGTAACTAAAATTTTATATGTATTTTATCTTAAATTTATCTTCTGGAATCTAAAGAACTAACTCTCTTTTTAATTTGCATAGCATATAACAATATTACGAGCTTTTAACTAGTAGAAATTACATAACCTATTCAAATAAGTACTTATCGCTTTGTTCAAAAACCAAAATTAATTAGCGTTTCCTGCAAAAATGCACTTGAGCATATGTATTAGAAGGTAACTGGAAAACGATACACCAAAACACAGTGCAAAATCTTAAATTACTAACGATTTATAGTAATGTAATAAACAGTTTTTAAAAATTGGTTTAAAAATAAACGATGCTTGTTCAATAGAAACCCACATTTCTTTTTTTATTGCATTTTGGAACCATAATCTTTTTTATTGGCCCTCGATAGAGGGCGTAAAATGGCTTTTATAGCCCTAGGGCATATAAAGTTGCTAAGCAGTATAACAAGCACCAACAATGTAGTATAGCAACACCAACAATCTACATAGAAACCATAGCACACCAGAAATGCACAGCGCCAGCACAACGACGACGCAGTAGTCTGTAGCCAAAATACTGAATCCTTGAATTTTGTCCAATTTGAGGACTAAAATGAAATAAAACGTTGTATGTACCACGTGTCCAATCTCGGGAAATTTAAAGTTCTCCGCTTCGCGTCGAGCTTTAAACATTCCCTAGTGCTATAATCTATTGATTACGCCCTTAATACATAAATAACTATTAAATAGGATATACAAAAATAATTACAAAAAATTGTTATATTTATTGTAGCACTTTTGTCACCAAGCAACAGACACCTTGCTACGAAAACTTTGGATGCTGATTGAACAATTTTTGTAAAGCTGGTTCGAGCCCCATAGCTCGAAGCGATTTCTGTAACGGTAATTCCGTGCAGCCTTTCCGTCGGAACGTTTGATTTAGATAAGACGTACGTACGACTTAGTATTTTAATAATTATTTTCCCTATTTGTTTACTTTGCTAGCTCAGTAAAAATGAAATCTTTTTAATATCACAGTTGTGGTTGCAAAGTGTTAATATTAAAAAAAAACAGAAATCTGGACTGCACCTGTAGTGTTTCCGCACTGAAATTGACTTCAAGCCACGAGTATTTTAAATTTTGTTGCTAGGGAATGGTATCCGGGATACTATTTGTTATCATAATAATTGGTTTAATTTTTTTTAAATGGAAGTTGACATCAAAGGCTTCTTTAAATCGAGTAGAAATAGTTATTGGTGTTTACAGGAGGAAACTGTATCATTCCCTTCTACGAATATAGTTTCCTTGGATGGGATGGAATGACACTTTACTTTAGAGTTATACATATGTTTTTTTTATACTTTCATATTTTATGATAAGAGTGTATCTTTTGTATTCAGCTACATTCAAAAATATTTAAATATAGAAGGTACGATTGTATTTTGTTTCTTATCAATCATATTGCCCCCCCCCCCCCATCGCTAAGGGTATCGTGAGGCAAACGTTTGTTTTCAATAACAGAAAATCCTTAACAAGCGGCAGAAAATGTCATTTTTGGAATAAAGGGTAGAAAATAGTAATTTGTAAACCAAGTAACTGAAGTTTAACTTTTTATCACGAATGTGGATTTAGTTGTCAAGGCCCGTAAGGCCAACGCTAATAGGCCACATGAGGGGTACACCATGTTTTTTCTCTGAAATCGAGAAAACGTGAAATTATAACATGTTAAACAACTTTTGTAGGTTATGTTGACGTCGGTTGACGTTTATCTGTCGCCCCGCCACCTAAAAAAAGTCGTAAAACAATGAATTACTTCATTGCCGGTTTCTTGTATTTTAATAACGATTTCGGCGTTCGTTACTGCCGATTTCAGAAAAAAGTATTTTATTCTAAATTTTTATTTGGAGACACCGAAACAGTTTTCTCTGTGTTGGGGTTATGTAACTGTATCAAATGTCGAATGTGTAATGTTTATGATGCCATAGTTTAGCGATAATCAGAGTACAACGAGATCTCCCGGCACAATTGACCCAATTGTGGGCTAATAAAAAACGCTATTGCTCGGACTGTCTGTCTAACGCACAAGAACCTGCTATAAGTCATTGTCAAAACGAAAGTGTTTAAGCAATGCCATATAAGCGACTCGGCTAAATGAACTTTCAGAACAATACGGCAAGTGATAGACTTTTTCTCCGAGGTGCAGTCACGACCTGGGATCCAAGTAGCCGGTGGCCACCGCCCGCTACACTACTTTGACTAAAACGCTCGAGATCGTTACACCCACAATCTGCTAGATGATTTAATCTGTACATTGACCAACTATGATATATTATAATTAATGAGCGAATTTAGGTGTAACAATTCGTAGCCTTTATGAAACGCCATGTCGAAATACCAGATCGGTAATTGCTTAATTATATAGTCATGCCTCATGAATGATACAAGTTGGTTAAATCAAGGATGATGTAAGGATAAACGGCAATCAATCTCGACTAATCAGATTTTAATTCAACTTCAATGAAATGGTTCTGCGGCGTGCGGAATAGAATTATTTATTGGTTATGGTTTCTAAACAGTATCTCCAAGGCAGAACCTATAGAAATAGTATTACTTATGGATATTGTTTTAAAATAATTGTTAGAAGTTGTTATATATTAGATATAATATTTAATTATTTTGGTCATATCCAGTATACTCAACTTCGAGGATTTCCAATCTTCGTCATTTTGAAATTTTTTTAGCCAATAGAAATACGAGAACAGTAATTGCGCTCAACGATTTTTGCACACTGTACCTATATTTTGATTGTTCTTTTGATGATTAATTTGACAATAATGAAAAATATTGGAAATCGTCTCGTTAAATATAACTGGAGCAGTTAATGATCTATCTATAAAAAAAATCTTGATACGTTTAGGCATTTTATTGATAAAAAAATCAAACCAAAATTAAGGAATCTTTTAAAGACCCGGTTCTCTGGCTCTAATCAGATAAATGTTTTAATCTTAGCTGTCATAGTTTTTCTAAACAATTTCCAAAGAAAATCGTACGACACTCATTATAGAAAAATTAGATCACGAGCCGTAACCAAGAGAACAACAAAATTTCTTGGAAATTTTTTGTAGGTAGACATTATAGTCCAGTCACTATGTCATTTTTGCTTGAAAGTGAAGGGAAATTTGAAATTTCTTTTTTGGGGTATTGGTGAGGTCCAGCAAAGCTTAACTTCAAGTTGTCGACCAAAATTTCCTATGTGCTATTTCCGCTATCTTGATAAATGAGTGCGTTTGATTTTTTTGTGATAAATCAGTTCCCGTTAACATTACATGAAAATAATGTAGACATCTTTGTGAGAATTTAGAATTTTCTACAATTTATGTTCTATTACTTTTTCGCGTAGGAATGATATTTGTCGAGATATCGAACGCGAAAGGAGAGCGTGAAAGGGTCGAGATTTTTTTTCCAGCTTCTGGGCTTGTGTCTCATTTCTCTTTTTATTTAGCGAAAAAGTAGCCATTATCAAACTTGTAGAGGTTGAAAATAGCTTCAATTTGGCCTATTATAAATTGATATGCAACTAAAATTACGACTTGTAGAACGGGCCAAAGTTGTCAAGTTGGCGCGTAACTTTTATTTCATGTATCGTACTATTACGTAGATGACATAACAAACTTCATTGCATTATTGAAATAATTATATTTTCTCAAGTAGATAGTATACAGCATTATATGATTGTATATTAATAATAATAAAAATAATAATAATAATAACGAAGGTATTTATTAAATTATTACAAAATTACACAGAAAAAATAAACGTAATATTGTCTTGGGCGAAGTTCAACTTGATAGAAAAACAGATCTATCCGCTGTTCTTCCACTTAACCCGGAGAAAAACAAAAAGAAAAGAAAAAAAATCCAAAGATCTGCTTTGGGGCGAGGCGAAATATTACGCACAAAACAGCTATGACGGTGTTTAGTGATATAGCAATTTACTAAGTGTGTTATTTTGACCCTAATAATTAATTCATTGATGTTTATCCATAAAATTTTGAAAAATAGCTTTTTTAAATTTTTACGTACAATAAGCCTTTTACTATATTTGGTAACGAATTATAGCATTTAGTTATTCTGTAAGAAAACGATCGCTTGAAAATTTTTGACTTATGTTGAGGTGGAGTCAGCGTTCCTTTAAATCTTATATTTAAAGTATGTACGTCGGTTCTAAACTTTATTTTGTTGTATAAGTAACTCGGTGATCTACTCAAGATGATCTTGTGGAAAAGACATGCAGAATGAAAGAAGTGCCTTTCTTTCGTATTAAGCCAGTTTGAATCTTTCAGCTTATAAGAAATTCTTTCATATTTTCGTATTCCAAATATGAAGCGTAAACATGAGTTCTGAATCTTCTGAATTCTAGCAACATTAAAGCTACTTAAATGCGAATGATAAACGTCACAATAATCAAAACAGGACAAGATTAATGCATTACACAAAACGATTTTCACATTTACACTTAAAAATTGTGTTTTGATAAATAAGTTTCAAGGAACTATATGACTTTTGCAGACATTTTGAAATATGTATCCTGGCCTACTAATAAATTTAATTCATTAGAAATTTCTAAACCGATCTTCTATAGCAGAAACGTCAAAAATAACAATTTACGTATTGGCTACTTGAAATATAATGATTCTCATGATGCAATCAAGTTTATGATGCCATTTATGTAGTAGTACGATACATGAAATAAAAATTAAGCGCCGACTTGACAACTTTGGCCCGCTCTACAAGTCGTAATTTTAGTCGCATATCAATTTATAATAGGCCAAATTGAAGCTATTTTCAACCTCTACAAGTTTGATAATGACTACTTTTTCGCTAAATAGAAAAAGAAAAGAGACACAAGCCCAGAAGCCCGAAAAAAAATCTCGACCCTTTCACGCTCTCCTTTCGCGTTCGATATCTCGACAAATATAGCTCCTACGCGAAAAAGTAATAGAACATAAATTCTAGAACATTCAAAATTCTTACGAAGATGTTTGCATTATTTTCATGTAGTGTCAACGGGAACCGATTTATCGCAAAAAAATCAAACGCACCCATTTGTCAAGATGGCGGAAATAGCACATAGGAAATCTTGGTCGACAACTTGAAGTTAAGCTTTGCTAGACCCCCCAAACACCCCAAAAAAGGAATTTCAAATTTCCCTTCACTTTCCAGCAAAGGCCTTATTTTTGGATATAGTGACTGGACTATTACTTCTTTTTAGGGTTTGTGTCGTTACGATTTTCTTACCGAATCTGCATTCGAGCATTAATTCATATCCGGAAATTATTTTTCGTGCATTCCAACAACGTCCTAATTTGCCCTCGCGTCCCGCTCGGGCAAATTAATACGACGTTGTTGGAACGCACTCAAAAAATTTCCGGAAAGAATTAATGCTCTTATGAGATTATATGTGAAAATTTTTAGTCTGCAAATGTTTTCTTTAAACATCAATCGAATTAAGCCATTTTTAAAATACATTCTCCAACTGGTTAGCTCATAAACAAATCATTTTGAAATTTTGATTGTGGTGCCGTCTAGCTTCTATTAAACGTAATACGACATCAAAGTCGAATTTTAAAATTTTGTAGGAGCTAACCTTGGAAGGTTGGTAAAACAAGAGGGAACAAAGCAGCGATCGTATGCAGAAAGATTTTAGATACTTAGTGTAATGTAATATAAACGTCATCAGAGGCATCAATAATTATAAAATAATAAACAGTTACTGTAGGAAATACATTCATATATGCATACGAGGGCTGTTCAATTAATTATTAGTTATAAAAACAATACGAAACTTTAAAAGATAGTAACGTTATTGTATTCTCAAAATATAATACATTAAAACGTGTTTATTTTTTGAAACTCCTTTTCGAAATAGACAGGGAACTCCGTTGTTGGAAGGTTGGCCAACATCCGCTGAACTTTAACAACCGCCGCTGAATGATCAGGCGGCCACCTTCTTTGAGGAAGGATAGTAAGGATCGTGCAACGATACGGTAAGTGCCTTAAACGAAATGGCGATTATGTAGAAATGTAGCTAAGAGATGTACTTACATTTTCTATACAATTAATGTTTACAATACTGCTGGAGCCTGAGGTTTGAATATAAAACAAACTCATTAGAACCCCTAACTATTAATATAATTTTTTTTTATAGAATATTTGTTTATTTTAGGTGCCCTGACTACTCAGGTCTTTGACACCTTATAAATATAACTTACAGTATTTTTCTCATCACAATGTTTCTATTAGTTATATAAACATAAATAAACCTGTCATTTTGAGAAATGTCAATAGTTTCTGTATCTTCTGGTGGTCATCTTTTAACACGTCTTCAAGTGTTCTTTTCGGTTGGGATTGTCTTCTTTGGTCTTCAAACTGTCTGCACTCGCATAAGAGATGTTGTAAAGTAAGCGGAGTATTGCAGATTTCACAGGATGGCTTTGGCACTTTTTTTAGCAGGTGCCCATGCGTTATTTTCGTATGTCCGATTCTGAATCTTCTTAATATTATGTCTTCTGTTCTGGTTATTTTTAGTTTGGAAACACATCTTTCTGTTGTCTCTTTCACTTTTCTTAGTTTATTGTCACTAATACTTTTCCACTGGTTTTCCCACTTTTCCCGTCCGAGTACTTTTTGATAGGTCTTCATATCTTTGCTGTTAGTTCGAACGTCATCTTCCACATATTTTTCTGTTGCTCGTTTAGCTTTTTCGTCGGGGACTTCATTTTGCTGTATACCTACGTGTGATGTTATCCACAGGAACTTAAAAGCTTTATCTTTATAAGTTGTTAAGGTGTATTGTATTTTTGGCACTAGAGGATTTTTACTAAACGGTTTTGCAATTGACTGTACCGCACTTTGTTAGTTGATCAGAAATAAAGTTTTTTGGTAGTTTGTTCGCTACTGCTTTGCTGATGGTGTATCATTCTGCTGTGTATACCGAACTGAAGTCACTTAGTTTAAATGCACTATATAAACTGCGGGTAGCGGGTGGTCCTCCTATACGAACCCAGTACAGGATAGGCCACTACAGGATCTGGCAAATTCTGCCCTTACGCAAGCTACTAATCTACTCTCATTCCTGTTCCGGGAGAGATTAGGCCCTAAACCCTTATCCACCCCCCCCCCTCTTACCTATCCTTACCCATTCCAAACCCATATACCAAGACGTCCTGCCAGCGCGGTACATTATGGCTATACACTCACTCATGATTGTTCCAAATAAGCAAAAGCCCTCAGTCCCCAGCAGCCCCCAACTCACCGATCATGACAGCGATAGGATTACGAGAAGGGCAAAGGGTGTTAAGAATTTCTGTCAAAGAAAAAAACGACCCGGCAGGGAAAAGGACTATTTTTATCTCAACATACAATGTACGAACCTGCTCAACTGACGAAAAACTGGACGAACTACAACATGAACTAGATAGAATTAAGTGGGATGTCGTCGGACTAAGCGAGCTGAGACGACCAAAAGAAGATCTGATAAAGCTAAAATCGGGACACACGCTGTTTTATAAAGGACATGAAGAACACAAATTTAATGGAATAGGATTTATGATAAACAAGAGAATTGCTAATAATGTAGCACAATATAAAGGCGTTTCAGATAGAATAGCGTATATTACACTCAAACTCAACAAGAACAAAACTCTTAAAATCATCCAAATATATGCCCCCACTAGCAGCCCCGACGAAGAGGAAATAGACCTATTCTACGAAATAATAAATGACTGCCTTAAGAACGACAAAACCTCATACACACTCTTAATAGGCAATTTCAACGCAAAAGTAGTTAAAAAACTGGTAATGGGCGAACATGGAATAGACGAAAGAAATGAAAGAGGTAACCTTCTGATCAATTTTGCTGAATGTAATAACATGTTTATAATGAACACTTTCTTTAAAAAGCGGAAAGAACGCAAGTGGACTTGGAGAAGTCCAGACTACTCTACAAAAAATGAGATCGATTTCATTCTCTCAGACAACAAACAAATAGTACAAGATGTTGGCGTTCTAACATCATTTTCCACAGGAAGTAATCACAGGATGGTACGAACAAAAATATATATAAACCTTCAAAATGAAAGAGCAAAAACATTCAGAGCTAAAACAAAACAAATTGACACGATCAAATTAAAAGAACACAAACTCGAATATCAAGAACTTGTCTCAGAAGGAGTACAAAATAACATCACAACCATAGAAGAAAATGGACTGGATCGACACACGGAAGAAATAACAAATATAATTCTGAAAGCAGCCGAAGAAATAGCGACAAAAGACAAATCCTCAAATGAAGGACCAATCAGCACAACAACAAAAACCCTAATCGAAAGAAGAAGACAGCTAAAAATAAAAAATTACATAGATAAAACGTAACTTACAGAATTGAATAAAACTATAAAAAAGGAACTCCGAAAAGACAAAAGAAAACATAACACCAGAATAATACAAAACGCAATCGACAATAACAGGGGGCCGAAGGTAATAAGAAAACGTATAAATCTTGGCAAAAAAGAAATGAACAAAATCCAGAACAGAAGAGGTGATATAATAACGAACAAGAATGAAATACTGGAAGAAATTACAGCATTTTACTCTGAATTATACGAATCGAAAGTAAACCCTACCAATCAACAGAAAGAACAGAGTGAACGAAGTATAAGAAATATAGGATCAGAAGAAATTCCCAAGATAAATATAGAAGAACTCGACAATGCCCTAAAAAACTTAAAAAAGGAATAAATGTGGTGGCCCAGACAACGTACTGGCGGAAATGTTACAAGAAGGCGGACTCAGACTAAAACAAGAACTGTGCATAATCTATAATCAAAGCTTAGAACAGGGAAATATACCAAAAGCGTGGCACTTGGCCGAAGTTATTCTCATACACAAAAAAGGAAACAACACAAAAATAGAAAACTACAGACCAATAAGCCTCCTGTCACAGCTATATAAGCTCTTCACAAAAATAATAACGAACAGAATAACAAATAAAATCGATTTTTACCAACCCTGCGAGCAAGCCGGTTTCAGGAAAGGATTCAACACTTGCGATCATCTACAAACTCTCAGAACAACACTCGAGAAATGCAATGAATACAACATCGAAATATACATCGCCTTCATCGACTACGAAAAGGCTTTTGATTCAGTGGAGATGTGGGCAGTGGTGAAGTCCCTGACAAACTGTAGAATAGACAGCCGCTATATTACATTGATCAAAAACATATATAAAAACTCTAAGATGTACATTAAAATGTTCGAAGACTCACGTCCTATAGCGATTAACAGAGGAGTACGCCAAGCGGACACCATGTCCCCAAAACTGTTTATAACAGCACTCCAAGACGCCTTCAATCAGCTAGATTGGTCAAACAAAGGAATTAATGTAGATGGTCGTTGTCTCAATCATTTACGTTTTGCAGATGACATTGTATTAATAAGTAAGTGGCAAGAAGAACTACAAATAATGATCACTGAACTAGATGAAACATCAAAAGCTATAGGACTAAAAATGAACATAACCAAAACAAAAATTATGACAAACACAAACAACAACATAAACATAACATTAAATGAAAGAGACCTTGACATAGTGGACAGTTACATATATCTGGGCCAAAAAATAACAACCACAAAAGACAGCATAAACGAAGAAGTAACGAGAAGAATCAAACTGATCTAGAGTGCATTCGGAAGACTTGGCAACATTCTGAAATCTTCTTAGATTAGCAATAACCTGAAACGCAACGTATATAACCAATGCGTCCTACCCACCCTCACATATGGAGCAGAAACCTGGAGTTATACTGCCACCAACATAAAAAGAATGGCAAAAACCAAGAGAGCACATGAACGTATCATGCTGAATATTAAACTTTCAGATAGAATAAGAAACTCTAACATAAGAAATCAAACAAAGCTTATTGATGTCACCCAAAGAATAACCCAAATGAAATGGTCATGGGCTGGACATATTGCACGGACCAAAGATGATAGATGGACAAAACGCATAATGGATTGGCGCCCAAGACAGACCAAACACAAGATGGAGAGACGACATCGTGAAGGTGGCAGGAACAGGATGGCAGCAAATCGCACAAGACAGGCGTAGATGGAACAACAGAGGGAAGGCATACATCCAGCAGTGGATGAATATAGGCATATCGTGATCGTGATATAAACTGTCATAAGCAAAGGCACATCCAACGCTATTTTTGGTTTTGAACGCATCCGAATATACATGATGGTATTCACGATGTTGGTCGAGGATTTGGTTTAGATGTACTTTATAAGATGCACTAGGTGTTTCTTGCTTATGGAATTCTGCTAACTGAAGGTCAGTGCTAGGGATAGAGATGGTCCAGGGCGGGTATTGACAGTCATATAGGAGAAGGTTATTCAGCGTTGCTTTTGTTTGCTCTTTATAGTTTTTGGCACGCACTGAGTATGAAGGTGAAATTTTAAGGTTTGATATTGAGGATTCGTTATGTCTGTGAAATTTATATGCTTAGGATTTGTGGCTACGACAAGTGTGTAGTTTAAAAAGTTTTGCTGTCTTTTGTAAGTTGGTGGAAGTTGTCCAATTTCTGAACAGAGGCTTGTAACTGGGCTAGTTCTGTAAGCACCTGTGATTATTCTTAGACCATGATTGCAGACAGAGTCGATTAGTTTTATAACGTTGGTGTTAGTTTCACCATAGATAAAGTTTACGTAGTCGAGCTCTGATCTTAGTAAATTATTAAAAAGTATTATTAAGATGTCACAGCTGATGCCCCATTTATGGTGAGATATAGCTTTTAATAGGTCGAGAGTTTTCTCACACTTTTCCTTTATTCTTTTTATGTGTGTGGTCCAAGTTAACTTCTTGTCAAAAATTATACCAAGATAGTTTATGTGGTCAGCATTATTTAGTGGCAGCATAAAGCATATATTTTACTGTTGCTGGTATATGTTCTATTAGGTCGTTTATAGCAATTAGAAAAAGTGATGTTCTTAGAACAGATCCTTGCGGTAGCCCATTTTCTTGTGTTTGTGTATTTGATACAGTGTTTCCAATTCTAACTATAAATTTCCTATCAGCCAGAATATTTTTAATAAATTGCAGAATCCTCCCCTTAATTCCCCGTTTAGCCAGTGTTTTGTGCTTCCACGTCATGTCAAAGGCTTTCACCATGTCTAATACGACTACTGTGACTTCTTCTTTGTGTATAAACGCATTTTTAATTTCCATTTCCAACTTTGCTATGTTATCGAGCGTTGTTCTTCCGGATTGAAAAGCACTTTGCACCTGTATAATTTTCTTTTCTTTTGCAAGAATCCACATCAGCCTTTTCTTAACCATCTTTTCCATAATCTTACGCATGGTATTTGTCAAATGTATAGGTCGGTAGCTAGTAGACAGTCTTTTCTTTTGCGGGTTTTAGTATAGGAACTACTTCGGCGTACCTCCAAGTTTCTGGGAAGATGTTTTGCGTCCATATGTTGTTGTACAACTGTAGAAGTTCCACCATTACTGTTTTCGGCAAGTGCTTTAACATTTCATAGTGGACACGGTCTAGACCAGGTGACGAACCGCTGCTGTTTCTCAGAACTCCAAGTTTTAGTAGGCGAATCCATTATTATAAAGTTCTTTGTTATCGGTTGTAATATCTAGTTTTTTATTTTTAACTATTTTTTTGTACCTACGTTATGAATTCATTGGAATAGTTTTCTAGACTAGATACGTGAGCAAAGTGACTACTTACAGTTTCTACTATTTCTTTCTTTGAAGTAATTTTACGTTGGTTTATAATCAATAAGGGTATATTGAAATATTTATGTTTACCTTGTATTTTATTCAGTTTATTCAGTTTATTCAAAACCTGCTTTAAATCTCTCTTGCAGTTTATAGAACTGACGTATTTTTCCCATAATTTGGTTTTTCTTCGTTTATCACCTTCCTTAACACTGCTCTTGCCTTCTTGTATTCGATTAAGTTTTCTGTTGTACCATTTTTCCAATATTTATTGAAAGCTGTTCTTCTTCTACGTATTGCTTCTTTATATGTTTCATTCCACAACGGCACTCGATGTTTTTACGTCCTTAAATTTTTTGTTTTAGGAATTGCTTGCTCTGCAGCCCTTAGGATTTTGTCAGTGAGATATTTGGTCAATTCTTGTACGGTATGTATATTAAGTGGAACGTGGCCTTGGTTTATTATAGCTTCGAATTTTGTCCAGTCTGCGTTTGATATTATCCATTTAGGTTTTGGAAGAATTTTGTTTCTCTATTTCCATAAACAGAGGATAATGGTCACTACCATATGAGTAAACGTGAGGATTCCATGATATTTTACGTTTAAATTTAGAGTTACAAAGTGAAAGGTCTATTGCAGTGAAAGCATTTGTTTTAGAGTTATGACGTGCAGGACGGCCATCGTTTAATAGAGCAATGTCGCTGTTACTTATTGCTTTTTCAATTAATTTTGCTCTCCCGTGTGTTTGTTTTGATCCCCACATTGTATTATGTTCATTGAAGTCTCCCACCAGTATAAAGGGTTTAGGCAATTAGCGCACCAGATTCTCCATTTCGTCAGGTTCCAGTTTATAGCCCTGCGCTATGTATATGTTACAAATAGTTATTTTCTGAGGCACATATATTTGAACCGCAACCGCCTCGAGACTAGATGTCATTCGAAAACTTTCTGTTGGTATGTTTTCGCCTACCAATATGGCAACTCCTCCCCATCCGTCACTGGGTTCACAGTTTTTGGAATATATTTGAAAATTTTTAAGTTTTGGGGCATCTTTGTTTTTGAGATGGGTTTCTTGTAGACAGATTACATTTGGTTGAATCTCTTGAATCATTATTTGTAAATTATTGAATCGGTTGTAATATCCATTACAGTTATACTGGATGATTTTGAAGATGTGTTTTTGTATGGAAGTCATTTTTTATATATTGACTGCGAGCTACTGTCGGTGAAATCATCGTCGTTTGTGTCATCCATGCATAGACTTTTCTGAATATTTGACATTATTCGAGTAAATCTGTATTTTATTTTCCTTTCCTTTAGAAATTCTCTTAAGTTTTTCAGTGTTCTTAAAAATGTTGGCACATCTTTGATGTATTTTAAAGTTACTATCAGAGGATCTTGGGCAAACTATACTTCAATTATGTATTTTTTAAGGTCTTCGTATGTTATTTCGTAATTATCTGGTTGTGTCTGTAGTACATCTAGCGGGGCCAACATTTGTTCCAAATCTTCCGTTATAGTGGTTTTTTGGGATTTGCTCTTTTCGTGCTTTAATTTTGGTTTTTTCTGGGTTTGTTTTAATTCTCGGGTTGTGTGAACGAGTCAGATGGCTGGTTTTCTTGTTCTGTTGTTGTGGCACCAGCATCGTTGTCACTGAATGTTTCTTCGCTAATTTGAGTGTGTAATCGTTTTCTTTCTTTGTTTTACTCAGGGCTTTCTAAAACTGTCATGCTGATTGATATATTTTGGCATTTGCTAGCCACATGTCCGTCTTGTCCACATTTAAAGCATTTCTGAATATCCTCTTGAATATATATTCTGCATTATTTTGTCACCTTCAAATGTAATTATAGTTGAATCAGGAATTGTTAACTCTTCATTTAGTTCTACATATACAAAACGCCTACATCTCAATATATGTGCACATGTCCCGGGTGGTGTAGCTTGAACAAGCGTCCACGTTCGATAAGTAGAGTTAAGCAACGCTCTTTCTTGTCAGAACTTGGATGGTAGTTCCACGGTTGCATCTCTCGGCGCCTCGTGATACGGCTGTCACGGAAATAGTTGGTCCCGGCTCTCATAACAACATCATGATAGTCGTTAGTAGGGTTGGAAGTCCCCATAAATGCACAGCGACGCCTATAATTGGCATAACGGTTGTTGGCTGAGTGCGAAATAATTAAATAAATAAATAAATAAATAAATATGCTGGGTCAGGAATTCCAACCCTAATATTGTAAATTGGTGACATTAGCCGGTCCGAAGCCTGTTAGTATTCTTTCTATTTCGGGATTTGGGATTGTGGGACAAATATTAGAGAGGATGATTTTTTTGGAAGGTGTGATCATTTTTCGAATGCTAGCTTGTTGGTCTGCAACAATTATTGTCTTATGTTAGTTTATCTACAAGATGTTCGCTGGAAAGATATATGCAGATGCGCCCATTTGATAACCTAGATTCCGCGATTATGTTGTTTGTTTTTACTATTTTCCCAATTGCGTACATTTAGTCCATGATTTTAACGTTTTCTATGGTGTTTATGATAATTGCTTGCTTTTTATTGGGGTATTTAATGGATGGGGTGCTACTAGTGGTTTGTGCGTAGCTGGGCTGGCTTATAGAATTTTGATTATTTTGTGATGATTCGTTTTGTAAGTTATTCATTTTGACTGAAAACCTCTGTGGCTGGAGGTATTCTATATTAATGTTGGTTTTTCTACTTATCTATCGCCCTGCAAGCACGTAATATCAGTCGCACAGCACAGCCCACCGGCGCCGGCTGCGGCCGATTGCCACACGCCGCCGCCACGCCGGCTTCAAATTGTCACAATTTATTTATTAGTACAAGTATACGGTACCTATGTACTCGGATTAATGATTTTTAATTTTGAAGTTCTCAATAAAGCAGCACTGCACTAGAGAGAATCACATCCGTATTCAATTACGTATTGATGTTTACGCAAAAATATTTAACAAAGGCGAAATACGCATTTCGACAGCTAAAATGTCATCTTCCACCTGCTTAAACCCGACAAAGTTGACTGGAATAAACAACATAAACATATCTTCGGAAATTGGCCTCAGTTAACTTTACGTTTGTAATTTGGTAAACATAATATCTTCAGAGGTTTATTCCAACCAACTTTGTCGGGTTAGTCTATCTCTTCAAGGCTACAGAAGATGATAGCTAAGCTGTCGAAATTCGTAATTAGCGTTTGTTAGATATTTGTGTGGTTACTGGCTTTTTAATGAATTTTTTCGATAAGTATTTCATATTCATTCTTGTATTCTATTCCTACTAAATCGGAGGTTGAAAAAAATAACTCCCGTACCTACACTTTGGCTATAGGATAAATAGGGCTGCCAATATTTGAGCATTAAGAATTGAAGATGGAATTTCCTATGTTTCGCAGTCAGCGTATATACATACATCTAAAAAAGTAGTAGTTGCTATACACAATTTATTTCTAGGTAGGAATTCTATAGCTCCAAGAATTGATGCCACATTAATACATAGATGTCAAAAATGATCTTGGTCAAGGGTAGTCATGAAAAATTCTATCTACACTGCACTTTATAAAACTAAGTACATTTAAACTACAATTAACTGAATTTTTAGTTCATGTGACTAACAGTCTAATCATCAGCTACACATACATATGCAAATTTATACATTAAATTGATAGGTAAGAATGGTAACATTAAAATAACAATGAGATAAGTTAAACAAGACGTCGAAAGTGAATTTTAAACTTAAAAAAACTTACAGTTTTATGGCAACAACATCCGCGATCAAGTTTATTTTTTATCTCCCGGTATAATTTTCAATGTAAAATAAATTTTTTTGCAAAACCACCACTTTATTATATTGACGTTGGCAAGATAAATAAAATCAGTTATGTAAAGGAGAGAAGAGAAGTAACTATGTAAAACCAATATTGACAAACAATTATTTGGTGCAAGTGGATGAAATTGGGCACAAACTCAACAAAAAATGTTTCTGGGTAGAGAAGATTTTATTTATGGGAATTTTCTTAAACATTACTTCTCGAAAAGCCATTTATCTCAATTTTTTAAGATACGACGATAACCTCATTGAATTATGTTTTCGCCAACGCCCGCAACGTGTTACGGTTGACTAGAGTGTGTAATTTTTTATATGGCGATGAAAGATCAACAAATTGACCTATTTTAATATATAACTATTTTGAACAGCTTTGCGGTTCCAATAGCACTACGTTCTTGTTACTGTCAACTATGAGTAATAATGCACACATGTCCTTTTTATATAACAGGAATTTTATTCTTTACAACATTAAATAGCCAAAAAGTATTCCCCTAAATTTTAAAAGTTTTAGAGTCGCACTCGTGCCTCATGAAATACATTTCAATGTCCAAAATTGAGCTTTTGGCTTTCACTAGTCTCAACCTGCTCTGCAAAAAATACGATGTTTATTTATTATAATATACATTATAAATACATGCAATCATGAAACTGTTTGCCGAAGTAGTAATTTATTGATGGCTGGCTGTCTATTAAAATTGCGTCATTTTGAGCTATTAATTGATAGTGAAAATCGCGGTAAGAAGTAGAACAGCAACTCTAATGGGTTAAACTTAACTCGCCGTATTTGTTCACTACTAGCTGACCCGGCAAACGTTGTTCTGTCCAAAAATAATTTGTCTCTGAAACCCCGTTTCACCACTATAGAATTTTAATTTTATGTCATGTCCACCGTCTTTGACTTAAAAATAAATGCCATTTTCGCAATCGTCGTCCCAAAAAACCTCAATAACGACACGCATATCGATTTTTAGGCTTATTTACCCCATTTGCCTATTTGTTTTTAGAAGTACTCCTACGAAGTTTCAAGTCGAAATGTCTATTTAATATTATTTTTCCATACAAAATTGGAACCCTCATTTTACCACTTTAGGGGTTGAATTTTGAAATATCCTTCCTTATTCTTTGTATGCATCACAAAGGGAACCTCTGTGCAAAATTTCAGCTTTCTAGGTCCAAGGATTTGGGCTGGGGGTTGATGAGTCAGTGAGTGAGTCAGGATTTTTCTTTATATACAGGGTGTTCGGTAAAGAGACACCGATTGGTCATAGATTTATTACGTTATAATAAATCGATTAAACCTAATACACCGTAGTACAAAGTACATTCAGTAAAAAGTTATAGGGCCTTTAAGTTATTTTTTTAATTTTTTTTGTTAATTTCCACAAATGTAGAGATATAGATTTAAATTTTGGTATACAGACGTACTATTATGTACTGTACTAATAAAAAAATGTCATAAACTATACTTGACTGTAAGGGGCACTTTCAAAACTTTTTTTAGCTCGAACTTCGTTATATGTAACATTTTTTGAAATATTCGGTTATTATCTGAAAGACAATTAAAGTACACCAAAATAATGTACTCTTAGTTCATAAGCATAAGAGCAACCGTTTACCTTAAAATGCCTATCAAAGGTTTTTGATTGTCATTAAGACGTGCAATTATCAAGTAGCCGTGATCATATAAACAATGGGCAATGATTCTACTCTAGTAAACAAAAATAAGAAATCAATTAATGGCGTTGGTGACATCAGTTTTTTGTCTTTTGTGCTTACGAAAATGATGCGACATAACGAACCATTCAGCATTGGAGAATTCGTTATGTAGCGGCATTTTCTTAAACATAAAAGAACAAATTCTTTATGTCACTAATGTCATTAATTGATTTATCATTTTTTTATTAAATGACCAATAAATATTTCAAAAAATATTACAGATAACGAAGTTAGAGTCAAAAAAGTTTTCAAAGATAGGTAAAGTGTCGCTTACAGTCAAGTCTAATTTAAAAAAAAATGATTAGTGCAGTACATAATAGTAAGCATGTATACCGGATTGCAAATCGATATCTCTAAATTTGAGGAAATTAACAAAAAAATAAAAAATAAAACATTAAACTTTGAGGCCCTATAACTTCTTACTGAAGGGACTTTGTACGAAAATATATTAGGTTTAATCAATATATTATAACGTAATTAATCTATGACTAATCGGTGCCCCATTCTTTAGCGAACACCCTGTATATAAGATTACCGAGTTTATATAGCGAATATATCAATCTTCTTTGTGGCATTCTGTTATTCATGCTGTTCAGCTTACCAAATAATTTAAAATAATAACATATGAAAGTTTCCGGAAAAAACTCTCTTTCTATTTTAAATGAAACAAAAAATTAGTACATTAAAGTTAACAAAGCAAATGCATCTTGTATTGTTTCTTGCTAGGAGTAAAAGAACAAGTTTTACTTTAACTTTAATATATTAATTTTTTACTGCATGGAAATATATTATCTTTACAATTTTTAAGCTTTTTGCGTTGCAAAATATACAGGAAAACATCATGAATAAGTTTTATAGATGTTGTTTAGGATCTGTTTCTAGTCTTCAAAGATATTTAAAACTACATTTTGCATTTCCTTCTTTTACCGAAGTCACTTTAAAGTGTCTGGGTTTCAATGCTCAAGATGTAAAACGAAATTTTTGCTTTGAAACAAAGCCTGTTAAATTAAAAACGCTCGAGAAATTCTCGATGATTTGTGCTCATGATCGGATTAAAGATGTAAAGTAGTAAGAAGTAAAATTCAAGTACCAAATAAGGACAAGAAATTCGTACACATACCATTGTAAAATATGGATAGCAATTGTTAAACACAGAGTCTTTGCTAGACGCAATAGGCGTTAAAAGAAATGGAGCCGTCTACTATTTTAAAAATTAGGAATATGATAGTGGTAAAGAAAATGACCTGTGCAACCCCTCTAGAGGCACCTAGGAGCTTCGTCGGACGACCTGGGGCATGTATTCCTGTCGTTCGCAGAACAACTACAGAACCTCGTAGGTGTCTCCCAACAATATTTGTCAGGTCATTTTGTATTTTAATTAGCCACCTAGGCTTTAGGGCAGCGTGCCCGTATGTTAAACCCTTTTAGTTACTTATTTGGCTTCATCGCCTAATTCCATAATAATGATTTTGCACATATTTGGCCTCAAGCGCAGTATTTCTCGTCATCTGGGGCACCCCTTTGTTGGTACTTTGACAACCGGGTGTTAACGCTCGCAAGATTTCCGAACATTCTAGAAATTACGCTGTTGGTGCGACTGCGAGGCCTCGCGCTCTCTTTGTCATCGGAACGTATTTGTTTTATTGGGCGCATCGCCATTGGCTGTCGAGAGTCACGTGGTAACGCCGTTTTGGCTCACGCCACTTCGGGCGTCGTAACGCTTCTTGCTCGGCAGTTTAACTCAGGCCATTGAACAAGGGAGGTGTGTGTCGTTTAGCGGCGATCTTATTACGCCAAGGCGTAGGTGTGATGGAATTCCATGCCCGGTTCTACGTCGTCACGTAAGGGAGTGTTCCCTTTAGCTCGTTGTGCGAGGATCCCATTGAAGTAGTACATGATTGGGCTAGCTTTGCCGTCGTAGCGGCGTTTGTTGAAGCGCCAGCCTTTGTCGCCATTTTGGGCGCATCCAGACCATTCACACCGTCGGCAGTTTTAGCGGCGAATTAATTGCCACAGCCAACCTGTTTCCCGCCAGCTGGACCGCATGCCGATCTCTTGGGCCGTCACCAATAAAACTAAGGTATTTGTAACCATTGAATCATAACCATTGTTGCGGTGTTGCTTCCGCTTGTACGCTCGCTTCGCGGGAGCGTATTTGTGTGCCGCGGTACTCCATGTGACTAACTTCTTGTGCGCGAGCTTTGCGCCTAATAATTGCTGAACTCTTGGCATACGTGCTGTAAGGCGGCATCGCCAGTTTGGTCGCAGTAAAATTGCATGTGCGCGAACTTGATGTGAAATCATGTGCACCGTTAAAAATGTACCCTTCGCATCTTAAATTGTTGTCGCGAAGTGGCGTCGCTCGTTTTTAATCTAATTACTTCCCTCACTTGGGCTTTGCTGTGTTTGCCCAAATTATCATGTGAGCCAGATCACTTCTTATCAGGGCGGTGCCATATGCGCCAAGTTTTGTGCGAGACCTTTCGTATGTTAGCAACGGCGTCGTGTTCGGCTCGTTGAGTGTTACACGAAGTTATCGATCGCTTGGGCGGCGTAGCACCAGTTGTGTCATATTCTATATTCGCCTGCGGGCGTTAGGCTATGTAAGCCCCCCTTTTCGGCCAAATATATCTCAGTAACGCGGCCCCCTTTTTGCCTTGCGAATAGGGTTTCTAACTAATTCGCCGCATCTCTTTGCGGCGCCGGATTCTGCCGACAGCTACTCTGTTCGCGTCGCCTTTGCTGTTGCATAACTCGATTTTTATGAACAAACGTTCCCTTTGTGGGACTCATATGTCAAACTGCTCTTGATTTTGTACAGTTATGGGTGTTGTTTAGTAACAGTAGTGCACCCATCAGCTGATGCTTATTTATAAGAATTAACCCAATGTTTGCGGCACGCTTTGCTGCCCCAATGTAAGAATTGAATAATAGACGCTTATCTAATTAAGAGACGCTTTATTCTTGGTCGATTTGTGCATGTTCTGTTTCAGCGTGCGCCCACCATTGAGAAGATAAATGTACAATGGGGCCAGTGAGATCAGAGCGTGCAAGTAAGCTTGGTGGTGACATTGCCGTGGCTGAAAGAGCCCCACTTCATGATCTAAGTATTTTTGCCATCACGAAATCGTTGTGTGAGTTTATAATTCACGAGTACCCCTATCGACGGAGTGTCTTGAATACTTCGCCCCCGTCTAACCGCCCAGGCCCGGTATTTCGGGTTGAGACAGGCTTGGTGGCGCCCTCTTTATTTTACCGTTATTTACCGACCCTCTGGCCGTTACCCTTAGATAATCTCGTTAAGAACCCGCCCAACTCCACTGAAAGTCTAGCCAGCCTATCTTGTTGCGGCTGGGTAGCGGCCTAGGAGAACTTTCGCCCCGATTTCGTCCATTACGGCACGCGCCGGCCGTTTCGTTTATGTATGAGCCGGTGCGGTGTCGTAAAGTCAGTTCAAGACCGTAACATATTGTATTTATTAGTAAAAAGAGAACTCAAACCCCCTCATAGAAGGAGGAGACCTGCAAATAGATTTTTCCACGTAATTGTCGTGAAATAATGATTTTTTTGCATACCTTTAGCAGTTGATCGGCTTCCAAGATTGCTGGCGAAATAATAGTCAATACACAATAGCAAATGGCGAAAATAACAAACCAGAATAATGGAAATGCTCGATTTACTTTTCTCCACGACTCGGGATGATAATGGCTTAGAAGGGGTAGAGTCTTTTTCAAACGCCGAGATACGTTTCCCCGTTGTAGATTGCCACATTTTTAAGAAAAAAATACTAGAAGACTCGACGTACGAACAAAGTGCCAAATTGAAATATTTAAAATACCCAAAAAATAAGCAATATGGAAATAGTCAACCTGCTCCACACACAGGAGCTAAGGTAATCTAATTCCAAGAATACAACATCCTTGTATTTGAAAGATAGAAGCTAAGGAAATTTACAAAAGTCTTAGAAAACTATCGTGAAACGAAAAAAAAACCAGTTTGGACTGTTACATATAATAACCTAAACAAGTTTCTTATCTCGACAATTTGTTGAACAGGCAGATCATTGAGTTATGATCTAGTACCAACTAGCTGTTACATCTTTTACTATAATTTGCCTAAAAGTTGCAACCGCGACTGTAGACTAGTTACAGTACTAATAGTGCGTTACGATCTGAAATTGATCGTGATTAATTTTACGCAGCCCGCTTAATTTTCTCAGCAGCGGTCACAATTTTCGTTTATTTTGTGTACATTAGCAAACAAGGGCAGATTTGTACATGGTCGTTTGTGATCAGGACCAGTTTTCGAATTTTTGCTGTTTTCTCGTCTGTCGGGTTTCACAGGCGAAGCGACGTCGAAAGCTTTCATTGGTTTTTGTTTAGAAACACGATGTGTTCGCCGGAATTTATTTTTTTGCCATGAACAAACATATTCGATTTTACCATCGTTTAGTGGAAGTTTCAACGCTGTTCGACGCTGCTGGTGTAACTGGAACAACCTGGGATATAGTAGTTTTTGAATTAGAACCAAAGCACGGATTATACTGCCTCTTAGATCAGGTGGGCGGTTTTTAGAGGTTTGTTTTATATGGGCTAACGCGCGATTTCCTTCGTTTAGGCCTCGTTCTCCCTATGTTTCTTTCGTATTCGGAGTACGTTTCTTCGCTTGTAGCATCATCCATTTTCTTCAAGTATGGTGCTCTGAATATTGTGTGCCCATCTGGGTGCATTTGCTGATAAGTTTTTTGGGAATAGGCGTTTATTACGTACCAGGGAAACTTTTTAATTACCTTACTGACATGCGGCACTGGATATACCCCGCGGCTTAAATTTACGGTTCAAGATGGCCGTAGAAAATCTCAATTTTCAACGTCATATAAGGTTACTTAGCAATCAGACCCGATGTACAGTTACGTCCATATAAAACCGGGCAGTACTTTACTCTATTGTGAATTGGTATTAAATCACCTAAGAAACATAAAAATTAAAAATGACATATTAAGAATTCAAATTGTCAAGGTACTGTCTAGTAAAAGCCTGATTTACCAAAATTTATGAAAATGACATAGAATGTCAAAATGGTGGTCGTTTTTATTTGGCCGTAGCCGTAAATTGGGAAAAACCATCAGCCTGTTTGTCTGCGTACGTAGTAGGCTGCAAGATTCAGGCGCTGAGCCTGTAGTTCGGTACACGCGCAGTTAACTTGCTTCTGTATTTTTAAATGTTTATATAGGTGGTATAAAGGCAGTACCTTTCTAATATTGTGTTTTTAGCGAAGGTTATCGCTGTGATTTATTCGATAATTAAACAATACTGTGTGATAATGATTAACGTTTGGGCAGACCTCGTGCATTGCATTAAATATATAAATAAATTATACTCTTCTGAAGAGCTTCTCCTCTGGCGTGGTTTACACATTGAGTTACCGTGCTCTTTGCTTTTCCTCCTGATGAAGCCCCTTACAAAAGTGGGCGAAACGTTGAGTTCTTTGACCTCAATCATGACACCGTCCAATCCTGGAAGTCGTTTGTTACATATTAATTATGGTTTGATTACGCCTGCAACCCACTCTCTGGCATAAAGATGAGCTAGTTTATCGGAACGACTTTGCTATTACACCATTCACTTGCATTCTTCTATTGTTACATAAGTTTTAGAACTCCTAAGAAAATACCATTTGTGTAGCTTTTGCGATTTTTAGTGTAACATCTGATTAACAAAAACATTGAAAGAGCCACGTTATTGTAAGAACAATTTTGGAATTTAGCGCTTTTCCGCATCTGTATGTCAAACATCGGTACTTCAAAACTCAACTCCGTTCATTCCAATACTGGCGTCTTCCGGCTTATTTTATCATATCCAAATTTAGATGTGCTTGCTTTTTGCATGATTGACGTAAGTCGGTTGATCGTATTTTTATTTCTGCACTGGACGCCCGTTTTTTGATGTTAGACTGTCTACGTTTTCAAAGTCACGTACGGGTGTTGCACAATTTGATGCAACCCGGACGTTTCTGCATGAGTTAGAGAGAGAGTAAGATAAATAGCGTACGCGCGCGTTCCCTTTGGTTTTCGGAATTCAACCGCTTGACTTGGAGGAAGCAACAAGGATCATCGCTTTTTCTTCTTCGGCGGGGGCCTTGGGCCTTCGGTGGGTGACGTCAAAATTAACTTAAACTGTGAATGGGTGCTATAGGTCAAGTTTTCGATCATTTGAGAGATGGTTGGTGTAGTTATTAGCCAAGGATTTTCCGTATCGCGGAGGGCAAGTTCCGATTGACGCTTTTGGGACAAAATTAAAAATAATAAAATATTGCAAGTGCTTTAAAAGTAATTAAAATAACAATGTACCAGGAATCGAATACAGTAGTTTTATATTGGATTTACAGACTATGAAGAAGACTTCGGTATTCAATAATAATAAATAATAAATAACATTTATAAAGGAACTATGTTCACCATTCAACTTCATGGTAATACAAATTCAATTCGAATACAAATGCCCATTTCCGAAACTGTTTACAATGTCCTTAGAAGATGCATTGCCTTGAAAACACAAAAGAAATAATATATATACAGGGTGTTTCAGAACCATGGGATCAAACTGCTAAGGGGTATTCAGTGCGACGGTAGAAAACATTTGAGTATAGGAACCCATGTCTCCCTGGGCACTGGAACTCTATGACAACTGGGCAGGCAATTAGTCGAGATTAGTTGAAGAATATGAAGGAGACCTGTATGCCCAATATTTGAATGAAAGGGGCTCAAGAAGAAGAAGAAGAGCTAATATCCAATAGTAGATCTATGTGACTACTTGTTTTATGTCACAGCTGAAAGTTAGGAAACAAACTATATTGTGTTTCAGAAATTTGTTGGGTTTTTATTTTTTAAATTATTGTTTAATAATATTTCGAAGTGGAGCTTTTAAGAACCTGCTTTTTTTTAAATTTGAGTTGTAATTAACCAAATGAGAATTAAGATCGCCTGTTTAACTATACAATTGTCACAGTTTCTGCGAAAGACGTCAGTTGCTTGCCATTTCTCTAACAATGAAAATTGCCCCCCTTTAGATATTTTTTGATACATAAGAGCTTTTTATTAAATGTGAATGGCTATTACGCAAATGCAAAATAAATTTAAGGAAGTAAAAAAAGATGTTGTGAATTTAAAGAATAACTTGATATTTGCTCAAAATAGTACTAATTTGTCACATGTAGGAATTGCAGATGTTTTCAATTGCAATTAAATAATATCGCACAGCTTAACCAATAGCGTTCAACCGGCCAACTGAGCTACCCCAGAGAAGGGGTGAGCTAACATTAAAGTAATAAAAACCAAATAAGCGGGCCACCAACTTGATTGTTCAACAACTAGAGAATCTAAGTTGGAAGATTCTTCGGTGATCTGATAATTTCAATTTATATTGAAGGACAAAATACATTTAGCAAACACAGGTTATTTGGTAAGCTGTAATTTGTTTTTTTTAATAGCCTTGTTGCGCCCAGTATTGGGCATAGGCCTCCCTTCTTCTCCTCCATCGCTCTTTGTTCTGTGCTTCGTCTATCCACCTTAGTCCTGTCACCTTTTTAATATCATCATACCATCGCATAACCGGTCTCCCTCTTCTTCTTCTTCCCTCCCACGGTCTCCATCTGATGGTTTTACTGTTCCACCGGTTGTCTTGGATTCTGGCAACATGTCCAGCGTAGTCCCATTTCAGACTAGTGACTCTTTCAATAATGTCAGTGACTTTAGTTTTATGCCTAATCCATTCATTTCGGTGTCTGTCCCTTAGTGAGATATCCAACATTGACCTTTCCATTGCCCTCTGCGTTGTTTTAAGTTTATTTGTTAATTGTTGTGTGAGGGTCCACGTTTGTGCTTCATACGTAATGACAGGAAGCACACATTGGTCGAATATTCTGGTTCTCAGGTGTTGTGGTATCTTTTTGTTTTTCAGTATGTGTGAAAGTTTTCCGAAAGCAGCCCACCCTAGTCGCCTTCTTCGCTCAATCTCTATATCCTTGTTTTGTTTACCAATTACTATCTTTTGTCCTAAGTATACATATTGTTGAACATTTTCGATCTGTTTTCCTTTAATTGTAACCTGTATCTGTTGAGAGCTCAGTATTTTCGTTTTTTCTAGATTCATGTTCAGTCCGATCTTTCTCGATTCACTTTCTAGTTCCAGTAACATTTGTGTGAGGTCTTCTTCTCTTTCGGCGATTAGGATCACATCGTCGGCATATCTTAAATGGGAGAGCCGTTCACCATTAATGTTAACTCCTACATTTGACCAATCTAGTTTTTTAAAAACACCTTCTACGGCCAGGGTGAACAGTTTTGGAGATATTGTGTCTCCCTGTCTTATTCCTCTGTTAATAGATACTTTGTTTGAGTCTTCATGGAGTCTAATTGTAGCCGTCGCTTGTTGATACATGTATTTTAGAATGTTTTTGTAGCGGTAGTCTATGCGTGCTTTATCCAGTTGGTCCATTATTGCCCAGTGTTCCACGGAGTCAAAAGCTTTCTCGTAATCTACGAAAGCCATATGTACTGGGAAATTGTATTCAGTTGATTTTTCCATTAGTATTTTCAACGTTAGTAGGTGATCACTTGTACTATAGCCTTTACCAAATGCCGCCTGCTCGACGGGTTGGTAGCAGTCTAATTTTCTCTCTATTCGGTTTGTTATTATACGCGTAAACAGTTTATAGACTTGGGATAATAGACTTATGGGTCGGTAGTTCTTTAGAAGCATTCTGTCTCCTTTTTTGAATAGAATTATTATTATTGCGTTGTTCCATGTTTCTGGTATAGCCTGTTGTTCTAAGCATTGGTTAAACAAAAGTTTCAGCTTCGGTACTATTATGTCTTGTGCTACATTGATCATTTCTACCAGAATTTCGTCTTCTCCTGGTGCCTTGCTATTTTTTTAAGGATTTTAGGGCATGTAGAATTTCTTCCTCAGTTATCTACGGAAGGTCTTCTGATCCCACGTTCATTATTTTCTTTTCTGTTTCCGGTGTGGGCCGTGTTGTTTGTGAGGTATATAGGTTTTCGTAGTATTGTTGTGTTGTTAGTATAATTTCTGTCCTGTTTCTTATTTCTGTGCCACTTTCATCTCTTAGTGCTAAAATTTGGTGTCTTTCTTCTTTTCTTTTCAAACATTTCAGGTTTTTGTTCTCCTCTATAACTTTAATTGTCATTTTTGTGTAGTGTTCTTCTAGGTCTTTCCTTATCATTGCCCGTGCTTCTTTTTTTGTTTGTCTGCATTGGTCTGTAGCATATTGACCGGTTTGATATAATTGCCTCCTTTCTTCTGTCTTCTTCTTTGTTTCGTTTGATATTTTGCTTTCTCCATTGGTTTTCTTCTGAGTTATCTCTTTTGTTGCTTTTATCATCGCATTTTTTATGTTATCTGTCATCCGATTCAGATCTTGGGAGTCTTCCATGTCGTTTATGTGGTTTTCTACTTTTTCTTTGTAGCTTTCCTTGTTGTTCTGGATTTGGTCTGTATTTATTATTACATTCTTCTTTGTTATCATGTATTTATTTCTGATTTTTATCGCGTTGATAGTTATCTTTGCTCGGATCATTCTATGATCGCTTCCTGTATTGAATGTATTCAGAACCGTTACATCTTGGATGAACTTTTTGGAGGATGATAAAATGAAGTCGATTTGATTTTTAGTTTTTCCGTTTGGGCTGATCCACGTCCATTGTCTTTGGGGCTTTTTATTATAGAATGTGTTTATTGCATATAATTTTTGTTCTTCTAAAAAGTTTTCCAGCATATCTCCTCTTGTATTTCTCTCACCTATGCCGTACTTTCCAATGTATTCCTCATTCACATCTTGTTGATGTCCCAGTATCGCATTAAAGTCGCCCATTATGATGTCTTGTGTGCTTTTGTTCTCTTGTCTTGCCCTTTTTATATCTTCATATACTATCTCTACCTCATCGTCGTCATGGGTAGATGTCGGAGCGTATACCTGTATTAGTTTAATCATCTGTTTGTCTGTTATTTTGATTGTTATGTATGCGACCCTGTCTGAGATACCTTTCATACATTCAATAGCTGGTAGTACATTTTTATTGATATGGAACTCTACGCCCCTCTGGATGTCTGTATCGTGGCCTTTGTAGAATAGTGCATTTCCTGACTGTAGCATTACCAGACCTTCTCCTATTCTTCTGACTTCTGAGAGACCCACTATGTGCCATTTGATTTTTGCTGTTTCGTTTTCCAAGTCATATAATTGGTCTTTGTTTCTTAAAGATCGACAGTTGTAGGTGGTGATCATGAGCTTTGTATGATGTTTCGCCAATTTCTTACCTCCCCCAGAATTCTTGAGGCAGACTGACTTTTTGTCAGTGCGGGATTTTGGTCTTTTGACCTTACCCGCCTGGGGACTATCCGTTTGTGTTTTAGAGCTTGGCATATTTTGGGGTTTGACATTAAAACGCCTCGCTTGTCAGGCGGGTTGGCGAGTTTGGATAGGATGTAGGAGAGGATATATAGAAGTTGAAGAATGAATGAGGTTTGGGACCTGATCTCTCCTGGGGGTTCGGAGATGGGAGTTGATCAGTAGCTTACGTAGGGGCAAGATTCGCCAAACCTTCGTAGCAGCCTATTCTCTACCGGGATCGTAGATAAGTGCTACTCGCTGTAATTTGTTATAGAAAGAAAAAGACATGTGCTGAGCAATTAACGTGATACTTATTCCAATAAATGCAGACAAATAACATAAGATTGAGGGCCATTTCTCGTACTGAAATTGAAATATCGAATATGATATCTGAAGAACAGGTACGTAAGTAACTGAGATGTACTCACTACCCGCGATATGTATACGTAGCGTTCGCAGCATAAAGTATGTATTTTAATTTCAAAATTAAGCCTAACGCACATACACAAAACGTAAGGTACGTTGGACACATATAAATACTAATAAATCAATATATCAATAAATGGTAAATCACCCTAATTCATTTTGAATTGCGGCAAAGTATTTACTTCAATTAAGGCAAAGTTGTGGATTAGCTGTTGAATCCGGTGTTCTATACTAGAATGAAGTCTAAAAGGGGTTAAATTGCAATTAGAAACTCAAATTCCATACCCAAAATCCAAGTATACACAGAACATCCATAAATACGAACAAAAGCCCTCTAACAATAAGACGCTATTGTATATAATGTAATAACAGAAATGACCTTGCAAATAAATCCACACAAGTAGAACAAGAGACACTGCCTGCTGCAGATACATAATCTAAAAATCACTAACGGAATATTAGCAGATACTTAACCTTCAAACTTCAAAGCACACACTTGATTTAAAATAGGTAAATATTGAACTACCAGAGCTAATTAATCAAAATAACGCATTCAGAGAGGCTTAACAAAACCAGAAAATATCACATTACTCGTGAAGGAAAAATGCGAGAATCCCAAACCACTTCCATTATTTAAATTTACATAATAATGAAGTAGCTTATTGGAAAAACTACAAGTAAGGTAGATAACTAGGGCTAACGTTAAGATATAAATAGGTGCTTAAGTCTAAATGAACGTAACACTATGCTGGTTGTTATGTTAGACGGAGTACATTTAAGAAGAAAACAAATAGTGGAATGATATTTTACTGGCGATAGAGATAATAATGGCTTTTGTTCTTTATTGTTGTAAGAATTATGAGAAAATCAGGAAATTAAATAAACGCTTTTCCAAAATTCCACGCCTGTAATGTTAAATTAAAAATAGTTTATTTGAATTGAAATGAAAAATGAGTAAAACTCACAAATTAATTTTACACAAAAAGCAAAATCATGGACTCGAATTAATCGAGTTAACAACCAAATTGTTATTTTTACTTCAAATTTGTTTTGAAAAATATGGCACCAGTTTAATATTCTAAAAATTAACATATATGTAGGTAGCAATTCACTCGAGATACTAGACGTATAAATCCAAGATGTAAGACGGTGGTAATCAATGACAGCTGTTTAAGGACAGGTACATGCAAATTATAGAGACTCAAAGAAATGTAGGTTAGTCCAAAAAGCAATTTGTCTGTTTTTTAATCCGCTGTCACTTCCATCATGGCACCTTGAGGCAGTGCTGCTGGTAGGCAGACGACAGGGCTTCCTAGAGAACAGGGTGCGGCTGCTTTATAGGCCTGATCCCGAGACTCCCACATCGCGGTCGACTTGATGGCTTGTCAATGGAATACTACCGCTACTTTAACAATAAATATTTCAAACACAGCTATTTAAATTCTGGTCTCTTTATTAGCTTATGATTCTGGGATATTTGATACGGTACTGTCACATCAAGCCGGCTTGTCCGTTAAGCAGGTGTAAAATCTGCGTTCTGGAATTTTATATCAATAAAGTTCAACCATTCAGATTTATTGAGCGGAGTTGGAATTTCATGCTAGATACTGCGATAGTGACTAGTTAGCATCATTGGCGTAACGGTTGCTTCTACAGCCTATCCACTGCAGGGGAGAGGAAAGATTTATTGTTGCCCAATTCAAAAAATAAATTTTTAATTTAATCTAATTGGATAAGTTCTAAATAGTAACTTATACAAAAACCATGTATTGGTGGTCAAAATATAAAGGGTTTGATAACAACCAGTTATACCAATTTTTATTTTTTGAAAATGTACCTCTCTTTATCTCAAATGTTAAACAAACGAAAGACGTTAGAGAATATTTCTAAAAGACATGTACAAAAACTAACTAAAGCTTGTGGAGATAAAGAAAACGGTCTAATTAGGATTACTTACTATGTGCAGAAGTGCTTTGCTTCGATAATGCAGTCATTGAAATTTGGTTTTAGTAAAACGCCTTGTATTATTCGACTTATAGTTTTATAGTAGATACTGGGTCATATTTAAAGCGCGTGTATGTAATTACTAGTTGCTCTTACTGATGACTTTTTATTTTATTGAGTAGATAGACTTGTAACGGTTTAAGAAAAAAAATACAAAAAAACCACTGCTCCCCGAGGTGATGCTGAATGTGTGGGGTCATCAAGTTTCTTGTAAAAAGAGTTATAAATGATTAAACCCCTTCTGTTTTTATTAGACGATAAAATAATTGCAAGAAATTTTTTTTAAGAACAAGCAAAAATAGCTCTTGTGCAACAATCGTAACATATAAAGTAACTTTCAAATATGGATTTCTAATGTAGTAATATATCATAGGACAGAAGGAAATCATTTAAAAAGCGTTTTGTTGTTGTTAAATCTAGAAGAACTGTGTAATTAGAATTATTTAGTTGCTTCACTCATACGCAAATACATACAAAAGAACGGAGTAAATTAAAAAATTAATTTATATTGCAAACGTGTACAGATACTAAGTTGTCATTACAACCACTGTAAACGCTCACGCGACTGCCGACGAACTGAGAGACCGGTCTAACGTCACAGACCCTTTTCATGCGGTGATACTTTTTGTCGATTTTTCAGAATTTGGTGTTTACCTGCTTGTTTTCCCAGACAATGAGCAATCCCCGACCTCGATAATCTTTGAGGGCGATATCCGTGAGCTTTTGTAAAGCCGTTGCTACTTCTTATAATTACCTTAAAGAGAAAAATACATTTTACAGTACACTTTTCTCTCAGTTTCATACTATATTAAGAATAACTTCAAGAGATATGCAGTACTATGATAAGAACTAAAATAAGCATTTTATAGTTGCTCTAATATTATAAAATATGCTAAATAAAGTGTTTTGTATAAAAGCAACATATTATAGTTTCTAGATATTCAAATTAGAATAATACACAGAAATTCCCATAAAGATAGATTTTAAATCCAATTTATAAAATAATGATACTAAAAAATTTATTCAAGAACAATTTGTTAAGTTTACAAGGTGTTCACTCGAGGTATTGAGCAAATTTATGCGATCTTCTTAACTAAAACATGGGAAACAGTAAATGCGATTATTGTGGCCTTTAAACATTACACATCTTACTTTCCAATTTACTAAAATTTGATAAAAACTAACTAGTCCAGTCACTATGTCATTTTTGCTTGAAAGTGAAGGGAAATTTGAAATTTCTTTTTTGGGATGTTGGGGGGGGGGGGGGTCCAGCAAAGCTTAACTTCAAGTTGTCGACCAAAATTTCCTATGTGCTATTTCCGCCATCTTGATAAATGAGTGAGTTTGATTTTTTTGTGATAAATCGGTTCCCGTTAACACTACATAAAAATAATGTAGACATCTTTGTAAGAATTTTTAATGTTCTACAATTTATGTTCCATTACTTTTTCGCGTAGGAGCTATATTTGTCGAGATATCGAACGCGAAAGGAGAGCGTGAAAGGGTCGAGATTTTTTTTCGAGCTTCTGGGCTTGTGTAGCATTTCTCTTTCTATTTAGCGAAAAAGTAGCCATTATCAAACTTCTAGAGGTTGAAAATAGCTTCAATTTTACCTATTATAAATTGATATGCGACTAAAATTACGACTTGTAGAGCGGGCCAAAGTTGTCAAGTCGGCGCTTAATTTTTATTTCATGTATCGTACTACTACATAAATGGCATAGTAAACTTCATTGCATTATTGTAATCATTATATTTCATCAAGTAGATAGTATACAGCATTATATGAGTGTATGTTAATAATAATAATAATAATAATAATAATAATGAAGGTCTTTATTAAATTATTACAAAATTACACAGAAAAAATATTGACTAAAACGTAATATTGTCTTGGACGAAGTTCAACTTGATAGAAAAACAGATCTATCCGCTGTTCTTCCACTTAACCCGGTGAAAAACAGAAAGAAAAGAAAACAAAAAAATCCAAAGATCTACGCTTTGGCGCCAGGCGAAATATTACGCACAAAACAGCTATGGCGGTGTTTAGTGATATAGCAATTTACTAAAGTGTGTTATTTTGACCCTAATAATTAATTCATTGATGTTTATCCATAAAATTTTGAAAAATAGCTTTTTTAAATTTTGACGTACAATAGCCTTTTACTACATTTGGTAACGAATTATAGCATTTAGTTATTCTGTAAGAAAACGATTGCTTGAAAATTTTTGACTTATGTTGAGGTGGAGTCAGCGTTCCTTTAAATCTTATATTTAAAGCATGTACGTCGGTCGGTTCTAAACTTTATTTTGTTGTATAAGTAACTCGGTGATTTACTCAAAATGATCTTGTAGAAAAGACATTCAGAATGAAAGAGGCGCCTTTCTTTCATATTAAGCCAGTTTGAATCTTTCAGCTTATAAGGAATTCTTTCATATATTCGTATTCCAAATATGAGGCGTAAACATAATTTCTGAATTTTCTGAATCCTAGCAATATTAATGCTACTTAAATGTGAATCATAAACAACGGCACAATAATCAAAACGGGACAAGGTAAATGCATTACACAAAACGGTTTTCACATTTACATTTAAAAATTGTCGATTTTGATAAATAAGTTTCAAGGAACTATATGATTTTTGCAGACATTTTGAAATATGTTTAATAAATTTAAAATAATTATCATTATTTTTAAAATCAAATAAAGGTTCACACTTCGGTTGTTTTTCGGGTTTTTCTGTTGCAGATTGACTTCGTCGAGAAGCGATCGAGGCTAGTCTTTCATTGCAATAGTTCTTGTAGCATGCTTTATGCACACTTACATTATCCACTCTTTCCAACATAGACCGATGTTCATCGTGTCCCCTCTTCACGCTCGCCGCTAAAAGAGTTTTCACAGCTTTCACTTTGGCTACGTAAACGTCTCTGATCAAATGTGTTTTACATATGAAACAATCACCCATTGTAATCTCAAGAAATAACACGTTTAGAAAATATTTATTTCTAAACCGATGTTCTATAGCAGAAACGTCAAAAATAACAATTTACGTACTGGATACTTGAAATTTAACGATTCTCATAATGCAATGAAGTTTACTATGCCATTTATGTAGTAGTACGATACATGAAATAAAAATTAAGCGCCGACTTGACAACTTTGGCCCGCTCTACAAGTCGTAATTTTAGTCGCATAACAATTTATAATAGGTCAAATTGAAGCTATTTGCAACCTCTACAAGTTTGATAATGACTACTTTTTCGCTAAATAGGAAGAGAAATGAGACACAAGCCCAGAAGCTCGAAAAAGAATCTCGACCCTTTCACGCTCTCCTTTCGCTTTCGATATCTCGACAAATATCGCTCGTACGCGGAAAAGTAATAGAACATAAATTGTAGAGCAATCAAAATTCTAAAGAAAATGTCTACATTATTTTTACGTAGTGTTAACGGTAACCTATTTATCGCAAAAAAATAAAACGCACTCATTTATCAAGATGGCGGAAATAGCACATAGGAAATCTTGGTCGACAACTTGAAGTTAAGCTTTGCTAGACCCCCCAAACACCCCAAAAAAGTAATTTCAAATTTCCCTTCACTTTCCAGCAAAGGCCTTATTTTTGGACATAGTGACTGGACTAAACGATTTGTGATAAAAGTGAGGTTATATAGCTCAATCTTAATAAAAAACGATATGGTTTTATTATGTTTCCTGGTATATTTATTTAATAATAGCATTAATTAACTTTGCCCCAAATACGTGGGTAATTCTTATTGGGTCCAGGTTCGATTTATTTATACCTTGACTGATTTAAAGAATACTAAATAACAGAAATTAAATTTATTCAATACTATGTACATGTCAAACCTTAATTGTAGAAATAAATCAATATATAAACTATTCCATGTCGTATGCATAGAATAAACTTCAATTCGGTTCCGGTTGTGGTTAGGCCACCCAAATGGCAGAAGCGGTCTTGGCTCTCAACTGTTTGACAGTCGCTGGCACTTCTCAGAATGATGGGCAGAGGTTGGCAGTACTGTGAATGTAAACAAATGTCAGTTCCTTTAGTTAATGAAAGCACAATGTTATCAGTTATTTCATTTAATGAAAGCAAATAACTTTTTAAATACCACCTGGATAGACTTTCTCTTATTTCCCACTTTCGCGACCGCGAAATGTAACTTGTTGATAACAGTGCGTGATGAAAGGCTATCGGGGTTGATAACAGATAGATCGCTCGTGCCGAGGTCGAATAACCACGAAGCTTCAAGTATGTGAATTTTGACCTGGGGAATTGATTATTATGAGGGCAAATTTACTGTGGCGCCGTGCTCCGGGTACCTGCTTGTAGCGGCGGCGAAGCTACAGGGAGTTTTGAATAATTCACAATAATGCAGCCCGATCTTAGGTTTACTTTGTCTCGGATTCATACATTAGAGGAGCTTCGGGAATGGGAATCTAAAATAGCACAGCCGGATCACAGGTTTGTGTTATTAGAAATTACTAAACTGGAAAAACTTTGGGACTTGAGTTATTTCAAACTGAATTATTTCCAAGTAGCCTAGTCCGTTCTCAGATTTACGCTACTTGAAACTAATAAAGTGGTGCAGTTTTGTGAATATGAACTAGGCAGTTTTGACGCGTCCCAAATATTAGGTATGCGCCAATTTAAATTAATAAATTATTAGGAACTTAATGGAGCGGGTCGGGGATGTCGTTCGGGGAGCTGGTTCTAAATTTTCTAGAAGAATTCTGGTATAATTCTGGTGGCCCAGCTGAGGTAGGAGCAAAGCCCTTCTTCAGCTGGGGCCGCGGCATCGGCCTGGAGAAGCGAAGTTTGCTTTATCGAAATAAAAATTTCTTCGAGTTTGCGGAATAATTTCGTTTTTACCTTGTTATCAAGTTTTCTTCTATTGCATTAAAGCAGAAACGGAAATGCGCGGCGGACGTTTTCTCGTTTCACTCGCGCACAACAGCGAACTTGCGGGTCGAGCGGACTGGTATTCTTGTAATGCCAAAAACGCGAAGATTAAGCGCTTTTATTTCAGATTAAAGTTTAGTAGCGCCTAATCAGGAGCGAAACGTTACAGTTTATTAGTAGGCAGTTGTTAAGAATTGTACATAACTATTTTAACTTATAAATAATATGTTGGTAACATTAATTTTATCTTACAACAAGAATTTTTTACATACAAGTCAGTTCGTGAAGTATTTACAATATAAGATTTATTAGCTTAATCACATCGGATTGGTGTCAAAATTTATTTAAGTATAGTAGTTAGGTAGTATTTAATATTCCATATTTGATGTATGGGTTTGAAGTTGAGATAATCATTGATATGTGTTAAGCACGAAGTTAGAGACCTGAAGAAATTCGTTAGCTTCAATCATTTCAAATGTGTTTAGGGATCGAAAAATTTGCATTCGAAGGTAATTTAAGGCATACAAGCAGAATTTTACCCTAGTTTTAGACCATAACATACTTTTATAGTAAAATTTTATAGTGTAAGTTTGTAGTTAAATTGTATTCAGGATATATTAAGTTTTGCTAATTTTCAAATGGTTAATTGTCTAAAATGTGATAGGTGCATTTAATAATTTGTTAAGTTTCGAGAATCTTTTTTTAAGGTAAGTCATGTTTGGTATAAAAATATACGTAAATATACCAAGAGCCCAGTTTTCGAATAAAAGCAGTCTTAGTGCTCACAAAGCTTTTGAAGTGTTTAATTCCTTCATTTAAGTTGCTAGCTATAATATCCTTAAATTTTCAAATATTGTAAAGTTCCTAGAGTATATTTGAGGCCTCGGAAGCTAGACTCAGTGAAAACGGTGTGAGATTGCTTATAAGATGTTATTATCAAATATTATGAGCCCTAACAAGTCTTTACTTCAAACAAATATACTCAGATAAGTCGAGAACGTATAAACTCAAATAATCGCAGCAGGCAATAGTACACTATTTAAAATGAAAAAAGTTGGGAGTAACGAAATCAGACAATTAATAACATGTACATAGAATTTATTAAACAAGTGGTGCATAAAATAGCTAATACAACAGGTACTAAAAGCATTGCTTAAGCGAAAGGTGTACACCAAATAGAATTTTATATTAGTAATTAACACAATTAAATAAGCAATTAAAAGTTAAACAATTTAAATGTAAACTACAACTGAAAACAGATTCAAGGTACTAATCAATTACATATTAAGCCAATTGGAAAGAGCTATAAGCTATCTTACTTTAATTTTTTTACGTTAATACACCTGAAGCTCGCAGAAAAAATATCATTAATCAATTTATAATCAGCTAAGTCCTAAAGGGAACCAACCAGGTGCATCGGCTGAATAGCACGACACGAAGGCCAGAACACTACGTCAAGAAGGTTTAATTCCAAAATTGTGATGGAGATGCGGCAATGCAGTTTACGCCGTAAGTACTTATCTGAAAGATCGAGCTTCTCCAAACAGACCTTTACAGCTATGCTGCAGCAGGTTGAGTGTGCTTGTACGAATCAGCAGGTCGCAAGCGAAATGTGGTTGCCAAGAGGATTGCTCAGGCGATGTGAATTAAAGTCAAATAATGCTCACAGGAAGGAGGGAATGCACGTCTCCCAAATCAGGCTGAATTGGTGATATTTAGGACCTCCCGGGAAAAGCTAGAAATGCCGTATGCAATCAGCTAATTGTACAACGCTACTAAAATAAAAATGGATTAACCAGTCATCCTGAAATACAAGCTTTTATGACCAGGACGGCTAACGACTTGTAATGAATGATCCGTCTAATAGACGTGGACTTTATGTTTCCCAAATACGTGTTCCAAGACCAAAATCCGCAGCAAAGCAAAGCTTCCACGCGGAATCTCTTTAAATACCAGAAGCTAAGGGGTTAACTTGGAGCACGAAAATTACATATATGTGTTGCCGGACTGTAGCTACATAGGTGACGTAGGGAAAAGAACGGTACTCGAGCCGGAAAAAGTCGTCTCGTGTCTTGTAAAGGCCGAAACAAAAGATGCCTCCACCACAAGATAACCTTTAAAATGAGGGAGATCTGTTGAAAAACCAGCGACGTTTGTCGGTATTGCAGATAACAGTATCTATGCATATTGCAGACGGCGCCGGCGCGGCGGCTAAAGAACCGTTCAAACGATTAACGTAATTAAATTAGATTTAGATAGATGGATTAAAAAAGAGCTATTTTTTGTGTTAAAGAAATAGTAATTATAATGTTTATTTGTACCAAGTTATACACCCAAAACCTTTGATAAGATCAACACTGCAGAAATAAAGCAAATTGTGTGGTTATACCTCTCATTATCAAATACATAGCAGTGATATTTCAATACAAAGTTCTTTTGTCGAAAATAAGCCGATAAATTCACACTGTAGATTTTCTATTTTTTTAAGGTAAACCCGAGAATACCTTATTTAAAGCGTTCAATAGCGGTGCGGAGCTCAAGTAACCAAACAGCATTCAGTTTTGTGAAATATTTCGGTTATATCATTTCCAAATGATTAATACTAATCGATTTAATTAAGTCATATATCAGTTTTCAACCAAATTCATTTTATAAAAACAAACATGGCCAAAACTAAGAGAATTAAAAACATTCAGCAACTGTGGTTTAAGCAACTTGGCAATCGCTTATACAATTCTACAAACCACATTGTTTATATTATATAAACTAGGAGGTAATAACTAATAAGAAAGTGTTCAATTAATTTTATCAGAACAAGTATTCTCACGATTCATGTGAAATCGTCCCAGTACCAAATGCAATTTGTTCCTCGTCCTGCACGTCCCAGCATCTCACACCAATTGCTTTAGCTTCCAGGTACTAGAATAGCAAATTACCGAGGCAAGCATGATTCCTTCCAATTTGCAACAATCTTGATAGTGGAAATAGTGAGAACAAAACGTACATGGCATCGATAACAAATCTACGATTGTTTACTCGTCGCTACAGTTCTTCGTCCTCGTAATGCAGGGACGGATTGACAGAGAAATGAATGTACAGTAAGTCCATCGGTTATAATTTTGCGTTTAAAATGCATTTAATAAAAAATAGCAAAATATAATCGATTTGTTAGTGTAAATGTAAAAATATTATAATATTATTTTCGATACAGTTAGTGGCCCGTGTGGTCTCCTCATCAGGATTATGAGTGAAGTAACAATTTATTTCACACTTTCTCCAATATAACGCGATTTAGGTACGTGTAGAGCAGGTTTTGCATTTTGTCAATGTTGTTTCATTCCTGACCCATTTCCGTTTCAATCTCCTAATAAAGTTCATTATTGAGATATTAGGCAAACATGGACAAAGTAGCAGAATGTATGAGACAACCAAATAATTTTTTCATTTCATTGTTTTTTCAATTAAAAAAAAGATGATAAACATTTAGTAGTATATTGTGCATTGCTTTGTATCTATGTTAGGCACAATTCTATGAAAAATTTAAAATTGCTTTAATTCGAGTGCGAGTGCTCAAACAGTTCAGATGTGCACTAAGCGATATCAAACCGTGAAGCTGGAACTATAATTTGTCGTTTATCTTCAGCTAAAGTGTTATAGTTTATCAGTGGTAAATAAAAATGCAAAACTGTAAGTAATTTATCATTAATATAAATAAACCTAAAAGCAAAATCAGGCATCTATAACTAGCAATAAATAAATGGATATCCTATGTTACCACAACACTTACAATTTTTTCAATACACAACTTACACACCAGTATCATAAAAGCCAATACACTTTTCAGTCGTCTCTTAATCTATCTTACTTCCCTAGACAGTATCAACTAACTTCACAAATACTAATTCAGCTACAACTTTATCTACCACCAATACGATAAAGAGCCAGTCAACCAATAAATGCGAAATGAAGACACCAACGAAAGTTACGAAGATGATGAACAAGATATGGAAGTTAATCCAACCAATAGTTGGCAACGTGTTACAAACAATAAACGGAAACGATTAACAAAGCCTAGTACTCAAACGACCAACACTGAAAAGGAGATAGAAATCATTCACAAGCACAGATACTCAGCGCTAAGTAAAGAAGATGGACCAAGTACAAAGCCTAACAAACAACAGCAAAAAACAACTATATCTAAGCCACGGCCCATCTTTGTTCATGGTGCTATAAATTATGAGGAAATGACTGAAGATCTACTATCAACTGCTGAAGAAGAACAATACACGACCAAAAGTCATTAAAATCAATACAGCAATACCTGATAAATATCGTAAGATGATTAAGCTTATGCAGGAAAAGACGACTGTACATCATACCTATCATATGAAAGATGATCGCCCATATAGAGTTGTCTTAAAATATCTGCATCATACTACTCCAATAGCCGATATGAGAAAAGCTCTTAAAGAACTACAACATACAGAAGCCTTTGTAGATCTACAGCCAGCTACAAGTAATAAGGAAATATACAACATACACTCACTACAAAACAAACACATTGTTTTCGAACCACCAAAACTGAATAAAAACATGGTTCAATGTACCCGATGTCAATATTATGGACATACAAAGAGCTATTGTAATAGGCCATTTGCGTGTGTCAAATGTGCAGGAAAAGATGATACAAAAAGCTGCAAAAACAAGTGAAACTCTGGCTACTTGTATCCTATGGTTTACATTCAGCGAATTATAAGGGATGCACAATTTGTCAAGATCCCAAAGAAAATATCAGCCCAATTTTCAACACCCATTTGTAAGACCTCTAAATCTAACAAGACAAAATTTTCCATCCTTGAGATACCAAAATAATCAACCGACCATCAATCAGCCAACACATCTCTTTATTCCCAAGCAGTAAAAACCCTACCCCTGTCCACTGAAGATGTTAGTCTTGAACAATTCCTAGATGAATTTAAGAATATGTATAACCTAACATTACAACAAAATAGTATTATACTAAATATGTTAACTACAGTAATTAATAAATTCAATAATGGATAAGGTTTTAAAAATTGCATTGCGGAACGCCAACGGGTTACAGCAGAGAAAATTGGAAGTTGAAACCATTATACGGGTCAGTACCATAGATATTTTACTCATTTCGGAAACTTATTACACCTCAAGATCTCACCTAATAATACTTCATTATTCAATATATCATACAGAGCATCCAGATGACACAGCACATGGTGGTTCTGCCATAATCGTCCGTAACTCCATAAAACACCACGAACTACCCTTATAAAACGGATTATTTACAAGGCACTATAATGCAAGTTGATAAAATTCTTGCACCCATAGTGTTAGCAGCTGTCTACTATCCGCCACGCCATAATATAATCAAACAAAGGTTACAACCCTTTTTCGAACTTCTAGGATTTAGGTTTCTAGCAGGTGGAGATTTTAATGCTAAAAACACGCATTGACAGACGGAATTGAGAAAACCTGTTTTTCGTCATCTAGGCACTCTGAAAAGTGAAGATCTGAAGAAACCTCGAGAGGTGATTTTTTCGCGATTGCAATAGGTAGGTACAAAAACAGAAGAGCTGCTATGAAAGGCAAGTGCTTAGTAAAATCTTTGGGCCAAGAGATGATGAAACTGAACAAGGGTGGCGAATGCGAATAAATTACGAATTAAGGCACTTGCTCTAAGAACAGGACTTAGTGAGATTCATTCAGAGAATAAAGTGGATAAGACATGTATAGCGGATGCCAGATACCGGAACAACTAACAGTCTTCACTGGGGATCCAGATGGGCGACATTTAAGAGGAAGATAAAGTCACTGGTGATCTGACTAAGAATGTATAATTGGAATAACGTGGCACTGGAAAGACAAAAGTGGAACAAAGTTGTTGAAGAAGCAAAGGCTCTACATGTGCTGTGAAGCTCAAATTATTTTGATACTGAAACCGGGAAAACCTTCTACTCAGATCAAGTCTTACCGCCCTATCAATTTATTTCCGACAACCAATATGGCTAGAGAAGTTATAGGCAACCTTAAGAAAATGACATTCAGTAGGATTCTCAACTAAGATTTGCAACTCATAACGAATAAAGAATTAAAGAAAACAAGCAAAATATGTAGAGGTATTTTTTGAAGATGATAGAACAGACAAAGAACAACTACATTGTGAAACTGAATATGGCCCACAAATACTAAAAACAGAAATTAGTAGAAATTAGACTAACAAAAAACGGTAAAGCTCATGAACCAGATGAAATCCATAACGAATTCTTAAAACTAATAAATGAAGAAAGTATAAAAGTTTTGACACGCTTATTCAACTTAATTTACCCAGCAAGTACTATTCCGAAGGACTGGTTATAACATACTTTCATTGCAATACCAGAAACAGCAAATGCAAACAAATTTGAACAATTTCGACTCATCAGCCTTATGAGTCATATACTAAAATTGTTCCTAAATATACAGATGATTCAGTGGTAATAGATACTATGCATCTGATGAAAGACGATTCATGGTCATCAATACTGTCTGTGTGGTATGAGATTAAAAAATTAGCATCCATACTTTGACAACTAATTGACGGTTATTGAGTTGTTATACAATATACGTTTCCAGCTTTCTTGTAGCTTTTAATTGAAATTAAACAAACAGCATTTTTGACCTAACAGATAGGGTAACAAAGTCAACATATCAACAACACACATAATACAATGGTTGATACTCAAGCTCAAAAGGCGCGTTCCAACTTTGTAACCCAAAATCGGAGCAAGTTGACCACTGTACCGCCAGATGCTGCCGTACAAAGGACTAGCATCTACACCGGTAGTAAAAGAGGTTACAGCTAATACATATAAACAGCATTTTTTTTATTAATATTTGTTTTATTACAATGGTAAATACAGTTAGAAAATAGCAGCATTCATTCAGAATTTATATCCGATTCTTAATTAGAATTAAGACTACTAATACGTCAGAACCCGGATAACATTTTTTTAAGACGATGAAAGCAATGAAAAGGTACATGAATATCGGATACTGGAACATACAGGGATTAAACACAAAAGAAAAGAGAGTATTCGATGAGCTGTTAAGATACAAAATGGACATAACTGTACTAAGAGCTGAGGTCTGAAGCCTGCTTGTTCATTACGAAGAGTGGGTTCTATGATTTCTGTCATTCTGTTGTTAATGATAGTAGCAATCACTTTATTTGTCCTATTAAGAAGAGAGATGCCTCATCAATTTCGGCACTCGCCAAGATCACCGTTTTTTATCAGTTTGATAATAAGACCTTCCTCTCACCCTGTAGGTATTCTTTCAGCATTCCAAATAGTCTGTATGAGCGGGTGCAGTAAATGTACTGTGCTAGAGGGGTTGAATCTGCATAGCTCAGGTGGTATACTATCTGGTCCGGCTGATTGTAACTGACCCTCTTAATTTCTCCAATACTGGATTCATTTGTAGAAATACTTAGATGTTAATGAGCAGCTCGTTGGGCAGGTTGCCGGTTCTCTCGTGAAGCTTTTATTTGCTAAACGCTTGGTTATTCTGTGGAGCTCTTGTGTATTGTTGGATTTTGCTGCTACTTGTGCTAGATGGGTGAGGTGATCTATCAATTTTCCATTATCGCCAGTTGCAGCTCTCTTAACTGTGGTGTTAGCTTCTCCGTATTCTTGTCTTAATCTTTCTAGCTGCTAGTTGTGATGTGTAGTCTTCCTGTAACCTTTTTCCGTGTTTTAATCTTAGACAATGTGTCATCAGATATCTTGTCCTTTGCATATTTTGATGACCGCTTCAGGTATGTTCCAGCAACTTTCAAAAACGTTAATAAATCCTAGTTTTGCAAAGAACTGTTGCTTATTTTTAGTCAAAACGACAAAACTGTCAAAAAGCGATTAGACTGGCAATAACCTCGAAATATGCGAAAGATAAGTCAAATGATCATCATATGTTCATGGACGCATACAACGTTGTCTATAATTTCGACATTATCAAAAAAATCTGTGAAAGATCTTAAATAATCCTTAAAGTGATCTAATTTATCTGTGAGTTTTGTATTAACGACTCTTAATGTTTTTATAATATTTACATATTATTGTACTATACTATCCGTTCCAGGATTCTTTCTCCTGACGTCATCTGTGCATGAAGTAATCAAAGAAATAGTTGTCTAGCACGTTTACATTTGTTGCCGTTTGATAGACAAAGAAAACAACAGTAATTAATTTCTGCTATCGCGCCCAATTAATTTACGACGTGTGTCCAATAGGGTTGGCAGCAAATAAGAGTGAAACAGAAATAGTACAGCATTGTCTAACTTTGATCTGCCGGGCAACGCCTTATGAATTTGGTTTCTAATCTGACTTCTGCTTGTGTCAAATTATTTCGATTGTTTATTTTCTGGTTTCAAGTGCAGTTTTTCTGGCCTTCATTAGAATTATAAACAGTTCTTTTCATATTAGGTGTACAGGCGGCTTAGTAAATTTTATGGTTAGGTTATGTACGTTTGTGTTTCCAGCCAATTTTTTTTAACTTCTGGAGAGCAATGCCTGGCAAACGTTTAAATTCTCAGGTCCAAGCAATCGTTCTTTCGCTTTTAGAATACTTTGAAGCAGAGAAGGTAAATGGTGGGCCACTGTTACCACTAACTGCAGTTCGTGAAGTAAGTAAAGCTATTCATAGCACGTTATATTAAAGTAAATCTAAATTTTAGAGAGTACCAAATGCATTAAAAATCAGTGAATCAAGTGTTACAACGATTAAGCAGCGAAGTAGTAGAGCGGCTACGAGCTAAAAATTCGTAAGAAACGACTATTAGTGAAACAATGTTGCAATTTTGCCTACTGATTTCTGTTGTCCTAAAGACTATTTTCCCAAGCAGCGCAAAATAAAAAAGGTAACGGCTTTTAATATGGCTACTTATTTCGAAAAAATCCACTTTTTGCCGAAACTGTTGATGTTACAAACTAAACTCTAAACTCAAATAACGAACAAACCCGATGGTTGCCCGATGAAAGAATATTTCGCACGCATGCCTTAATGAAACAGTAAAATAGTTCAATTGTAAATTTCAATAGATCAGAGATCATGGCGACAAGCAGCAATTTGTAGATTAAAATAATATGTTGCCTGAAAGTTGCTCTATTGACATGCCATCGTGTTTGCTAAACAAGCAGCCTTCCATTCCAAAACTACTCTCCATGAATATTACGGACTTCAACTTAAAAAATGAGTTATGTTTGGAACATAAATGGTTGGAAAACTATGAATTTTCAAAGCAGTCAAACTATATCGTGGTCTGCCTTTCATGCCAACAATCAAGACTCGAAATAAATTTCTGAAATCTCGCTTTTACCTTTATTTTACGAAGACTCAAAATCTGTGAGTATGATGAAACACGGAATAAATGTATTGACGTCATCAATTGCATATCTAAACCCTAATCAAACCCCAGTGATCACAATGGATCAACCTCTATATGCTGTTGCTAAAACCATTCAGTGGAACTAGCCCCAACACTATGGCGAAAACAAACTGTTTGTTATGTTTGGTTCATTACAGATAAAGCGACCTTTCTTAAAAATTATAGACCAATATTTGGAAGGCAGTGGCTGGATTGAAGTACTTATTTTCTAAATCTGGAGTTGCAACGTCAGGGATTGCAGAATGTTACATTAAAGTTACTTCTATAACAAAGCCCAGGTTGGCACATCAAATAACCGCTATTACATTATATCAACTCATGGACGACGCCTACAATGAAGAAAAATCAACAGAATCCTTTCAGGATTGGCAAGTGAAAAAATCAAATAAAGCTCCAATGTCAGGATTTACAAATTTTACTATTATTATTTTTGAGATCCCATCGCGATGGCTATTTTGAATTATTTACAGATACCTTAAAAACCTTGGCTTTGAATGTGACCAACCACATTATTCTCACTGCCTGTCCATTTATATTAAAGATTTAACTGAACTTGAAGAAACAAATCTAGAAATACATGCAACTTTTAAAATGATCTATTTACAAACAAAACTTCTAGTCGTTTTTCTGGAATTGGAATCGATCAGGCACATGAACAACATAATTCCATTATTAAGGGAGATGAGGAGATGGTCGCATAAATAACCCATCAGCTTTGCGAAGATGAATACTTGCTGGTCTAAAAGTAATTAGAATTTTGACAAACTTCGAAAATTCAAACGACAATAAAAAAGATGTAGATAGCAGTATCTCGCATTTTGAAGAATGACCTGCTTTTCAAACACATTTAAGAATAATGTACAACTGTTGAAAAACGCTTTTAAATAACTTAGTAATCCATTTCTGGGAACTGGAATGCTTGAACAATGTCTTGAATATTGAGACAGCTGGCTTAAACTTGTATAAATAATTTTTCGAACAACGATTGAGAAATAATTTAAAAAAAAACGCTTTATGATAAAATAAAACTTAATAACTTTGGTCTATTCAACAAACCCAAACAAAAAACTCCGAAGACTTCCATTGTATTGAAAACACTTAAAGCAGACGTTGATCTATTTTCTAGATAATTTGTAGTTTGTTCTAACCGCGACCTAGATCTTGTAATTTTTTTCTCATGACAATCAAGGATTTTGGAAAATTTAGTGAAGGGAGTCTCGAACGTCAGCGATTTCAGTGAAAATTGAACTAATGATGACCAACCATCGGTAGGTAGTAGCTGAAGATGAGCTAAATATAGTACGACTGCCTACTTTACGATGGGCCTGCTTTGATACATCTTCTTTCACCTAGAGGTTTGTCAAAATTTGATGAATATTCAGAGAAAATTTTCCAGGCACACATCAAACACAACATCGACAAATTTCGAGCTAAACATGTTGCCATTCTGTGGGATGTTTATAGGAAATATAGTTAAACAAATCATGTGAGAGAAGTCCGAGGCACTGGAGTAAGAGGACAAGTTCGTAATAATGTGGCACTACCAAAAAATTGGTCCGAGTTCTTAAAGAACGTGAAAAATTGGCAAATGATATAACAAAGTCTGATATGTTTCGTTCTGTAAAAATCGTGTCTACGCTTGGTGAAGTAATTGTTAAAAATGGAACTTCGAACACTTGTTTGCAATCCTGCAATCAAGAGGAAGCAGAAGGAAGACTGACTTACACGTACAAGACTGTATCCGTCAAGGCTGGATTTAAACTGTGGATTTATTTTTTCATTTTTTTCATACACAGGGACTCCAGACATTAACTATACACTTTGGGGCAAACAAATATTTCCGGATCTTAAAGTGCATGAGATATCACAAAAACTGGGAGAGAGGAAATGTGCAGCAATACTGGGGTTTCCTTTTTTGTTGAAAAAGGAAAACTTGCTGCTTGGAAAACATTTCCAGAAGTAACAGAAGCTTTCACATTTATTTTGAAGCCTCAAGAGAATATACGTGATGAAATTCAGAATCTATTGCAACGATTTGCTGTCCTTATGTATTCCAATACTTCTGACTGCATTGGAGTGAATAAAGCCGCAAGAAAAGGACAATTTCAAACATTCCTCCATCAAAAGCAGCCCTGGAACAGCACATTTTGAGAACTACTTACCAAAGTAGACACATATGGGGACCATCCTTGGAATTCAAATTGAATTTGTCTGATCTGCACAATTGGGGTTGGTGTATGTCAGAACACTGTTAGTTGCCAAAATGGTCAACCTTTCCGGAGGTATCTAAAGCACTTAGACAACTGATTCAATGTACATGCAAAAAGGGTGTACACAGACCATGTGTAGTTGCAAGAAGGTCGGTTTGCATTGTACTTCGCTTTGCACGATCTGCAAAGGAGAATGTTCTTCATTAACATAAAAAATGTACATATAGCAATTTATTTATTATATAATAATTGTGATCACTATAAAATCATTTTCAGATTGGAACTATCTTCATATTTTTTTATCAGCGAATCATTTAGGAACTGCCCACATGAGATATTACGTTATTTATCACTTACTTATACATATATACGAGTACACTTTCCAATATTATCAATAAAAAGGGTATTTTGAGGTGTTTTTCTTAACGGGCCTTTATTTTTGGTTTTACTCCAAAATTATTCATATACTTTTTTATCTTAAATTTAATAAGGTTTTCTATATAACATTTTTTGATAACAACTACAGTTTTCTTAAAAATTATTTTTTAATGCTTCAAAACAGAAGCGCCATTTTGGAACCAGCGGCCATTTTGATTTGGAGCTACTTCGAAAATTACTTCTTTTAATAATACAAACCACCCTGCCAAATTGCAGAATTGATTCATTAATAGCCGTTTTTTGTGGCGTAGCCGCTCTGCTAAAGTAAAAGAAATCCGATTTTGTCTATTCCAGGAAAATCAAGGCCGAGGCGTAAATATAATGCACTTCAATAACTATTAAATTATATTATTGTGATGACCTAACCTCACTTTTATGTGTTAACTTTGACAACTGACCGGAAGTTTCATGATTATAGTTGTTAAATTACTAACTTGGTAGTTATCTTGTCATACACATCCGCATGTGACGTCAGGAGGATGAATCCTGGAATATATAGTATCAGTACTGTCTGCTTGATCTACATGACATTCATAACAGCCAAGGCCGTTAAAATTTAACAGTCACGGCCGTTATAACCGTTACTGCTCTACTAAATTACGTGCGACACTCAGGTTACTAGTAATTTTTATTTACATTATTATTTATACTAAAATTACATATCTTAAAAGTGGCCACTTTTAGTAGATATGTACAAAATGTCCTCGTCCGTTATATTTTTAGTATCGGCCTAATACCGTTAAATACTATATCAATACATATCAATACAGTTACTGATAACATCTTTATTTGATCTAGGGATTTATCATTAAGGTCGGCAACAACGTGTTTAACAGACACATACCGTGCTGGTCATATTCACTTCCAAAAACCCAGAGACGTGGTAATCTAATGCCATCCTTGTGACACTCGTAAATAACGAGAGTGACGCATAAAATGAAAAATTTCTGTGCTAACTTCCTGTAAATATGACTCAAGGCTAAATACTGGCATGAATCGTCCTTCATTGCTTAAAAAATTAGTTCGACCACAGCAAAAATAATTCCGAAAGCTAGAAAATGAGGCTGTTTATATAATTGGTATGCAAAATGTGTTTTCAGACTTATATATTTAGACATTATACATAAAACTGAGCATCGCAAAATATTAGAGTAACCGAAATGTAGGTGGGTATTTGGATCAATACTGAATGTAAATCAGGCAAACGACCAACTCTATAAGAGAAACATATACAAGACGTGGTCAAATAGATGAAAAAGAGAAAGAGAGAATGGGAGCAACACGTAGAGAAAATGGGTGAGGACAGATTAGTTCGAGTTTGTATGAATGAACTGCTGAGAGGAAAAAGACCACCCACGAGATGGATGTGCTGGATATTTTTCTTCTTTAACCAAATATAGATTTTACCAATATTATCATGTGTCTCACGCGCACCCTTATTATCTTTTATTAGTAAAAGAATGCGTTTGCATGAGACGATACATGTTCCATCGTTTCCCTCTTTCCTTAATCCTTCTCTGTTCTGGGGTAGCAATGCAGTTCATCGTAAGCGGTAGCATGGCGAGTCCTGCAGAAGAGGATGGCACGTGGAAATCAGATTTTCCACAAATAAGCCCGCTCTCGGGCGTGATTCCAATTCTCGATACTAATTAGAGTATTAGTCGATCGTAAACATATCGAGTGAGTTCTAAAGCACCTGTGTGCGCTTTCACGGCACTCCGGATCCAGTCACGTCTGCCCAGCGACGTCCTAACAATCTGCACGACCAACTGGGACCAGGAGATGGTCCGAATCCGGCGGCGCCAAGAAGTTGGCTGGGGAGCTGTGCTTATGGATAATAACGTCCCCTCGGTCACGATTATAGCAGAGGTTTATCGAGTATATCGCTATATGGACCTGCAGAATTCTTAGGATTGCTGCAGGTTGAGACAATTAAACGGTAAAACTGAATGGTTAATAGACTGCCTATATCTAAAAAACGCGGAAGTAAAGCAGCGAATTTAGTGGGAGCTGACTGTTATTTCGTCAAGAATGCTGTAAATGCAATTAAAATGGTAATCTAGAACAACTGAATTGAATAAAGATTCGCGTGCCATGACTTGCTTCGTCTGAGAATGATTGAAATTGTCAATCGAAAATATTTATTTCTATAATTCTTAAAATGTTGATCTTTACATATGATTATCAAAGCGCGAAGTCTGAAGCTTACTTGCTTTTGTAATATTACTTTGACAATTGAAAATACCTTTTTTACAGTTCTGATAACCGTAACTTTAAATACGTTATAGATGTAAAATAGGTAAATAAAAAGATTCTGATCACGGAGATAAAGATTAACAACGTGGAATCTACATAGAAAGTGGTATATGCACCAAATGAAAACGCAAATAAGGAAGAAAGGGATAAATGCTATGAAATACGCCAAAAAGAGCTATATAACACAATACCGTAATAATAACGGGAAATCTAAATGGTAGAGTAGAAAATCATAACACAATGACTGAAAACGAATAATAGCAATAAGCGCATACAATCACTTGGTAATAATGAATACAAAATTTAAGAGTAAAGATATTCAGAAGAACACTAGAAAAAAAACACAGTAGAATGGAAAATCAATTATTGATTACTTTCTAGGAAATGCAAAAATATAGAACAGGGTAAAAGATGTAAAGCTCTAGGGATATGTGGAAATAAGAAGCGATCACTATATGATGAGAATGAAAATTGAAAAGAACACAATAAAAAGAAGACACTAGGAAAAATAAGTACGTAACGGGTGTCCGCCGGCAAATTTCATTTTTAAACTTGAAATAAAATTTTTATTTCTTAAAATATGTTATTGAAAAAAAAACAAAATAAACCTTATTCTTTGGGAAATTATTTGTGAAACAGCACATCCGCCAAATGACACCCCTCACGTGGTATCACTTCTTCCAAACGAACTTGAAAATTTTGCATCACACGCGTAAGCATAGCAGGTGTTATCGCACGAATTTCTCGGGTGATGTTCTGCTTTAACACATCCAAAGTGGGTGGTGCATTCTCGTAGGCTTTTGATTTGAGATATCCCCACAAAAAAAGTGGGTGTCCAGTGGCAAATTTCCTACGGGAATGCACCACCCACTTTGGATGTGTTAAAGCAGAACATCACCCGAGAAATTCGTGCGATTACACCTGCCATGTTTACGCGTGTGATGCAAAATTTTCAAGGTTTATTTTGTTTTTTTTTCAATAACATATTTTAAGAAATAAAAATTTTATTTCAAGTTTAAAAATGAAATTTGCCGGCGGACACCCGTTATAAACTAGAGGATATCGAAATTAAGCAGAAACATTACAAAATATTAGAGCAAAACCACATAGTACTCATAATGATACTACTAGTAGAGTAAAGATGGGAAAGCTTTAAATATGAAGTAAAACAATCGGATAAAGAGAGTTACGGAGTAGTTAAAATAAGAAACCATAAACGAAGGACAACGTGGTGGAAAAATATCTAAGTAATAGAAATGTATTAAATTGCGACAAATATAAAGAAGAAAAACAAAAAGTAAATGATTTAGTGCGGGCACAATTAGGATGGAAACTACAAACGCGCAAAAAGAAAACTATCAAAAACTATTACTATTTATAGGATAACAAAACAAACAAGGAAATCACAAGGAAAATATTAAAGAATATGGAAGATAAACAAGGAAAGATAGTAGTCCAGGAAGAAGATGGAAAGATTATTTTAAACAGCTCTTAGAAGAGGAACAGCGAAACGGAGGAATGTAATACGAAGAAAGATAAGTAAAGGGGGAAACAACCAAAAACGAAAAAAATTACTATAGCAGAACTGGAAAACGTCATACAAAAAATAAAACTTGGACATGATGGTATCCCTGGAAAAATAGTTATATTTTTAAATGAAACAAATAACCGAAAAGTACTGGATATATTAAATAAATATATTGCACTGGCTACTCTATTTAAATGAACTTTTCAATATGCAAACTTTCAAATATTAAGATGATAGCGCCTGAGACTCTTTCAGAGGTTTGGGTTCAATTATCTAGTTGTTATGAAAAAATGATTTTCAAGTATTTTTAAAAACTATTCATTCAAATCGAATGTCACTTCTAATGTCAACTAAATGTCAACAACAATTCTCAAATTTCAATGACAAATGTCCACTTCTTAGAATTGTACATTATAGCTTTCTATAATACGGTAAGTTATTGTTTCTTAATTAATTGCACATTATTTGCTTTATAGTTGGTATAAACTAAGGCATTACCTACCTTGTATATTGCACTTTCAAAAGACTGCAACATATCCTTTAGCTACAATCGACTCCTTCAAGCAGCTTCTTACAATGTAGCTATCAAGTACAGTCGTGCTGAAATAAATCTGGGACAGTGTTTTTTCACATGCAGGTTGAGTTAAGAATTGAAGAATATCTCCATGGAGTTCCTCTTATCAGATAGAGTCACAGATTTCATTACCTGTTAAAGTTTAATGTAACTTTTTCTGATAGCAGGAAATCCATGGAGTTATTCTTCAATACTTAACTGAACATATGAAAAAAACATTGTCCCAGATTTATTTGAACACCTGTACATACCACCAGTGCCAAGCCTCGTCCAATACCACGAAACGAAAAATCACTGACAGCAACCAGCCAACAGAATAATTCCAGATCTGTTCCTGTCTCTGCCATTACCTTCTGGAATGGACCCTCTCTGATCAGCTCTCTGCAATGCAGCACTCACGTATGGATCACCAGTGTCAAGCTTCGTCCAATACTCCAAAACTCAAAATCCTTGACAGCAAACAGCCAACAGAACAATTCCAGATATGCTCCTGTCTCTGCTACTTTCTTCTGGAATGGATCCTCTAGATGCATTGACACTCCTATGGACTTTCTACTCAGCAACACTTAGACTGATGTAAATACCATTTTATTTATTTTACTTGTCAACTGTATTCTTTCCAGTAACACTGTTTTAATATAACTCTTCAATTAATCACTTGTAATTAACCATGCTTGTATTAATTAAGTTTACCAATTCGAATTCTCTTCTGTAGTTACTCTATTACTTTTCTTCTTTGCTATTTAATATTTCACTTCTTTAAAACACCACATAGATTTTGATATATACCCTTCTTACATAATCCAAAACATTTCATTCAGTAAAAGAGGGTTAAATTCAATATTTTAATGGGACCAAAATGAAATTCTTACATATTTTTATAGTTGTTATTTTAATAATGGGAACAAACTTCCTAACTACCATATTTCCATTTATTCTGCCTCCAACACTCTATTCTTATTTGATATCTACCTACTTTAATTATATCCTTATCAGAATTTTGCATTTGTCATTACTTCTACTACCGTTTTGTAAATATTCTTTTTATATTCAAACAACCTGTAACCGCTCAATAGCTATCATTTCATTACTAACTTGCTCTAACTCAGATTTATTTATGAAACTTTTATAAACATCATCGACCTTTTTTTAATGGGTTTATATGGATTGTACTATATACATTTTAATTTTATCTACGACCAACGTATAGTGTATCATAACAATATATTAATAAAATAAAATATATATTATTATACATAAAATAAAATATATATTAAAAATACAATACACCAAACACACCAAAGCATAGGAAAATAGGTATTATAATATCGCTGTATAAATTAAGGAACAGTAAAGGCTGCAAACATAATAGGGGAATAACTTTAACAAGAACAGTAATACACTTGACTTAAAAAATTGAGTACACCTTTATTTCATTGTATTAAGTAGATTTTGATTTTATCATTTGCTAGTGTCAAAATGTTAAATGCCAAGAATAACAGAAAAAGAAAAAAATCTTATCATTTCTAACTTAGATGAGGGATGCTCTGTACGAGCAGTAGCAAATAATTATAGCCTAAATAAAAGTACTTGACTTTTAAAGTTATACAAAAATCTAAAATAATGGTCATACCAACAAATAACGCAAATCACAATATTGAAATAAGGAATAGCAGAAACAAGATAGCTATTTAATGCCATAATGCACAATATCTTAGGAAAAAACGAGATATCGAAGAGCACTAAAGTCGAAAAGTGGTCACACCAATGCAAACTTATGGAAGCGGGTCGGGCCCTGGATAGAGAAACAAAACAAAATGCCAGCAAGTACAAAAGTGAGGTTTCTGAAGGAATCAAAAGAAGAAACCAGAAAAGATTGGACCAGAAACTAAAAGTATGGAGAAGATCTTCATCGATAGTCGACGGATATAACCATACCTACAACAACATCAGTTAAGATAAATGGGCCACATACCAAGAATTTAGGAAATTTATGAAGCTATAGAACGCTTTGAACAGGAAAAAGACGAAGGCCTAGAAAAAAGCTTGGAATGAAGAGGTGCGGAAAGCGGCAGAAAGCAGAGAAGTAGTGTGTACAAAAATTCCCTGACTTTCCAGGGATAGAAAGCAGGGAAGGGACATCTGTAGAAGGATACAGTGACAACTCAACTCCTGTAATCGTACACGAAAAGGTACAAAGGTTACCTGACCATGATGACGTTTCCGATGTTTTAACTTCACGAGTTAGGATTTTTAATTCATAGGAATGAAAAGAAGAAAGTTAACAAATAAAAATCCTATTGGAAATGTTAACTTTGTATTTAAACATTCTTCAACAAAATCTTTTGTTGCGGAGGTGGACTCATCTATAGCACTACCAGCATTTGCTGAAATGGTGCCAAACGTTCTTCTAAACGCTGACATATGAAGTTCTTAGATGACTTCTTGCTGAGATAAACCGCAATTCGACTAGAGTTCTGTAGAATTGTATTTAAGTCAACTGCTTAGTTGTATTTTAAGAATAGTCGCTTGGTTGAAAAGTGTTTTGGCAGCAGAATATTTTCGGTATATTTGGATGCACTTTACATTTTAATACGAGTATTATAGTTAAAAAAAATTAAAACAGTGCCTATATTATATATTGCAGTGAATACAATTGAAGCCAATACAATTATAATAGGAATTAATATAATTCAAATATTGCAAATATTAATTTAAAATATTGCATAAATGTGATAACTACAATTTAAAAATGTAGTTTAGCCTTGAAATAATTTGAAGTTGCAATTGCGTTGACTTAAATATGAAATTGTAGTCATAGCAAGCTTTGAATCTATAATCACAAATAAGGACACAATGTAAAAACAATTGGGAAGTTGCAAGCCAAGCTTGGGGGTGGGCTTCCCAGAAAAATCGAAGTTAAAAGATAATAAATACCAATTTATGATTTTGATAGACTGCAGAGCTTTGCTTTCATTTCTTGCCTTTCTTGCCTCTGCAGAAGGTAAAAAGTGTTGATGTGTGCATCCATTTGAGCTGGCGTTTTCGGTGGGAATTTGTTGTGGTCCAGATGAGAAGCGGAGCCTTGAGGCTTATCGTGCATGGCAGTCCTAGCTGTGATGGGGGAGTTAAAATTGCAGCCGGGGACTGAATTTAGAGCTGGGAGCATCGAACAAGTCAATAGGCGTTTCTTTGTCGATTCATCAGGAGGCTTGCAAAGCAGGCCAACCGACGATAAGGAGGCACACTTATCAAGGGACTTGCTGCGGACCCAATAAAGACCTAAATATCCATCGCAGAAGCATAAAATCAAGGTCAGACTCACGTTTTTCTATAAAATTCAGCGATTATTTCCGGTGGTGTCGTTTGAGTGTTTTGTTTTAAAATGCCGTTGTTCAACGCATCGATACGTAATAGCAGACGTAATTGTTTAAATTAAGCCGACTCTGATTTGTTTTTTGCGTTATAAATGAGGTCAGGTCTTTTAAGTTTGAGATTGCTTTCCCATTATTTCGAAAATTCTGTACAAAGTGATCCCATTGGTTAAATAGGCAAGGTAGAAATGATCCTATTCAATAAAAGCAGAACAACTGGAGACTCGATGGTTTTGGTTTTCAATTACGGTACTAATTTTTAACATGTTCGTAAATCAATAGTGCTGATATTTTACTAATCTCTTTGCCGCATACCATTTACGATTGTCACATAACATTAACAAATAATAAAATGGCTAGAACTCCTGAAACAAAAACAACTGTCACTTTTTTATAGTTACCAAAACATAGAAGATTACTATTTGATTGTTTTTCATCTTATTTAAATGCATTTAATAAACAATTCAATCGGCTTTTAATGATATAATACAGTTGTAATAAAATTATTGTTTGTATTTTGAGAGCGAATTAGTGCTTTCGAGTAGCACTGAGATCATAACATCATTAACTTCGCGCTTGATACAAACGTTTTCAGATTGGCCTCTATTCACGTTACCTTTGGAATAAGAAAAGAGAGAGAAAGAACTTGGAACATCTGGTGATCTTGGTGGGCATCTGTGATTTAGCCATGCTATACTTTTAATTTGTAGTGTGAACAGTAGCATTGTTGTGCAAGGACAAGTATATGGAACGCTATAATATAGCATATTACAATTTTTAACTAATTTTCCAATTGATTTGTATCCAGTTGGGAATTTACATATTCATCAAGGTGAAGCTGAACTTTATTGGAAAAAAGTTTTATTTATTATTAGTTAAAAATGGTGCCTATGTGTGAACACATGCAATCTTGACGATTCAACATTTTTTGACAAAATCTTATGCTATTTTTAGTTGTTTGATTTTTTGGGGGATAGAGATTCTCGTCATTTTCATTATTCAGATTAATGTTTTAACTCTGTGGTGGCGAATCTATGTCTCATCCATTGCTACAAATCTGTCTATAAAGTTTGAAGGTTGTTTTCATTTAGGTCTAAATAATTACGCAAATGTGTGAATCGTGTGCATTTGTATTTTCTTGAATTGGTAAGTTATTGAACCTGGCGCCCTTATTAATAAATTCATTATTGCTTGTATTAGTTGGTGCCCTAATTAGGGCGAGTACAGCCTTTTACCGACAATCGATTTGTGCTAGTAGTTTGAATACAAATCAGGTTATGACGGTGCAATGGGAAATTTTCGTTAATGTTACGCTTTCTACAATATTGGTGTAACATAATTGGCACCCTACGTGTAAAGCGCGTAGCAACTTTATGACTGTTTGATATTCACATTTTTCCATAATGCATAGGTACTGAAACTTGGGGCTTGCCGTAGAGAAGAACTTTAAAATTTGAGCATAAAAAATATTGAAGATAAAGAAGAAGTGATAATTATTAATATGCCGAACACGAAAACAAATATTCCTCGCACGTTTATTATCATGAACGAACCAGGCGATGAGAAAATTCGTTTTTCAGAAATCTTCAGAAAGTATGCTAATAATGCTACACTTGAAAGGTTTTTTTATGGATTTCGTAATGGTAAATGCGTGAATCAATTGGTTGGCATTAATACAATGAGCAAAATAATTTCTAAGATCGCTAAGTATTTGAAATTAGAAGATCCTGAATCTTATACTGGTCATCCATTAAGGAGTTCTGCCACTTTCCTTGCGAACGCTGGCGTGGACGTACTAGGATTAAAGCGCCATGGAGGATGGAAGTTCTCTGCAGTTGCAGAAGGTTATGTGGAGGGCTCCATCCAAAACAAAATGCAGTTTTGTAAGAACATATTGCACAACACTAGCAGTCACAGCGAGGCTCACGCTGTATCTTCATCTACTAGTAACAAAGGTGTACTACTACCACAATGTGATGCAGTAAAAGGTGCTTCAAGTTCATTTATGGAGGCTGAAGACGTAGTACCAAAACGATATAATATTAATGATCGTAACAGACTCATTTGATGGAAAATTTCGCTATCACTGAAATTCAGTTATTTAGTATACCTTTACATGGCGTACCACGTAATAACTAGCATTACTTCTCTACTTGTACCTAAAGAGGATGTGTACTCGATTTTTTACAAACTTTTAGGTATGCAGTTTGCCAGGTGTTAGTTTAAAAATTGAATTATTGATTTTCTGGACTCTAAGTTATGCCATACTGGTAACTAAATGTGGAAATTTCATAATATCAAAATGATTTATGTGCAGTATTAACAATTTTGGAACTGAGAAATTAACGTATTAGTTAGATGGCTTTACTTTAGGAGCTAAATGAGGTTTGGGATTCTTTGAAAATTTGTTTTGTGCATACTCTAAAATTTATAGTGTGTATATTATGATAACTAAGACAGGAAAATGGTAGAATTTTATTAAAAGATAACTTTTTGCAATCCTGACACGGCAATTGATAAATACAGTATAAAGCAAACGTTTCTCTCTAATATGTTTTCTAAAACATAAGAGAAACTGAAATAAATAAGAATACTTTCTTCACAACGTTAATAACTACTCAACGTAATTAAATACAAAAGAAGTGTGTGGTTTCCATTTAATAATTTATATAAAATTTTAAGTTGTAAGTAACTCAGAAAGAATAATTGTTATCAATATTATAGCTCCTCCACTTCTCTCTGTCATTCCAGCTTCCTACTACGAGATATCTCCTCTCCATTGCCTGATTCACTTCATCCCGTAGTGATCTTCTAGGTCTTCCTCGTTTTCACCTTCTTAAGGTACATCAGTCCGAACTCCGGTTTCCATTTGTCAGGTGGTGCCCTTCTGAGATGACCATACGATAAGAGACGTTTGTCTTCGATGTAGGTGAGCACGTCTTGCTCTACTGACATTCTTCTTCTTATATCCCTTTACCGGATTTCATCTGCTCTCTCGGACCTGTTGAACATTCTCCAGTACTCTATTTCGGTTGCTGTAATTCTGCTCTGGTCTCTTTTCTTCTATTATCCAGTTATCGGCACCGTAGGTCATAATGCTCTTAACTAAGGTGATGAAAATTCGTTTTTTGCTGTTCCTGATACGTGTATCCAATAATACTCAATTTAATTGTTGTATGCAGCCTTTGGTCTAATTTAATCTGTTTTTTATATCTTCCATGGTTGTACCATCATTAGAAATAGTGGAGACAAGGTATTTTAACGTCTTGGTGCCTTTAATTTTGTGAGTGTCTGAGATTTCTAGCTCCGAGGTGTCTTGGTGAAGTTGATTTCGAGACCGTTCTTCGAGTATTCTTCTGTGAGTTTACGGACCATGTAAGAAATGTCTTCGTCCTGTACCATTACCACCTGGTCGTCAGCGAAATTTAATGTGTAGAGGTGTTCTTCCCTGACGGTATACCCATGCCGTCGCACTTCCGTTTTTAAGGTCTTAGTGACATTTCCAGGAATATTTTGAACAATATAGTAGATGTGAAACAGTCTTGCAGTAGCCCCTTTGTTGTTCTTAAGTGCTGCCCGACTTCATTACCTATTTATTTTTACTGTCACCTACTTTTCTTCATATAAATGTTTGGTTGCTTGTATTAGGTTGGTTGCAAATTTCATTTCTTGCATCGACCTCCATAGCATCTTCCTTGGCATGGAGTCTTCTTGAGGTTGATGAAGGCTAAGTGGACTGGTCTGTTCTTAGCTAATTTCTTCCCTATCAGTTGGAGGGAACCTATACTTTATGAAAAATTATAATAAAATGTAATTGAGCTGCTAGAAGCTACGAGTACATTTGTGAACATCATATTGACTTATTAATGCAGATAATTAAAATTAAAGTCGCATAACAAGAGACGTTCTAATGAATATTTAATTTTGTTATTACTTTCCGTATGGCTAATATTAGGAAGCATTTTTATGTGATTTGCAGATAATTATAGCTTCGTCTGAATATATTTTCCAGCCCATGTTAGTTTAAAAAAAAATTCCATTGAAATCAATTCGTGAATATTTTATATGTAGCTTTCGAATAGTGTTGTTGCCATTAAGAGTAATTTGTGCATGAGAAATATTTATAAGATACATGTTAGAAATGATTAACATGCACAGAGTATATATCTATTGAAAGGTGAATATTTTCGGATTAGATACAGTGTGTACAGAGTGTCCACTTGGTACAGTATTTTGATTAAAAATGTCTGTCAGTTGTCTTTGGAGTAGTTGCCAGCGATGTTGATTTATTCTTTTTATGTTATAGAGAAATTTGCAAATTAATATTATACCATTGCATAAAAAAAAACGTTTAAACATTTTTCTAGGTTTTATCTACTCATTAATAGCAGATATTTTAAAATTTTGTCCTAATTGATTTATTTATTTATTTATGACAATAAGAACTGAAGTTTGATGCAAGTGGTTGTCTAGAACCTTTCATTTTAGGTCACTATATGTTAATACTTCCAAACTCAGGTATGTTAGCTCTGTTACTTACAGCAGCTGCTTAGATGTACAACTTTTTTGCGTAAAATCATTAACGTACTTAAATATAAGGCATAGAAACATTCTGGTTCGCCATTATTTTCTGAACCACCCTGTCTAATCAAAAATACTTTACTAATGTGCACTATCTGAGTACCTACAACTTTAATATAATAAATATATTTCGCCCCCGATCCTGTATATTAATTTGTAAATGTATAATAAACGTAATTTTGTGCATTTTAACACAACTACAATCATAAATCTTCATGCTACCCATTTCCATGCACATTAATTGATAATGTTAAGTACAGTGTGAAAAGCAGCCGTAAATGGTACCAAGGGGGTGCCTAGTTGAACTGGAGGGTAAACATCAATGCAGGGCCACCGATGTTGGTAATATACTATTCATCAGGGGGTGGTATTTGAGAGGGTGGTCCGTGGGAACTGCCTAAAGTAGCCGGAGTGGCAACTGGTATCCGATGTGCAAGTGCAAGCGCCCCTCGATTATGCAATGGGGTGGTTATTGTAATAGATTTAAGAGAACTCGGAAGTAGGAAGATATTGTGTTAAATTTATAATGAACAGATTTGTGTCAAATTGTGAATGTGTGTGAGAACCAGGGGGCTGAGGGACTTTCTGGACCGAGGGGTTACAAGTCGTTACTAGTTTGCGATTCTTAGGATTTGTTTGCTTTTAATGGCAACCGATTTTAGAGATACTTTTACAACGTTTGGCGTTTTAGAAAAAACCAGAAGAATGAATCCTAAACATGTTTTACCCTTGTCAAATAATTTATCCATGTAAAATACAATGCGAAAACCATATACCTATTTAAATATTTCAATAGAACCTTCAATTCATAAATAAGTCCAATTTTACTTTTCTAGTTTTAAATGACTACTTTGTTAGACAAGTGTCAATAAGGGTGTAACTATGGGGGTTATTACAGAGAGGGTGGTGATGAACGCATTTAGAAGCGCCCTGGGAACGTTTATGGTGCACAAATAGTAGTCAGTGAAGCCACAATTATTTACGTTTGCTTTTCAATTTATTTCTGTTATTCCTCTAATATTTCCCAAGTGACAACTTAACTTCTGTAGCAGGCTAACGATCACTGGTTGGAATCTAAAACTTTATACCAAAAAAAGAGTAAATAGTGGGCAAAGTACTTTTTTATGAGAAAACTATCTGGAAAGACATCATTGTATTCTTAGCTATTAGAAATATCTGCATGTTCAGTTTAGAACATATAACGTATTCACTTGTGGTTTTCACTCTTGCAATATTTAGACATGTTTCAATTAGAGGATACAGATTCATTTTTATGTTTAGTTATACTTGCCTATTACTGCACGATTCAAATTTACGATATCTTCGGGCTACACCATCAGTTTTATATAGTAAATATCCATCTCTATTTTTACATTTTTATAATATGAAGTAAGTACTAAGAAATCTTAAGACATCTTTGACATAAAGCTAGATTATTGATCTAGAGTTACGACTGCTTGAGATCTTTTTCTTCTTCTCTATCTATCTCTTATACTCTAAGTCTAAGGTGTCGAATCCTCTATTCACTTTCGGAACCCTGTTCTTTCCCGCAACAATCGCTTAACTTCTATCGTGGCCGTTCCTCTCTTCTCCACTCTTTCGTGATAGTATCTATCCATGCAAGCCTTGGCCTACCTTGTCTTCGTTTTCCCTCTCTTCTTGCCCCAAATGCCCTTTTCCGCATTCTCTCTTCTTCTATGCGTACCACTAGTTCGTATCATGTTAACTGTCTCTTTTGCACTGTCTCACCAAGTGGTTCTAATATGTAGTTTCTCCCTTCTTGTTGTATTTGTAACTCTTTTTTTTTGTTCTTTTCGCCACTTCACGTAAGGATTTTATTTTCGCTGCTGTTATTTTACTTTTCTGTTTGTCTTGGAATGGCCAACTTTCTGCTCCATAAATCAATGTCGGTACCTATGTAGATTGATTGGTATGCAGTTTGGTTTCTTTACTCTGTTCGTTTGTGTTATATTTATCTGGTAGTACACTTTAGATACCTTGGCTTCGCTATTCCTTATATTCTCTTTTATTGTTCCATTTTTATTTACGATAACTTCCAGGTTTTTTCTAACTGTTTTTCTTCGCATCTTATGTTTCTACTTATTTTCATTACTTTGCTCTTTTAGATATTTATTATCATTCCTGCACTTTTCATTGCATTGCTCCAGTTGTTCACCGCTTGTAGCAGTTTCCTTGTTATCTGCTATAAATACGAAATCATCAGCAAATACTAAGTTTGGTATGTTTAACGCTCTCATATTCCAGTTTCCCAGTTTTGTATTCTGACCATTATCTATGTTGCTGCTTTTTTAGTATTTCACTCATTACTATTATGAAGAATAGTGGGCTGATGGAGTTTCCTTGTTTAATTTCTCTATCCACATTAAAACTTTCAAATTATTCTTCTAGTATTCTTACTATTCTCTTTGTTCTATCATAGAATCTTCTTGGGGATTCTCTTAATTTCTTTGGTATACTTGCTGTTTCAATTGCTGTTCGAAGACTGGATCTTGGTACTGCATGGAATACTGTCTGTAGGTCTATGCATGCAAGGTACAATACTTTTCTCTCTTTATTGCTGTTCCCCGTATCTATACATGGCGATATTCTTGGCAAAATTGTGAGTCGAAAATCTTAATACTACAATGTTGCGTTGGTTTTCAGAGTTCCCATGTACTGCTCATGCGAACTCTGAAAAAAAAATTTTTTTTCTACTCCTGTAACTAATAGCTATTTAAGTAACAAGGAATGTAAGGCCCTATTAACATTTGAGGTAGGCAAGTACAAGCCAAGACGAAGTCGCGGCTTGTTGCCCGCCGAAAATGTTAATAGACGATACATTCCGAGTTATCTTATTATATTTTTCCCGCTGCTTATCGAAATTTTCCTAGATTTTTGAAAAATCGTTTGGTTTGTCACCTGTCACCAAGATTAGTTTTCGTGAGTCGTGTTACCTGTGAGTGTCACATGTCACATAAACACTTGCAATTTATAAACAAAACGTCTAAATCTGCATTTTGCTTTGCTAATTTTATTATTCTATAAACTTAATAATAATATTAAGTTCTGTTGTCAAGAAAAAGCAGCAAACAAATATAATCACCGACTTAGAAGTTTTGTTACTAAGGCTGTATCACTAACTTACATGATCAGCAGCGGGAAAAATGGTATTTAACATACTAACATACACGTCGCTAAGTGACCTTTTAATCATGCCTTCATAACCTGTGACTAAAGAGCCTCTTAGTCACGAGCTGAAGTTGGCAACGACGTTTTAGTCATGGGGTGAAGTTAGGTTCAAACAGTATTTGCTTTATTAGCCACAGCCAAAACTAAAATCAAGTTAATTTCAACTTTCAACAGTCAACTTTGACGTTTGTCAAGCATAATTTAACCTAACATAATATTCAAAATCTTAATGAAGTAATATGATTCTATATTGTCTAAATTTGTGGTCGTAGAAAAAGTATAGTATGTAACACATTATATAAACTCTTCTAGACACTCGTTTATTAAACACTCGCTGCGCTACGCTCCGCTCGTGCAAAAAAAAACTCGTGACTAAACTGACGTTTATAAAACTTGTTACATAATATACTATTTTCTTTCACCTGAAGTACTTTTTCTGTTTTAAATATGTTACCACAAAATTACTTCATTTAATACACACGGTTTCATAAAAGTAAGTCGAGAGTTCTAAAATTTTGCATGTGACCATCATTTGACATTTTGCAGAACTTTCTTTAATGATACGTAATGATACGTATTTACAACAAAAAATATACTTTAAAACCTATTTGATTTTTTTTATCTAGCGCACATGAAGACCAACTCAACATGTTAGTATTAAGATTTTCTACTCAGAATTGTACAAAGAATATTGCCACGTGTAGCTTTGTCGTCATTTTAGATACACCCTACCCTGATTTATATAAATAAGATAACTGTGGATACAGTTTTATGTCAAATTAGATATTACATATGTAACAAGTAAAGGCGTTTTACAATTTTAAGGTAATCCTAAAGCAGTGTAAAATTTAACGGGAAAACATTATTTCCATATTAGCGTTACTTATAGCGATCACGAAAACAATTAAACAATTAAAGGTAGGAAAACTTAAATATAAAACTACTACCTTCTGAAAACCGAAAATGGAGAAAAATAAATGGCATATATTTTCCCATACCAATTGAAAAAAAATATTACTAGAGTTAAGTAATTTACTGCAAGTTCGTTATTATTCAGCTTCAGTAAAAGAAACTAAGTTTTATTTGTCATTTTTTTATTTACTTCTTGTTTTCGTCACAACGGGAACATATGTGTTTCTCCAAACGTTCGTATTTTAATTTTTAAATTCCGTAGTGTTGCTAAATACCCAATAAAACATGAATAGTAGAACACCATAAGTTTCAGGGAGCATTTTATTAAATTGCAAACATATAACACTGCAAACGTTTAATGTTGTCTAGTATAATAGCTATTATGGGTGTGGAAAAGGATACTCAAGGGTATTAAACCATTTCATCTGAAATATTTCCTTGGAAGATATTACCCCTGTCACTTCGATCATGTATTTTCCAGCAGGGACATTCGGTGGAAATTTGTTGTAATCGGGTGTCCAGTTACAGATGTGGTATACTTTCTGTTTTAATGTTTGTGTTACTAAGTATACATTGAATAAAATTATTGCTAATTGCAGAAATATTATCATTCATATGTTTTACATACTTTTTCAATCGGACATCCAGTAAAGTTTCCGCAATTGTAGATATTTTGTAAACCAAATTCGTTTCTTGCAAGTGTCTTGCAGAGGTCAACTGTGATATCAATAGGAAAAAAGCGGTATTCGTTACTAGCAAACTTGTAGGACTGTAATTTTAACTAAAAGTGAGAAAATAAAAGTAAATAAGAGGTTGCACTATTCTCCCGCATAAATGTTACTACTCACGTGCAAATTATTTCCAAGTACTTTATTAAAAGTGAAGGTAGCATTAGTGGCTAAGTGTGTGCGATTGTACTTAAAATTATTAACTTTTATGGTTATATATTTTTCGTCGTAACCGTGTAGTTCAACTCTTTCCGTGGTTACGATGTAGCTGTGTTGCTCATACTAAAATTAGATTTTGGTGAGATTTCATTTTACCAATGATCACATAATTACTCACAGTTGAGATTTTCACAACAAATGTTACCGCCAGCAATATCAACACTTTCAAGTGAAACATTTTGTTTAATACTGGGGTTTATTGTAAATTGTTCTGATTGTGTGGCCAGTTATGATGCTTAAAGCTTAAATGTTAATAATCCATACATGCATTAGCTACTTCCGGAGTATGTATAATGTTACTTGGATAATTAGTAAAAAAACATCAAAAATACATTTAGCATTGTGAAGTTCAACTGATATTTTGAAAACGATTTCAACATACAAGGCCAATTATTGAATTCTTTTTATTTATTTTAAGCTAAGTAAACAGCCGACAGAGCCGACATTGTTTGCTTTTATAAATACAAACAATAGCAATTGTACAGCGACGAGAAAAAAATGTAACATACAATAACTCCAATAAACGCAGCTTAGTTTATACAAACAACACAAAACTATACTAAATTATAAAACTAATTACATAAAAAGATATGTATTTAAGACATTTTTGCTGTTACTTTGCACTATATTATTGGGTAGCAAATTCCAAGAGCTTTCAACTCGATTACACAAAACAGATTTAAATAAATGTCCACGAAAATGTTTAAGAGCTTGAGGATTACCAATCATTTAGTTATCTCGACTATCTACTGGATTATTTAGAAGTGTTTCGCATTTTAGAGGATAATTAGAAAAACTTTTATATTTACTCATTTATTAATAAATTTTTATTGCTCTTATTATAACATAAAATAAAAGCAGGCGAAGTTGAAGACAAAGCCTAATGAATTTAGCTAAGAGAGTTACAACTGACGCGGACCATCAAAGTAAGTACCTACTCTTATTTTTCATAATATAGCAAAATTTTATAACCGCAGTAAGAAGGAATTGACAAAATCTGTTCGATTATGTACATTACGAAAATTTGGTTGGTAAATCGGTGATATTTCAGTTTATGTCATAATACACAGGAACATGTTTTTAAACTTCGTAAAGCAAGTCTTTTTCGCCCTTGAGCGATAAAATTCACGTTTTTCTGCTGACGTCAATCTAGTTATTATTTATAAAAACGTATTTATAAAAACTAACAGTGTAATACAGGAACACCAACAATCTACATAGAAACCATAGCAATTTCAATCATTCACAGCTCCAGCACCATGATGATACAATAGTCTGTGCCAAAAATACCGAATCCGAATTTTGTCCATTGTGAAAACCAAAATGAAATAAATCGTTGTATGTACCACATGCATATTAAAGATTATAGCCCTTAATACATAAATAACTATTTCTATTTATTGCAAAGTATTTTGAAATGAAGATACATAACCATGCCAAACGTTTAATTTTCCACACTTTGTTGTTCAGTATCATATAACAATAGCTATTATGGGTGTGGGAAAGGATATGGTATTCTGCGATTGAAACTTAAGTATTTCCTTGGTCGATATTCCCCCTGTCACATTCATAATATATTTTCCAGCAAGAAATATTCGATGGAAATTTGTGGTCATCGAGTGCACCATTGTAGAGGTGATATAATTTCTGTTTTGATATTTGCGTTAGTTTGGATACATTGATTAAAAGTATTATAATATGTAGAAGTATGAACATTATTTATATGTTTTACATATTTTTTCAAACGGAAATCCGTAAAATCTCCGCAAGTTTATAGATTCTGTAAACCAAAGTGATTTCTTGCAAGTGCTACAATTTTCACAATGAAAATTGTTACGGCCAATTGTTCTATGTATATGTTCAGTTATGACGCTTAAAGTTAAAAATCCATAGATACATTTGTAAGACTATTTGCGTAAAATAAATAATATTGGATTATTAGTAAGAACATTTTGAACATCAAAAATACCTTCGAAATTCCAAATTATTAATTTTAACAAATATTTTAAAAACCATATCAATAAGAAGCCAACGATTGAATTACTAATCAGTTAATTATCCATGTAAGTGGATTATTTTGAACTGTTTGGAGTTTTAGTGGATAAAGAGATTCAGAATAAAGTAGTGCAGAATAGTATATTACAGCTCGAGATGGGAAGTGTTTCATTACTGTCGAGAGATTAGTTAGCTGATTGAGACGCGAAGCGTCGAAATCAGCTATTATCTCGAGACTAAGGAAACTTCCTGTCGAGGTTTGTATACTATTTTATTCGCAACCACTTTATTCTAAACAATAATTGGAAAAATTATTATGTTATGATACGAAGGTTGTAACGCGCATGAATGGATCAACGAGATTTCCAGTGTCCCTACCTACTCAGCGGTCAGGAATGTACTTCCCGCACTCACTTCCCGCACTTGAGCGGGAAGTGAGTGCGGGAAGTAGCGGGCTGAAATGTACGACTTCCCCCACTCAAATGAGGTCAGGAATGTTAACATTACATATATGGTTGTGAATAAACAATATTGTTTGACTTTTAGTTAAATTAAAAAACATAGTTTCGAAAATCATGAAACATTTTTTCTTTAGTTTTTGAACAAAATAGAAAGTCAATAGAAGTCAAAATTTTGCCGCAGTGAATAGATTATATTGCTATGATATTATGCCCACAAGCGGTTCTATTTCATCCATTAGTAGTATTGCAAAATTAATAGAATTGGTTGTAGTTTAATCGTTAAAAATATTAATATTAAATAAAATAAATATCTGTTTAATAAAACAATGTATGATATGTTAAGATAAGGGTAAAATGGGTTTTTGGTGAACATGTCTGACTTAAATTCGAAGAGTTTCGCCTCTGGCGTGGTTTAAACGTTGAGTTACCGTGCTATTCTATGCCTTCCCTTGCAAAAGAGTTTTGCTTCTGGCGTGTTTACACGTTGAGTTACCGTGCTTTTTGACTTTTCCTCTTGATGAAGCCTCTTACGAAAGTGGGCGAAACGTTGAGTTCTTCGACCTCAGTAATGACACGTTTCAATTCCGGTAGTCGTTTCTTACTTACTATTAAAAGAATTACAATCGATTCGAAAAGTAAGTGGATATAAAAATATGTAAAATGTCAGTTGCAAGGCAATTAATTAATTAAGAAATAACAAGCTAGAAAAATTGGGCCCCCAACAAATAAAAAACTTGTCGAGAGCTGGTTTTATGTAAAAAAATATAATAAACCTGTTATTGATTTGAATGGAGTATAATTAAGAACGGAAATTGGTTGTGTATGTCTGCGGTGCCAGGGGGCAACAACAGGTGTACCGAGGGTGGGCCTTGCTGCAGTGCTTGGTCAATCTGCGGAGTCCTGCTGTATTGGAGAAGGTTATCTGCATTACCGTCGAGGTATAGGAGTTGTTGCTTTACCAGGTGTAGACTTAAAACTGCCGTGATTGTTTTTGTCTGCAGGTTATAGAAGGTGCAGTTGGAGGTGGCTTCGCCTAAGTAGGATGAGTAATGCTGTATTGGTGTGGTAAAAGTCAACAGGCAAAACAAGGTACCAAAATGCAATATTAGTATTTATCATGCAAAAGTAATTAGTAATTAGGTAGCATATGGTTTACTTTATTTTTCATAAATCTTGTCCTTGAGAAGCATTTTAATATAGTCTTTAATATACAATATTGGTCTAACCTTTCTATGATGATCTCTGCTACTTAGAAGTTCTGTGCTACAGCAAAGAGATGAATTTCTACAGGTTCACTGCAACTCCTTCCGTTATTTCCCTTGTACTCAAGAATGCTGACAGTTCCATTAACAGGTACGTGCCAAATGACAACACATTATTTATTAAAATTAACGTTAACAAGTAATTGTTCAATCATTTATGATTGAGTACAATATAATTTATTAACATACTCGTATAGAGAATACGGTATCCGTTTCCGATGGTAAATACACTTTGGTACTTTTAAATAAGCCTTTCACTAAGCACCCAGGCTAGTTATTGTTATATTCTTTGTTACTGTCTCAATTTTGGTATATCCTTTATTAAATTGATATAATTAAAAGTACTAAATTAAGTTAATAGATATATATTCTTTTCAGAATTACCGTCTCAACTTTACCATTCTCAGTCCAGAATAAGTTCATCCTTCATTTCCAATTCTAAACGAAGCACCTCTTAGCAGAGTTTGAAAATCTACACATTCCAGCTCACTTCTGCACATTAAAAGTTTACTTGTCAAAGCGGCACCCTTTTTATTGCCTGTTACTATCTTGTTCAAGCCAATGTTTCTTAACACTTTATTTTCTTAATTTCATTCTACTCTATTCACGTTCTTTCCTTGCAGGTCATCGGGCTGTTGGTATACCTAGGCTTTTGCTGTTTTCTTGAACTAACTACCATGTTATGAGGATGAACAGAAAATAAACTGTGCAATTTTAGTCCCATTCTCAGTTAACATTGTTAGGATCCTTTATCTAATAGACGTGTCTGTCCGGGACGCTGGTCTGTCCGGGACGCTGGTCTGTCCGGGACGCTGTTTTGTCTGTCTGGGACGCTGTTTCAGCAGCCAAACCGTAAGAGATAGAGAAAAAAGTTATGAAAGTTATATGTTTGGAATGGTCATGTCAGGTCAGGAACCGAATTTCAGTCTCTAACACTAATTATTATCTTAATTATACTAATCCTAACTTTTTAGGTTAGATTCTAGCCAAATTTTATCAAGGCGAATGCGACTGGTAGTTTGATACCAACAATGACGTCGTATACGTACGTGTGGTGAATACGCGTTCTATTTGCAAAACGGTCTTTTTTGTTGTATTAAATGAGACATTTGTCTCACTGGACTGCTAGTTAGCTTTATTTGTTAGATTAAATCAAATAATATCAAGTTAATAAAAATGTGTTATGGTGGTTGTGGCTGTTCCCATCCGCTAATATAATTATTTAATTAATGTTAGTTTCCTGTAGTAATTAAACGATGTACAGACAATTCCAAACCTTTGTTTGTTTGAGCTCAAAAACAAAAAAGCGTGAATTTTCTAAATTCCTTATTTGTTTTATAACTGGTATGCATAAACAGATACATCCAAATTATTTTTACATGGTTAAGGTATTTTTTGGGTCTAGTTTGCTAATATTATATTCAATGTTCGCTAATGCTTACGGTATAATTTTTTAAATGCGGGTTCGAGTTGGAGATGATGTTTATTATTAATAGCAATGGAATTACTAAAAATAGTTTATTTTAATTTAATTCAGACACTTAACAGAATTGCAGTTAATTAAAAAAACTATATGTTTGTGGATTATGTCGATGTGTCATTTATTACTGATGTAAATGTTGTAAACGCGTTATTGAATGTCTCATTATTAATTGAACAATTTATTAGATTATTTTTAGTATCAGAAATGTACATTTGTTTTTATGGATCCGTTTACCAACCAATAAAAATTTGCAACGTCAAATTGCCACATATGTATCATTATTATCTATTTATAGACTAGGATACTCCCAAAATGAAGATTTTATTTTCTAAATATGCACCACCTTCTTATCATAATAATTTTTCGATAAAGCTATTAACAGAAAATTGCCATTTGTTGCAAACGCTTTGGAGCAGAGTGCATGACTGAGCTTTATCAATGGGATAAAATTTCACAATCAAAGTCAAATCAATGGAATTGATTTCTACTATGATTGCTTTGGAGCACCACCGCAGTGTTCCGTACGTTTAATTACGAAACAGACCAAACATCACCCAGCTTGCCAAACCCCCATGAGCTTATCACAAGCATATTTCGACGCACGTGTCAAACAAAGCCGAAACCACGTGTCTAATCTCAACCGACGCACAGATCGGCAGCATCCTTCATCAGCAAATCACGCGTTTGGAATCACCCTCCTGACCGCAGGGTGATCGCATCATGCTATGAAAACGAATCCTGTGCAAAGTGTAGTGTAATTGCAGTTGCACAGAGCTTTGCGAGGAAAAAGGCGCAGAACCAACAGTCCATCAAGTGACGTTTGCTCTGTCCCTCGCAGCACGGACATGTGATAGATTCTTGCTTTAATTTGATTCTACCCGTGGGAACCTCGAGTGTCCTCTGGGAACGGGGATGGTCCAGTGGGAATGAAACTGCAGAGCGTTTGACGGTTTGGTTTTGGGGTTGTGTGTCCACCAAATAGCGTAAACAATGAGAGTGTGCTTACTTAGGATAATTAATTACGTGGAACTAAAATCTTTTGAATTTAAAATGACATCTTATAGATCGACTCGGATATTATTCTGTATTTCTAGGAAAACGGAGTTATTCTATTTTTAAATGTATAGACATGGTTATATCAACTTAAAAATATTACAAATAATGTCAGTTTGGAATAAACAAAATTTTGTAGATAAAGATTTCAACATATCACTAATAGGATGTGAACATTGGCGGTTTGAAATAGCTCTGGGTTTAAGCAGAAATGATGCAACTTTGTTATTTTATATTTTCAATTTATTCATAAAGCTCTTTCTACGAGTTCGGCAATGTCAGGTTTAATAACGTTAGTTTAAAAAACTATTGCATAACAAGTTTTAGTCCACTCCATAATTTCAAATAAATTACGTATCTACTAACTTATGATTACAGCAAATGTTGCATAATAGAATAACTCGAACTATAAGAAATTTAATCATCACAGCTACTACAAGTACTTCTTCAAATTCTTCGCTTTGTACTAACTTCTCATTGAGCTGCTTAATAACTTTTACCAACACCTAACACTAAATAGTATAAAATTATTGTGAGAGTTCCACCAAATAGCTTTTTAAAAATGTGCTGCTGGAACTAATTACTTCAATCTACTTTAACAAATAAACTTTTAATTATTATAGAGAACAAATTAAATCAACTCAATTTATTTTTACCGTCCTTTTCCAATACTTAAAGCTTTTCGGCAAACAAAGGAATCTACTTTTTACTACGCAGCTTGATTCACTTGAAAGATTGTTCGGTGCTGATGTAAATCGAATTAAACCAAACAAAGGCAATTAATGTGGGCATGAAATGGTGATGCTCACGCTACAAAACGGATGTGACTGGCCAGATCAATTCTAGCTATGCGAGGTAATTACGGAAATAACTTAAAACGAACACACAATGAAATGTGAAGAGTTTCTTTGCAAACTTATAGTAGAGCAATGACTGTTTATAATATTGAATATAAAATTTCAAGAAAGGAATCTAAAATAGCATAAAGTTAATTATAGAAATCAAATGTTTGCTTCATAAAATAAAATTTCCTAAATTCCCAATAAAATGTAGAATTTATAGCGTTACATTAATGTTATAATCATATTTTCATATTAGCAGTAAATTTAAATCCTAAACTGAAAATGAAATTTTCACCAGTATAGATATGAAATAAATTGCTTACACTTGCAAGTGTAGGGAACTATGGTGAAAAGAAACAAGAAATCTTTCTTCCATGAACAAGAGAAGAAAAGTAAAACAAAGTATTCTTAATTACAAAGAAAAAAATAATATAATACATAAAAAATAATAAAATTGTGGTTGAATAATTTTATATAATAAAATATCGATTTATCTAAAGTATTATCGTAAACCTATATCTTTAAAATATTCATTAAGTAGGCCTATCGAATTTCCACTGCAATTTTAATTTGGTAGTGTTTCGCATAAACGTTGTGAATTTATCTATAAGCAAATACATGCGGTGAGATATTGCATTTCTATAACTATCTATTTATATAATAATTATAACTAATTATCTTGCACATGAAACTCACTCACAAAACCGCCAGTAGTACTGATTAAGAATAGGCCAATGGCCTATATTAGGTGTGAGAAAATATAACTTAGTAAGTTTAAATGATTAGATTGTCTACATCAGTGGTTCCCAAACTTATTTGGCCTACCGCCCCCTTTTCAGAAAAAAAATTACTCAACGCCCCCTGGAAATATATATTCTTTAAGCGAACAAACAGAAAGATATTGTAGTACTGATAATTATCTATAAGAGTATTTCTAAGTAGGAAATTATTTTGAAAGAATAAATTAATTAGCAATTAAAAATTACAAAGGGGGATTTATACATTAAAAGTACAACATAAATATTCGAGAATTGTTTAATGAATGATACATTAGATACAATTACTGTTAAATTATGAATAGTTTATTAAAAATCTGGTGTGATACACTCACACAACTTCCTTTTACAGTGATCTTATAATTAGTCAAAAATTTCATTTTGAATTTTTAACCATTTGTTAAAAATTTTCAAAAATTACAAATTCTACAAAAACGGTACAAAATCGAGTGTTAGTTGAAGAGACAAATTTTCTCTAGAATTTTAAGGTGAATTCAAAAATGTAATAATATACCGGGTGTTTTATTTAAAATAGGAGTTAATAACAAAAATAGAAAAAAAAACAAAAGAAACCCACTTTAGAAGTATTCAACTGGAAAATCACCTATCTCACATCAATACACATTAAAAATGTAAGAAAAATGTAAAATTTAAAAAAAATCGTTAAAGCCGTTTTGAAAAAATCGAAAAAAACTGAAAAATCACAAGAGTAAACACCTACTTCCGGTTATGCGATTTTCTTCAAAAGCTTGCTGTCTCATCTACATAGTACACAAAACTTATATATGAAGTTTCAATGCCATACCTCTTTTCGTTTTTGAGATATTCTGTTCACAGACACACAGACACACAGACAGACAGACCAATGAAAAAAAATATGTTTTTTGGGATCACGGGACTCTAAAACGTGAAGATCGGTTGAAAACTCAATTTCGAATTTTTGGGGTGAATCCAATACTTCCTTTATAGTAGTAAAAGGAAGTAAAAAGGTGCGAGCATATAAGTTGATTTAGTTGGAATAGTTGTTTGTTAACATCAAAACTTAGATTTTAATTTGCATTAGCTGACAATCGGAATAACTAAAGTAAAAGCCAAACTCAAATGATTATCTGAAAAAGTTGAATACGCAATAAAAATCCTTTATTATAATGGTAGTTATGCAACAAGCGCTAAAAGTTGATTGTTTATGCACGAGACATGAAAATTATGAAACGAAGCCGAAGGGTGAGTTTCATAACATGTCGAGTGCAATAACACTTTTAGCATATATTCATAAATGTCGATTTAACAAAGGTTTGTATTTATAACAGTTATAATTTATATCATAATAAAGAGATGGCATTGACGTGCAGGTGAATGTTTGTGGAACCATTACTGTCAAAGTCAGTTATCAAAGGTAATTAAAATAGTACACATTTGACTTTATTCATTACATACCGCTTTAATTATTTAAAAAACACTTTACCTCTAACGCAAGAAATAACTAGAATAACTTTACAACCTCACTTCCAGTTCGAACTTGTAGTTTTATAACCTCACTTGACTTTATTACACATGTGCTAAAAGTAAACAGCTGATCTCATTTTAAACACGCTAAATTATAGAACGTCACTTTTAGTGAAAAAAGCTAGCACTAAAAGGCCTACTTTTAGTGGTGGTCGTAGAAAAACGAATTTTAATAATGGTAAATAATCTTTATGGAATAAATAAATCTATTACACAACAGTTGAAATATGTACGACAGTTTTTCTAAATCTTCGTATCTTCTCTTCCTTCTCTAAGCTTTCAGCGCCCCCTTATTTTTATTCCCCGCCCCCCAAATGCACCCGAAGCTACTATCGCCCCCTTGGATCGTTTCACCGCCCCCAAGGGGCGGTATCGCCCACCTTGGGAATCACTGGTCTACATGAAGGTGGAATATGAATATTATACATGCCGACACACCTTTTTTAGATTACTTAAGGTCTACGTTTTGATTTTTTTTTTATTAGAAAGTTTTAACCGACTGGAATTTGGTTATAAAAAAATTTAGTTAAACAATTTTTGACCACTTTTAGTTTTTTCGTTAAACCAACAGTTTTTATGGAAAAAATAGATATATTATGGTTTGTTAATTTCTCTTAAAGTCATACAAGGTGCTGCAATAATGGTGTATTAACTCGATGCTAAGTTGTTAAGATACTTCCTGAGTATGAGAAAAATAAGAAAAATGTCTTTGTGTTATATTTTTGTAATTTTGAAATTTAAAATTTATTGAGTTTTTGCTCATTAATTGACAAAATTATTTACAAGTATTTACATTCGAACTATTATCTTTAAGTGGTTAATGTTTTTCTATCCTAATACTGAATATTAAAGAAATTAAGAATCAAACTTTGGGCTCCCATATTTTCAGAAATATAACAAAGAATTTTTTTCTTATTTAAATTACAAACAGAAACAAGCTTTTCATTGGCATAAAAGGTCTGGCAATTTTTATTTTAATATCCTTTCGCAGTTTTTAGTAAAATCACAAAACTTTAATTGTAGTCTCCCTCTAATACCTTTATAAGGGTTGAAAACTGAACTGTGGTTATAGGATTTTTGTTTATTTTGATCCACTAAACACATTATCAAAATGTGGTGGCTTTCTCTCCCATCACCCTGTAGATCTGTAACTTAGGCCACTGATAATTTACTTTTTCAATGATAAATACAAATGTGTTAGACAACGGAAAAAAGCCCTCGTCAATTTTTGCTTTTTATAAGTTGATTTTAATGTTTTAAAATCGTAACCTCAAAGAGTACATAGAATTGAACAACACTAGTAGAATTTCGTATATCGCAAACTGCACGAGTTTGAGGAGATCAGACCATGGTATGGCATCAACTTTTTACTTTTATCTGTCGCCACGCTACCTACAAAAATTCGTAAAACAATGAATTACTTTACTGCCGATTTCAAAAAAACGGTTGTCAGTCTACAATGAAGATAACTGACTAAGCGTAAGTAAAAATAAGTATTACTACTTAATGTAAGCATGGTCTAAAGATTTTAATAAAATATATTGCTTTATAATAAGTAAACCATCAATAACATATTAAAATTTATAATAATGCTGTCGTACAAATCAGTAGCAAAGTGTTTGGGTCATCAGTCATCATCATTAGTGATGGTATAATATTACGGGTATAATACAGTATGGTCCATTAAGTGTGCAACAAATGGGAAATTTTTTTGTTACTTGTACAACCGAAATTTAAATACCGCCAAAAGTTAGTGTATGTTCGATAACCATATTAGATGCATTTAGAATGGATCCAAGTCAAACAGCATACAGGGCAGGAAATTGGTGAAAGAATAAAGTCCCCTTATTTAAAAAAATACAGCAAAATTTGATTGAGAAAAGTTGTTTAGAATCAAAGGCTATACAAAGTCACGGCCTCCTATTCGAATTTTTATTATTTTCTTGGAATATTTTGTATTATTCCATTGGCATTTGTAATTAAACACATTTAATAAACAAGAACTCTTAAGAGATAAGTTTTGAAAAGTCAAACTGTCAAACTACAGATTCTTTTAGCACTTATTAAATTTGTTTTTTCCATAGCTCTCCGCGATAGTTTTGGTATGTTTTGTTAATAGTGCCATTTACACGCACGCTTTTTCGTACAGATTTGGACCGGACGCGCCAAACCCGAGTGCAAAGAGCTCGCATGTAAATGCACCAAAACTGTACAGGCAAAAAATGTGTTGTAACAGGCACGCCAATATCGCACTCCAGGCTCTTGCAATATAAAAATTCTTTCTGCAAAATGGTGAGGCTTGGAGTGCGCACTTGATTGGTGTTAATATAATAATACTACCGGGTGACCATACATCGTTGTGATTTTATTTTCTTAGGTTGACACTGTATATGTTGGTTACCCTGCTGTCAATTTTAAGTCTATGTCAAATTCGAGGTTAGCAGGTTAGGTTTTCCGTCAGTTTTGACACAAACTGACACAAAACTTAACCTGCTAACGTTGAATTTGACATAGACTTAAAATTGACAGTAGGGTAACCAACATTAACAGTGTCAACTTAAGAAAAACAGTCACAACCATTTATGGTCTCCCGGTACTTATATTTAATAAAATCCTTTCAAAATGATCATGTCCGACTCACGGTATTAAGCAAAAAATACATTCGAAAAGTTTATAGAAATGTATAAATCTTTCCCATGTCTATAATCATACGGATCATTTTCAAGCAACTCTCGTATAGGGCATTCAGGAAACACAAAAACATTTAAATTTTTTTGACGTTGCCATGTGCATATAATTTTTCTGCTAGGGATTCTGTATTTTGTTTTGCAAAGGTTTACACGCCTGCATACTGGCAGATTTGAATTTAAAAATGACATTTAATATTTGTATCATTGTCAGTGTCAAAGCAGATATTTTTCTAGAAATTCTAACCTGAAGTTTATAAAATGTATTAAATATACCCATTAGGAAACGCTACGTCAATAGTATCCAACACAGTATTTGTATAATATCCTTAAAAAACATTTATGACAGATGGGTGGTAAATGTCACACCCTTAACCTATTTGTTTTAGAAACTTTTTGTAAATACATTCCTAGACAAAGGTGAATTTTGCAAGTACACTCATGAAATTTTGGATATCAAAGACCACTTTGTGTTTTTATGTTTAGTGAACAGACTATACATACAAGTGTTCTGTGCCCATATAAATTTCTGTTTTCCTTCCATTTCTTTACCCATACTGATCGCGGTGCTTTCTTTTTTAGTGTTTCCAAATAAATATATAATCCTGCGCATGCAACTGCACACATTTTATTTTTTTTCTTCTTGAACATTTTTATTATTCTGCAACTGATCAACCAAGCGCTAACCCAAAACTTTTAGAATTTCTAAAATTCCACACGCCACATCAATACTTGACGAAATCGCATTTACACTAAAAGTTTTGGATTATACGCTCTAAAACTGCAGATCAGTGTGCACGCCTGGAGTGTTACGATTTAGCTAACAACGCGATTGGCGTGCACTATTTGCCCGGGCTCCGGCGTGCACGTTTGGAGTTTCGCTCCAAACCTTCGCGATGGGGGTGTACGTGTAAATGGCACTAATGTCTGTTCTACATGAAACATTTTCATAAGAATTTGAAATAAAATTGTAGGCTTTAATTGAGAGTTTTTTCATATGTAAATTATTATTAGTAAAGCATTTGCCTTGTTAAAAAGAATATTTGCGAAATTCTAAAGTTCTGTTATATATCGTTGCAACAAACATGAAGTGGACGGTTACCTAAAAAAATATAAATCGAAGTAAATTTTACAAATACGCTTCAAATTGATAAAAATTATTTAAAAGTGCTGTGGTTGTGGCTACTTTAAATACATATAAAATCAGAATAATAAAAATACGTATCATACGGGGGAAATACAAAATTTTCAAAAAAAAAAAAATTCGAATAGAAGGCCCTGACTTTGTATTTGAGCATAACTTTTGATTCTAGACACCTTTTCTCAATAAAATTTTGCCATATTTTTTTAAATAAGGTAACTTTATTCTTGAACGAATTTAATATTTTTTGTCCTGCTCTGTATGCTGTTTGACTTGAAGCCATTCTAAATACATGTAATATGGTTATCGAACATGCACGAACTTTTGGCGGTATTTAAATTTTGTTTCTACAGGTAATAAAAAAATGTCCCATTTGTTGCACACTTAATGGACCACACTGTACATACATATAAACATATCAAAACATTTTCGCTTCTTGTGAATTCATGGGAATTCACTTAGAAAAGGGTGGTATTTAACAGTCTACCAAATTTACCCAACCTTTTCGTACAAAAAAATACTTTCGTTTCCCAAAAATACTAAATGCTCACCAAAATTAAGAAAATACATAATCTTAGAGTGACAACCAAAAATTGACATCATGCTAGTCTCTTATATTATTAGTAGCTTCAGCGTACTTATGCGAACGTTTTGTCCGTCTGTCTGTCTGTCTGTCTGTCTGGATCGCCTGTAACTTTCGAACGGCTACAGATATAGAAATTTTGAAAGGGGGCAAAGTTGTTGCTAAGGTCTCGAGCACCTTCATGCGCTATTTGGTTTTGGCGAAAGGTAGCGATTTTCCACTTTGCAAAATTTCCAAGCATTGTAGCACAGTGGCGGCTTGTCCACTTGGCGCCATCTACAGAAGTTCGGTGGTCACGTTTTGAACTACACATTCTGAAGCTACTCTTTAGATCTGTAGTTGAGCAGTTTATTTGTTCCCAAAAATAACTTTCGTTGGCTAAAAATGCTAAATATTCACCAAATTTTATTCCGCATTTAATTCTAACATGATACCCAGATATTTAATTTTCGTCAGCGTCTTATACTATGTAGCATTTAAAAAACACTATTTCTTTGGCAAAAATACACAATGTTTACTATATTTTATACCACATTCAATTTCAAAAGTATACCCAGATTTATATTTCTTGCTGGCCTAAATATCACTTATAAGAAAAATCTATCGTGTTTTATTAGGTCTTGTTTATTAATGGGGACATAGAAATAAGTCTGAAGAATTCTTAGAAATTTATTTTTTTATTTATTTATTTATTTAATTTGCACTCAGCCAACAGCCGTTAGGCCAATTACAGGCGTCGCTGTGCAGTTATGAGTAGAGTTCCTATATATACTTAGAGTTGAGCCATTGGATCCACAAATCAAGGACCATGTGATGCAGCAAAGATATATTTCATTTGTTTTGGTTGAAAGAAGTATGCACAAAGTATAAAACTGCCAAAAATCAGGTACTCCATGGTTTGTGGATCCAAAACAAGTCACCCTACATGTCCCAACTCTTTTATATACAGGGACTCTAGTTATGAGGACTTCCAACCCCACTAACGACTGTCATGATGTTGTATGACCGCCGGGACCAACTTTTTTCCGTGATAGCCGTACCACGAGGCGCCGAGAGATACAGCCGTGGAACTCCCATCCAAGTTCTGACCAGAGACAGCGTTGCTTAACTCTGCTGATCGAACGTGGACGCTTGTTCAAGCTACACCACTCGGGACCATCATCAATAAATCAATATCTTTATATATATAATGCTTCTGTACGTCTGTATGTAACTGAACTCCTCCTAACCGGCTGGACCGATTTTGATGATTTTTTTTGTGTTTAAGTGGGTCCCTGGATGGTTTAGATTTACAATTGAACCCGGTAAGTGGCGCTGCAATCGGGTTCTAGGCAATTAAAACAAAATTGACAAAATTTCTTTTTTAATTTTTTAAAGATTTCTCGCATATCAAAACATATAACCCCAAAATGTCACCACCCCCAATATTTTTTAAAATTAACAAAATCGAAAATTCGAATATCGAAAAAACGTTTGCTGAACTCGCTAATAGCAGGCAGCGGGCAGAACAACGTCTGTCGGGTCCCCCAAAATTTCACGCCCGCCCTCCACCACCCCCCAATATTTTTTAAAATGAAAAAAATCGAAAATTCGAATATCGAAAAAACGTTTGCTGAACCCACTGATAGCAGGCAGCGGGCAGGACAACGTCTGTCGGGTCCGCTAGTATATATATAAAAATCTAACACAAATTTCACAAAATAAAATTGAAAATTAAACTTATTAAGTTTTTTCATACGGCAATACACTGGTTACACTCACTGTAAAAGCTACCAAACACAGTGTGCGGCTGGAAGCTGAAGCCTGCAAGAAGTTTGTCTGGATCTGGAAGCGACAAGGAGAGATGCTCGAGCTTATTTCATTTTTGGAGTAACAGAATAACTATTTGACGCACAAGTAGTTTTTTCGAGAAAGACTAAATATAAATGGATAGCGCGAATATTTATTATGTGCAGCACGGACGCGTAACTTGAGCGTTCTAAATTTGGTGAACATTTAGTAAAATTGATATAGACATATGGAATTTAAAATGTAAGCAATGGTAAAACAATACGCAACATAGCTATTTTAGTGGTGCTGTTCTCATTTTCTGAAGTATAATAATTTGGGTTCCATTAAGATTTTTTGATGTTCATAAAATTTTTTGGTGGACAGAGCTAGGGATGTATGGTTTAATTTGGTGTACATTATATTTGATCCCCTTAGAAAATATATATGTCTATACATCACAGTTTGGCGACGATCAGGTAATTTTAGCGACGGATAGAAAAGATATGACGCGTAACTAATAAAAAACGCATGAAGAATAGAACCTTTCAATGAACTTGCAGAAAACATATTACTTAAGTATTAGATCGGGATTCAAATAGTCTAATATTTCACGGAACGGACGAAATTCAATTATGCAGTGAGTATGAGCATCTAAGAGTAATATTTTATAAAAGCACGATGGGCGATAAGGAAATAACATCTAAAATTGTGCAAACACGAAAACTTTGGAAGCTTTAAATTAGTGATGGGCATAACCGGACAATTTTCATAACCGAATTATTTGCATTCGAATGATATTAATAACCGAATGATTATACTCTCGATTCGTTTCGATTTCGCCCCATAAATTTAACCGGTCGACTGTGAGTCTCAAATGTGTTAATAACATCAACAAGCAGCCGCGAGCCTCACTTGGGTCAATTAGTACAATCTGCCTTGCTTATGGTTCTGAATGACGTATTATTTACAGAATTTCGATCACTCGCACGTCGCTGAGAAACGGCACGTAGTACGTATCAAGATGAGGTTATTTTTAATTCGAATACTTGGAACGAAAACCGAGTTACAGAGGTTATTTCAATAACCGGATAACCGGTTATTTTTCATTCGAATAAGCCCATCACTACTTTAAATGGTATATTACGGAGTAAACAAATCACGAAGAAAGTGAACTACGATGCAATAATGAGTACGAGTGTGAAACGTGTAGAATAACCTACTATACCAACTTTTTTTAAATCCTCTTCTCGCTGAGTTACACCCTCTTAAAGAACGGGATTAAAATTAGGCTTTTAACATTTTCGTAAAAACTGCCAAATAGTCTAGTCGCAAAATCGAAAAAAGCTCTCCGTTTTAATTTTAGACGCATTTCATATTACTTTTGGAAAAAAGGTTTTTTCCCCCTCATTTCAACCCTGCGAAATCCGAAAGTGGCGGTTGCCCAAGCGAAATTCTGACTGGAAGTGAGATATCCAAGATGGCGGTCAATATAACGCTGAAACCCGAAATCGGCGCAGTAAAGGCCTCCTTTAACATAGGACCGCGTTCAAAATGTCTGTTTGTAATTTTTTGGGCATGAGGAATTCAAAAATACACTGTGAAAAACATTGGTTAAGTTTTTTCAACATAGCCGCCAAGATGGCGCCATCACCCTTATACACCTTTTTGACCTAAAACGAGTGTGACATGTCTCAATATAATTATGTTTTGAAACATTGGGAGTTCATTTCAGCGTTAGGCACCGTCTCTTCATTGGGGAAGTGAGATATTAGAGCAAATGTAAAATTTGTTGACAAAGGCATCAAGTGCAACTTGTTCTAAAGAAGAAACAAGTGCCAGACGTGCCAGGGATCTTCGAGTTGAAAAGGCAATTTTACAGGTAATGGAAACATACAACCTTGAAGCTGTGAATGGATCTTGTACAGTAGTGAGTAATGTAGCAACTGAAGATATAGTCACACCAAAGATTTCTGACGCTCTTTTAACTACAAAACAACTTGGGGTGGAATTAGTTCAAGACTTTGTGCGTCAAAGGCTTGTCAGAAGTTAAGATACTGGCACCTTTACAGTTAGCTACCATGCAACATTACATAAAAGCAAGGCACTCTGTTTACGTGATCTTTACAAGGAGAAGACTTCTCAAGAATCTAATAAAAAGCAAATTATGAAGACTGGCGGAGACTTTTTGCGTGTATTGGGCGCCGCATATGATGAAGGAAAGAATATTGATCTTAAGAAAATTATGAAGTTGAAATTCTGAGCTCTGTAAGGTTCCTATATCGTTAGCTTCCGTGAAAGGCGAGATGCGAACAGCAGAAAAGGAGTCATTGGTGAAGAAAATTGTGAAGAGAATAGAGGGCCCAAAACATCTACCTGTAAACCAAAAATGTGACTCAATTCTCATAATTGATGGGATGGCGTTTATCTTGTTGTTGGGCCGCCCACATCAAGCTGAGACATTTGGTGACTACGCTGACTGCTTCATTAAAAGAATGTTGAGTCATGGATTTAAGTACCAGGACGTTCACATTGTGTTTGATCGGTATACCTGTCTCAATCTGTAAAAGCGGGAACTAGGAAGAAAAGAGCCAAGGGTTTTGCTCAAGTAAGCAGAAACATCACTGACTGTAACGTGCCGTTGCCAAAGAACTGGAGTAGAGTTTTATAGCTCTCAGAGAACAAAGCTGATTTGCTCAGGTTTTTGTCCGATAGAATCCTAGAGCCTGACTTTGGTGATCTTCAGGTGGTGTTCTCAGGAGGATTTTAGAAGGAGTCACACGCTCAGTCTACCGATCCAACTCGCAATGTTGATTGCCCGAGAGCGTCACACGAGGAAGCTGATAACCGTATGATTTTTCATGCTGTTCACAGTACAGCTGACAATATCGGTGTAATGACCAGAGACACTGATGTTGTGCTTCTTCTTGTTCACCACTTTTCCAAATTAAGTGGCACTGCACGAGACATCAAATATATTCCAGTGCTTAACATTTGCAAGAAGCTTACACCTGAGCAAGTCACTCATCTGCTGGCTTTCCGTGCAATCACTGGTTGTGAGTCGACGTCCAAACTTGCAACCATAACAAATGTAGGAGTCTGGAAGGTCTTCTGTGGCGAAAACTGCAAGCTTTTGAAGAGGCTTGGACGCTTGCCACTTGGTGAGGACGTTCTCAAGAATGTAGAGGCGTTCGTTGTGAATTTGTATAAAGTACGTAGAAATACGTGTTCCAGTTCACGCTATCCAATGAAAAAATAATGCAAACAATCTAATTGTCCATACAGGTTGATCCTGGCATTGTATGTGCAGATGATGCTCGCAGCATTTTATTTGGAGTTGTGAGAAAGCCCGAATCCCTCCCACCTACAACGGATGCACTTCGGCTTCATATCAAAAGTACGTTGACCTGGAACACATCACAAAAAAACGTTATTTAATCTATTTCTAAGTTGGGAGGTATGTGTTTGGGAGAACACTCACCTTCCCAAGCCATCTCTTCCATTGCTTGAAGACTGTGGCTGGGCCATGGACGGAGGGCACGTTGTTCCACGTTTCATGACGCTAGATCCTATTCCTAAGATGTACCCGGAAGTTGTTGTTTGCCACTGTAAAGGACTTTGTAACTCAATGAACTGTAGTTGCAGAAAAGCAAACGTCCCTTGCTTAAAGCTCTGTACTCCCTGCAAACATACCTGCCTTAATTCTGGAGACACACAGCAATCTTTTTTGGTTTCTGTAAGTTTTGGTTGCCAAACAAGACGCTTGTTTGTTTCATTTTCGAAAATATTTGAATTAAAGTTTAGTTCAAACGCTGTTTTGGAGTTAATTTTTGAAATCCCAACGATGCACGTCACACTCGTTTTTACGTCGAAAAGAAATAGGTAAAAGGTGATGGCGCCATCTTGAAAAAACTTAACCGATGTTATTTACAGTGTATTTTTGAATTCCTTATGCTCAAAAACGTACAACGAGACATTTTGGACGCGTTCCTATGTCAAAGAGGGGCTTTACAGCGCCGACTTCGAGTTTCGGCTTTATATTGGCCGCCATCTTAGTTATCTCACTTCCAGTTAGGATTTCGCTTGGGCAACCTGCGTTTTCGGATTCAGCAGAGTTGAAATAAGGGGAAAAGACCTGTTGCCCAAAAGTAATATGAAATGCTTCTAAAATTTCGATTTTCTGACAACTTGACTAGACTAAAAGGATATTAAAGTGAACATTGGGAACTCTTTTTACCTATACAAGGTTTTTATGAAACTTTTTCTAATTTTTCTAAAGAGAAAGTTGACTAAGTTCACTTAGCTTTTCAAATATTTGAAAATTACTGAAATTTTGGATTTTTGTATTTACCAGTGCTGTTATTATTAAACAATGTTAATTTTTATAAAAACCTTTAGTTTACAATTTATTCGGATTAATTCCACAAGATGCTTCAAAACAAAATTATTAGTCTTAAAAATTGTTTTTAAAACATTGATCAGCACTAAATTACGCAAATTTGTTTCAATTTAACCAACGTTGCATTTCCTCGTCACCTGTATAAGCTTTAACTGCAGAAATGGGTGTTTCATTTCAAAGTTGTTCAATTTTTTGACAATTTCTATGATTAATAAATATTTATGCATTAAGGGAGATATGCATATGTTCTTCCCCTGAGGCTGACATGGTTACAGACCAAGAGCCTCTGGCCCGAGATCTGTAAGTCAACCGAAGGTAAAGAACATGAATATCTCCCGTGGTGCATACAATATTTTATCTGCTAGCATATTCGTAAAAATAGTATGAAATTTCAAAATGTTATAATGACATTTAAAATTAGAATGTGTAAGTAACATCAAGGATTGCCTCATTGTATGGTTGCTAAGACGTTAATTGTAGTTGCATTGTTACCATGAGTTTGAGGGAGAAATAATTTGACAAGTCCCTTGGGAGTTATGTGTAGCTTTTCATATTTTGTTTCTATGACGAAAATGTACAATAAAAAAAATAGATAATAGCTATTTATATATCAAGGGAGCAAAGTATATAATTTCCTCCCGCGGGCAAAGTTTGCGGCCCGACGCAAAGCGGAGGTCCGTAATTGCACGAGGGAGGAAATTCACTTTGCTTCCATGATATATATATGATTTTTTCGCCTCGCTAAAGAATGCGACTCCCTTAAAGAATATCAAAATACGTGTGGCATTTTGGGTATATTGCTAATCAGGTCATCTATGTGAGACGATCAACAAACAACGATTTGTTGTGAGTGAAAACAGAGTGCTAGTGAAAACAAACAAACCGACGAAACCTATTTTCCAGTAGATGACAAACTATTATAAAAATGTGTAGCAGCGGTGACGACGATTCAGATTTGCTCCCTGATATTGCAGAAGAGGGAAATGCTGCAACATTGGATTTACCGGAAAAGTCAAAGGAAAGGTAGCGGTGTAGGAAAATATTGACATCAAAAACCCAAAATTAATTGCATTACTGAAGCGTCAGGCTGCAGGTTACAGACCAAAGAAACCCGAAACCTTCACGCGAGAAGATCTCAACTGATTTTAATTGGAAGCTCCAGATGAGTACCTACTGATGAAGGTATTAAATACAAAATTGTTATAAACAAGAGTGCTCCGTTTTAAAATAATTTTTATCCGTTACAGCTTGTCCTGGTCATAGGTATCTCAGGTGTCCGTCGCGTCGGTGTGACGAACTCACCAAATTGAATATCAGCGATATTGGAGCAAAAGACGGAATTTTAATTTTTCAAATCCCAGATTCGAAAACAACAAATGCAAGCGCCTTTACTGGCCATTGTCTAAGGAGGATTCAGCTACACCTTTAGTGGATGCTTGAGCAAACATTTTAAGCATCAAACGTCACGGGGGATGGAAGTCCACGTCTGTCGCTGAAATTGTCGCTGAAATTTATGTGGCTTGAGTCAATTGCAAGTTAAGTGCAAGCCTCGAATCAATTATAGGAGAAACATTCTTAGAATACTGTGAAATAAAGTTTTTTCAAATGCAATTTGACATTTTTGAAATTTACTGTCAATTTTAATGTATTAAATTTAATCATTAACAGCTACAGTTTCTATGGAAATTACTTTACCTTCCGTGGAAATTTTTGTTTACTTTACCTCCCGTGTGAGGTAAAGGCATTCTTTGCTCCCTCAAATTAGGGAGAAAAAGATCATTTTCTATAGAGCGAGGCGAAAAACATATTTACCTTCGTGTAAACACAGGCACGAGGCAGATTGTATATACAGGGTCCAGCAATCAATACCGGTGTCTTTAAAACAGCTGGCGTATGGTCTAAACTCTATTTATTATAGTCCCGGATTGTCAAAAATTACGTTTTATGGTATAGTATTCCAACCAAAAATTGGAAAGCTGTTTAAAATCCACTACACCATGAAAAGTATAAGTCATGTCTAAGTTGGTTTCATACAATCAGTAAATAATATTCTAATGTCAATCAGCTTTCAAGTAATGACAGTTAATCTGCAAATTGTAGTAGATGTAACTGTTTTATTAAGGCATTGTAACATTGTGCATGATTGTAGTAGTTACTAGTTGAGTTTTTAAAACCGTATAGCAGCGTAGAAAATGTTGAAAAACATATATGTCTTCCAAACTTTCCGATGCATCTGTCAAATTTGAAGGATATTATCTAAGTGCCACTGAATGACATTGAAACAGTAATTTTATGAATTAAATTACGAAGTGACTGACTGTTCTCAATGCTGGCCTGATTTTAAATAGCTTTCCAATTTCTGGTTGGAATACTATACCACTGTTGAATTTCTATTGGTTTTTTTGTTACTACTAGGTTGGACAACGTAAAAGCGTAATTTTTAAAATTTGAGTTTTTGTTACCTGGCAACTTTTATTAATTTTTGCTTAAGTCAGTTCGAAATAAAAAAAAATACTGATTTAACCATAACCTATAATTAATAGTTTTGTAGTAGTAACTTAATTCATTGTTTCTAGTTACCCATAGCTGGACTTAAAAGTATTAACCAAGATATAAAGGATTGTTTTTAATTGGATTTTGACATTGACAATCCGGGACTATAGTGAATAGAATTTATAGTATGCTATGTTAGAATTTATGGATGACGTTTTGAAGTTTAGCAGATGCAATTGATTAATTTATATATATTTTTAAGATTTCTGTCTTGCTAATAAACGTCATTACAAATCAAACATTTTTGGCAACCATCAATGAAGTTATCCATCACTTTACGTAATAAATGAAGCTAAACGACTTCGATTCAACTCGGATTTCATCTTTAAGTTCTTGCAGTATGGTTGTATGGTGTTCGTAAACCGAATTAAATAAAAGATTAAGCAAGTTTAAAGCTGTAAATTCAAAAATATTGGCAATAGAATTAGAAGAAAAAATCATTTTAATATACCCGCTAATAGAGGTAACTAAAGAAGAGAAAATAAGAAAATAAAACCACACAATAATCATTATGGCGGATTGAAACGTGAGAATTGGTAAAGATGTAATAATGGATTATGTTGTACGAGAAAATATGGATAAAATAGTAAATAGAAATGGGCAGAAAATGATAGAGTTCTGCCAAATAAATGATTTAAAAATAGGAAATAGTTTCTGGAATCAACCAATGAAAGAAAAATATACATTTGTAGCGGAAGAAAGAAACGTTAGAGTAGTAAGATAGTATACACACAGGGATTAGGAATAGAATCTAACAACTCAAAATTAAACCTTATGCTGAAATAAGAACCAATCATAAATGGTTAACAGCAAAAATAAGTAACATTGAAATAATATTGGAAGAAGAAAAAGAAATATCTAGATTAAGAAATGAAGAAATGAAAATAAAATTCGAAGAAGGAGTAGACAATGAAATAATGAAACAAAAACAAGTAAAAAATTTGGACATTGGAAAAAATATGGCAGACCTTTAGAAAAACAAAACCAAAAAGGTTTGTAAAACCAGAAAACGTAATAACAAACGAAGAAAAAATAAATTGTGGAATTATGAAGAAAAACGAGCAAGCAAGAACAAGAAAATACATTGATACAAAAGCTGAACCAGACAGAATAGCATACGTATAAAATAAAGAGGAATATAGTGAAGAAAGCAGTAAGAGAACCTGAACGGAAAAGCTGAGAGGATTATGGTAAGGAACTACATCAAAGATACGAAACAAATTATAAAAAATTCTGGAACACAGTAAGAGTACTAAATTGAAATTTAAAAAAACGATACAAGGCGTTAGGAACAGTAACAATGAACTTAAAATAGAATTACACGACATATTAGAAATTTGGGTAGATTACTATACAGTATGATTTATAACGGGCGGACCAAACTTCAACAGTTTGGTGGTGAGGTCATTTTGAGTTAAAAATGTTATATCAACAATTTTTCAAGCGTCATAGCTAGTATGTATGTGGGCCAATCATATCAAACTTTTTTTTGTGTGATAGCCTGTAGCATTATTTGTCAAACCATATACAATTTCAGAGCAATTTATTGATAGGAGGGTCATTAAAAAGACACCTTGCAATTTATCTCCATAGAGTTTTTTTTGCCTAACAGAATTTGAAATTTATGTTTTATTTTTGAGAAAAACGCCATGCGACACGAAGTGGCCAACTCTACAACTAACTTTTTTATTTTAAGGTGGTTTTCTCAAAAATGAAACATAAATTGCAAATTCTGTTTACGCTAAAAAAACTATGGAGATAAATTGCAAGGTGTTTCTAAAATATTTTATAATGATCTTCTTTAGGAATAAATTGCCATTAAATCCATATAGTTTGACACATAATACTACAGGCTATCATACAAAAAAAGTTTGATATGATTGGCCCACATCGTTTTAGATATGACGCTTGAAACATTGTCTACTTTGAGCAGTTTTTACCTTTACCCGCCCCTTATTAAAACTTTGATCTCTTGTAGTTGGCTAACTAAATGGAATACGACCTATGTTCATATAACATTTTTTACTTAAAATGACCTCCCCAACAAACTGTTGAAGTTTGGTCCGCCCGTTATAAATCACACTGTATACCGGTTGTCCACTTTCAAACTGAAACATAGGGATTTAACATTGTTTTTAACAGTTTCGTGGATTCTTGCTCGCCAATTTTACTTATAGAAAATGTTTTGGTATTAATGGAAAGAGAAAATTATTATGCATTTAATGGTATTGAAAGTTAGACTATTTTTGTAAATTTTTATTGAAAAATATTAATCAAAAGTTTTCTTGTTTTTTAAATATGAATTGCTTTGAATTGAAAACAGTTGCCAGATATACTCAAATTAATTTGTTATTTGATGACTTCCAGAGTTCGTTCAGTAGTTTTACTTTATAAAATGAAGGATTACTCGAGCGAAGAAAGAATTTTTGTCCTCAAAACATATTGCAGTGGGGTTAGTTTACGTAGAGTGAGAGATATTTTTCAATAAAAATTGACAAAAATAATTTAATTTTTGATATCATTAGATGCGCAATAATATTCTCTTTCCATTGATACCAAAATCTATTCTGTAGTTTGAATTGGCGAGCAGGAACCCACGATATCCCTAAAAGTGATGTTAAATCCCTATGTTTCAGTTTGAAAGTGGACACCCGGTATAAAAAATTAAAACAAAGGAAAGAAAAAATAAAAATCAAAAAGAGCATATGTTAACAAAGAAGAAGAACAGATAGTTGACCGATGGATCCCTTGACGAAATAATCATGGAGGAATTAGAAGAAGCAATGAAAACTATTAAGATGGGCTTGTCTTGTCTACTTGACAAGACAAGCTCGAATAAGAAATGATATTTTTATTTCCCTCGTCTGAAAGACGAAGGAAGTATTGTAATCACGAAAAAATCACTTTGTTTCAGGGTCCCTAGATGACGAAAAACAGGTTTTCTCAATTCCATCAGTCTGTCTGCCTGTTGGTGGTATAATTCAGAAACTATTTGTCGGAGAAAGATGATATTTTGCATACACATTATATACATACCTGGCATAAAACTGAAAATTTCAGACAAATATCTACAGGGTGAGCATCTTAAAAATAAAATTTTGTTTATTTTTCATTTAACTTAGTAATAGATACAAGTAATAATTTGTACATAATGCAGGCTTTATTACCAAAAATGGGAGCCAATAGATACATAATAAATGTTTTACGATACAAAAAGGAGGTACAAATTAGCGGTTACTAAATATAGCTGCGACGCGGAAATTCGAAAGGTCGGTGCTCCGTGGCGCAGGTAGAAATTTCCTAGTCCTTTACAATATCCCACAAAACGTTGGGGCTGAACACGCGGTCCGCCTGCCGTTCGAATTCAACTACCGGTAACGTTTTTTTAGTTGAAAATTTATTTAATTTATTAGAAACGTAAAGATATTTTTACTCCTAACTTAATTTGATTTTTAAAATTATTTAGTGCCACAATGTCTTCGAAGGAAGTTCTGGGTAAAGCCTTTGACAGATTTTTTAGGGAAGAAAGGCAAAGAATAGCTATTAGAAATGTACGGAAAAGTATGACACGAAATACACAAAAGGGGGACTTCGCAAGCTGTAAGAATTATAGAGCTATATGGCTGATGTCAAGCAGCTTTAAATTACATACAAAGATAGTGGAAAAGAGATTAAGAATATTTATCGAAAAGAAACTGGAGAAAGAACAATCAGCCTACAGGTCAGGTTCATGCATTATCAAAAATTATTACACTTGAAAGATTTTTGATAGTATTATGAAAATTATTTCAATTAAATGACACTTCTCAATTGTGAATGTCAGATTAATCATATGAAAGATCAGCTGAATTTATATCTGTACAATACGTATTATTTTGAAATGTTGATGAAAGTAAGTACTTATGTAAATATCTTATTCATTCACTATTGAAATTGATCACTGTTTATTTTACATATACCTGATTACCTCCACTTACAATACTCCTGTCCAGTCATGCAAATTCAACCAGCTTATTCAGGCACTTCCGCTGGAACCCCAACGAAGATCCTTAAGAACCACTTCACCTAAATCCTCTACTTGCTCAATCGGGAACCCAAACTATCACAATGGATATAAAACTGATGAAGACTCACACAGCGACCCCAAAACCAATCAGCTCTCCTCGATAGTAAATCCTTTGCGGCTTATCTAAATTTAAATAGTACAGATGTATTCACCTCAACAGCAACTTCAACAAAACTCATCCAAATGAATCTGATACAGATGTATTTACTCAAAATTAATTCTAGTGAAGATCATCCAAATCAATACAGTTGCATATCGATCCCCTTCAACAATGGTTCCAACGGAATGCAACCAATTATTTCAGGTCCAGATGTATTTATCTCGATAATGACTTTATCACAGCATATCCAAATCAAACCCAGTTACAGATGTACAGTCGTGTGCAAATAAATCTGGGACAGTGTTTTTTTCACATGCAGATTCAGTTAAGAATTGAAGAATATCTCCATGGATTTCCTGCTATCAGAAAGAGTTACATTAAACTTTAACAGGTACTGAAACCCGTAACTCTCTCTGATAAGAGGAAATCCATGGAAATATTCTTCAAATTCTTAACTGAATCTGCATGTGAAAAAAACACTGTCCCAGATTTATTTGCACACGACTGTATCTGCCTCGACAACGACTCGAAATGCAGCTCAACCAATCAACTTAGGTTCACATTAAATCACCTCACCGATCCCATTATTCTTAATTCTTCTTTAAGTAGTAAAATGGTATATTTCTTCATATTATAGTTTGTTTTATAATTCTTTCATATTCCTTTATTTTATATTTAATTTTCTCCTATTACCCCTATTATCCCCTTTTACACTATTCCAATAATAAATTAACTTTAATAAAAGGGTTTTATTATTAAAGTTTCTTGATACAAAATTGTTAGTTGTACATTTTAGAACCGAAAAAATAGTTGTTATTTTATAAATTTTTATTCACCATTTTTTTTTAAACTAACACCCTGGATTACATTTCAATACAGGTTATTTTAATTTGACATTTTTTATAAGTGACCTTTTCAAATATTAACTCAGCTTAGAACTTTCACATTAATTTAAAGTATCTTATAATTTGTCCTAATAATTATTTAACTTTTAATTATGAAGTGCTTTCTTATAACATTAAACAACCATCCATTTAACTCCAAAGATCGCATTTTTAATGGATATGTTTAAACCTTTTCTGAATATTAAATGCATTACTGGATTTGAATTTAATCTGTACTCTATTAAATAAATATTGAATAATTATGCTGTTCTTTTTCTACTTAAATTAGTTTTTTACGTTTCAGTAATTAGGTATTCATCCTTCCATAAATAATTTCATACGTATGGACTAACTTTCACAAATAAACCAGCAGTCTTACGTGCAACCATTACAATACATATACTGAAAAATATAATACGTAGAATAGAAAGTGGCAAAGGAGAAGAACGGTTTCTGACCTTTATGGACTTACGATCTGATTTCGATGCAGTACAAGAAAAATTATATGGAATTGTCTTGAGCAGTTAGAAGTGATAAAACTAATAAGTGTTGTGAAGAGCATATACAAGGAAGTAAAAGATACAGTGCAGAGAAATGGGTAAGAATAAAATAAATTTAAAATGGAAGTAGATATTAAATAAGATATTCTGAATCCAATTCTATTCATAGTAGTAATGGCATATAACAGACTAAGACCAATAAAAGTAAATTGCCCCATGAACGCATATGATATAGTTTTAATAGCAGACACTTGTAAAAATGAAATAACTTAGAAGATTTTGGACTGAAAAATTTAAATTGAAGTGAAAATTGACAAATGTAAAACAACGATAATCAACAACTAGCACAAGGTGAAGAGGGGAGAATAGACATTAAATACCAAATCCTGGAAAATGTAACGGATTATGAAAACCTGGGTACTGCAATATCGAAAGACGGAGAGATAAGCTTATAAATTTTTAATAGAAGAAATAAGAGCACAAAGATCTACTATGCACCAAATAAAATGATTTTTGAGAAAGGGGAACTAAATAGTAATACAAAACTAACGGTCTATAATGCAATAGCTGTGCCAGCAATGGCATATGCATGCGAATTTTGGTCTGTACATGAAGGAAAAATTATAGCGGCAAAAAATGAAGTACTTAACAAAAATAACGAGGGACAAAGTTGTATAGAGCAAGAGATGAGCAAACAGTAAATTTAGAGGCAATTCCAAAGAAGACATAAAATAGGCAACTAAGAATGGATCAAAGCAGGCAAGTCAAGATAATAACAAAAATCAGGAGAATAGGGAAAAGAAAAGAAAGAAGACCCTGGTAAAACTGGCTGCAGAGAATAGAAGATATAGGCAGACAAACAGGACAAATAATAGAGCAAAATAAGATTGTCAGCAATGGACTGGAAGGTATACAGAATTTGGTTAAAAAGCCTTGACCACAAGATATCAGACACCCTATAGGGCATATGGATTCCCCGAAGACGAAGGAGGTTTCACTACAATTAGTCCTCGCATCCTTTGCGATGTGTATAATATAAATGATAGCGATCATACGAAAAATATTTGTCATACATTTAAAAGAACCACTAAAATTTATGGTTACGCTAGTGACTATACTTGTACAGTAATTGATTTCCAGAGCTTGCTAACAACTTTTGTAGCTTCTATTACCTGTTGCACCGGTTTTTCCATTTATGCCCTTTTTGCAAAACTGAAGTATACTTTAACGGCGACGAACGTAATTATATGTATTCAAGAAACTTTAATCAATTTGAGCCGAAGAACTCAATTCTTAGAATCAATCAAACGTCCCGCAATGCATACTGAATGGTTTGAAGCGATTAGCTTTTTTACCACTTGTCACTTCCAAAAATAAAAACATTGGATTTCGCTGTGGACTGTACGTCGGCGTCCAAAAAACAACCACACGCAGCGCCATAATCGGATTCGTGCCGGATGCTGCGTGCTTTTCTAATCGAATTTAACCTGCGCTTCAGAACGGTGAGAATCCATCAGCTGATCGTGTGTCATGTGCGGTGATGGGCTCCATTTTCGTTCGGTAACACTAGACCTCATTTGCCTGCTAATGAAAAATTCATTTCCGATGAAATATGTCGCGCATCTGGCGCCGCTTAGCTAATTTGGGGTTACAAATTGCTTTCAATTTATTTGGCCAGGAAGGGGACTGGGGGACTAGCTGGACCGAAATATCTGGAAACGGATTCTGTGCCGCAACCTTGCAAGGGAAACTTTGCATTGCGAGCGTTGCACATGACTAGACTAGATTTGGAAGCAGTAATAAGTCTGCAAATAAGTGCAAAAAACTTCATACTATGCTCAAATGGCAGTACCAAATATGCATAAATTCTAACTTATCGTCAGAACCAGCTTATAGATCGATGTACTGATTTATATGCAATAAGTTATTGTAAGAAATATACATTCGAATTATCTATTTTTTCTTCGTTATTGCAGATATCACGGAGAGCGATATTCCAGATTTTAGACCAGAGCAGTTCGATAAAAAATATTCTAGCAAATCAACGAAAGCTAATTTAATTTGGGATACAATATTTAGGAAAAAAACGCATAAGTTTAAAAATTAATATTTTATGCCGCCTTTAACATCGCTGGGTAACCTGAGCGTAGTGGTGTTGTGCCGATCCCAAGCTAGGACGACAAATACCAGAAAACGGAATAAAACATTAAAGAAAAGAATATTCTAAGAATTGGTATATGGAATATTATGTCCTGATCAAGAAGAGATCAAGAAATAATTTAAGAACTTAAAGAAAAAAGAATCAAGATATGCACAGTATCGGAAACCAAAAAGAAGGAAAACGTCATGATAAACGTTGCAGATTAGACATTCATCTACAAGTCTAAAAAATCTGTGAATGGGTTTACACCGAACTTCCCTCGTGCGAATTAGATCAATTTGCAAATTTAAAAAAAATGTATCCCGCTGGGGTTTGAACCAGTCGCATCTGCATAGCGATCGTAACTGCATCTGCGTAGCGATCGTAACCGCATCGATAAATCGAACTGCGCCATCCAGTCTTATTGAAATGAGTGCGGCGAGAGCCTTTATTAACGGAACGGTAGTATTGTTGAAACGTTTCGACTTTTTTGTGACAGTATCCTGTACCTGTTGAGTTCTATTTTCGGTAAGTGTAAAGCCTGACCTATGTGAAAATTTTTACTTTCTTCTATTTCAACATTAACGCAAAAATAAACAAAATTTTATTTTTTAAGACTCTCACCTTCTATATACTTGTCTGAAATTTTCACGGTTTTATGCCAGGTATATACAGGGTGTTTGTAGATCGCTAGACAGCTCGTAACTTTGTTAATAATATACATATCGAAAAGAACTTTCTTTTGTTTTAAATGCCAGTATACAACCTAAAAACTGACGTAAACCAATTTAAGCCATGGCCTCCTATTTTTACGTAGTGATACACAACTTTGGTTTTTTAAATGGAACACCCTGTATATTTTTAGATATTTTGAATCAGCACTAAAGGTGCTTTATGATACCATTCTTAAATTGAAATTTAGGAATTTATTATTTTTTAAAATTAAAAATTTTTTTTTAGCCAAAGTAGGCCATGAATTACTCAAAATCACTAACAATCGAACAAGAAATGCAACCCAAACTCCATTTGACTCGAAAAATTTCTCATGACCGAATTATAGCACCAAACTTACTGAAACAATTGAAAACTGTTTTTTTTAATGGAACAATGAGTTTCATTAAACAGTTGAAAACTACAATAAAAGGGCTCTTCAACTGTGTGCCATATTCGCCATTTCATTTAGAAGTAGCTTTTAAAAAATGAAAAATACGTAAAACCAGTTAAAGATAAATATTATTGTTAATGAAACTTATATTATTCCAATTAAAAAAAACATAGTTTTCAATTGTTTTAGTACGTTTGGTGCTATCATTCGACCATGAGAAATTTTTGGAATCAAGTGCAGTTTGTTTTGCATTTCTTGTTGAAGTCTTAGTGATTTTGCATAATATATGGCCTACTTTGGCTAAACAGTTTTTTATTTTGAAAAATTAAAAGCTCTTAATATTAAATTTAAGAATGTTACCATAAAGCACCTTTAGAGCTGATTGCAAATATCTAAAAATATCCAAGGTGTTCTATTAAAAAAACAAAGTCGTGTATCAATGAGCGAAACATGGGAGGCCATGGCTTATATTAATTTACGTCAATATATAGATTGTGCACTGGCATTTAAAACAAAAAAAAGTTTTTTTAATATCTCTATTATTAACGAAGTTATGAGCTGTCTAGCGATCTATAAACACCCTGTATATATATATATATTGTTATGAACTCCCTGTAACTGAATGTTATTTATTATCAGATACAATTTAATAAGAAGTTAAATTAGGGAAAATCCTAATCACACAATTCTCAGATCTATAATTTTACTACTGTGGTTTTACTTTGCATGTCAATCAATTACGGCTGGTTAAAAATGAAATGTAATAATTAATTACACAAATAAAGTAGTTGTATGCCCCTCTTGTTATTTTATCTAACTGCAAAACTGATTATGCTAATTCTACGGCAAGCATAAGGCTTCATATCTCATTGGGCTGGGTTCATAAATGGACTAATCTTAAATTTTAGGTTATTTGACTCCGCATAGGCTCGTTCGCTCATTATTTAGTAGGTAAAATTCATAATCTAGTACATTGACAGATGACACAAAATGCCGCCAGTGGAAACAGGGTATATGAACGTTTAAACTCTTGAAAATACAGTGAAAAACGAGTCAGGTAAGTTATTTGAAATTTTCCCGCTTGGCAACTTATAAAAACACATCCCCTTGCTTGTTTTTTAGGATAACGTCACCGCCTCTTACTTTTTCTGGCGTAGAATAGACGCTAATTCTTTAAAACCTTGGATTCTCGGCAAACCCAGCACAATCTCTAACGCCACTCAATTTTCGAAAAACACGAAGCAACTGGGCCCTTGGGGAAAAGCTAGGCCACTCCGGGAAGGTTTAATCTAGTCGTTTGATGCGTTTCCCCAAACCTAACCCTCAAATTGCAGACTTAATCCTACCTCGTTATGCAGGCTTCGAAGCTGCTCGTAGTGACGCTTCTTAAATATCTCTGCTGGAGACGCTTCCCACGCTGCAGATGTTGTACGGGAACAGCCCCCGCCAATCTATTGCAGTACAAGCCTCTGGCTCTGGATGCTTACTTTTGCCGGAAACGATGATCGGAAAACCTAGCTGAACGGCTGCCGATGTCCTCGGAGATCGGAAGGGAAATTTTATTAATTTATCGTGGCGGATATTGCCACAAATACTGTCACAGGTACTCTGAGATGGGTACAATAAAATGCAATACTTTTTATGTATGGCAACTATTAATTTATTATTTAAAACATGGAGCACAATTTAGAGCAACTCTCAAATAATTTAATTATTGCATATGTTCTCCTTGTTATAAACAAAATAGCATCAGATTGCTAAGATACGGAAATTAGTTTTGATAATGAATGGTCATAAATGGAATAAAATTTGAGTACATAATTAATATTTACAGTTTTCTTAAATCTAAATTATTGTCTTTTATCTTATAATTAGAATTGTTCTATGGCGTTGCACACATAAATGTTTTTTTTTAATTATTAAATGTCACTGATTTGCTATATTTCACTTTATTTTTAAATACACTGATATTTCCGAGTTTACCATTTTCACACCTCGCTAGTTTTTCTCTTCTGTTGCCTTCTTCTATAATTGCTTTTCGCAATTTTCTATTTTATCCATCCTCTCGCTTTACCTTTCAGCTTTGCTCACAATTGTCACTATTTTTTGCTTTTATTTGACAACTACGCTTCGTTTAAAATGCAGCTAACAAACCTTTTGTTTGTTAAACTTTATGTGGTCTGGCTTTACATGTGCACAGACCTTTCCTTTTAAATTATATTAATTTATTGACAAGCCAATTCAAACTCTTTGAAATATGCTTTGCTTTTGCGTGACTTTCTCAAACTAATTGACTGTTTCTCGCATCTCATTATCAATGCATTTAATATTTTATTTTTGTTTAAAATTGCAATTATACAAAATATCCCAACTCTGTGCTTTATTGAATCGGTTAATTATCTTGCACTACAAACAGGGCCAAGTTGTGGGCTTCATATCATCTCAATATATATAATGTGTATGCAAAATATCATCTTTCCCCGACAAATAGTTTTTGAATTATACCGGCAACAGACAGATAGACAGACGAAATTGAGAAAACCTGTTTTTCGTCGTCTAGGGACCCTGAAACTTGAAGATCTGGAGAAAGCTCAGAAGGTGATTTTTTCGTGATTACAATACTTCCTTCGTCTTTCAGACGAGAGAAGTAGAAAGAGCACACTTTGGAGTGGCTGTATTACTGCACGAGATATTTAAGAACAACATTAAAAATACCAGTTATATGTATTAACGTGAGGACTCTATAACTCGATTAAATAGATCATATGCTCCGGATGCAACGAAATAGATACCCTTAATATAGAGGTTCTACTAAGCAGAACCTGCTCTCCATATACGTCTTCTAGACTGTATCAACATACTAGTGTATCACCCGAGCTACGCTTCGGTTCGCTAATTTAAGTGAGATTCATTAATATAAACTGAAAAAGGATGCATCGGCTGAAAATCGAACCCGGGTTGCCCGCGTGGCAGGCGAGCATTCACTGGACCAACTATGCCGCTGATATAATGGTATATGAACATAGTGAATCACCCGAGTTAACAGCTGCCGCAGTGCAGTGTGGTTACAACAGAAGATAGCTAAAGTGATACTCATCTATAAAAATGGAGGTCGAAACGATTGCAATAATTACAAAGGAATAAGCTTGCCTAACACCTGCTATAACTTATATACAATCATTTTAACAAGAGAGCTTAATACTTCTTCTTCTTCTTTTATAGTAGGTGTTACACCTGTTTTTCTTCACGCATTTTTTTATAATACTTGATTACACTATCGTGTGTCTATTGATGACGACAACCAGCTTTTCGCCCACCTCTTCTTCGGTCTCCCCGGATCTGCTTTTCCTGTGGGCTTTATATCACTGGTTATTTTTATTAATCTATCTACTGACGTGATTGTTCCACTCTTTTCTTCTTCTTATCATAAATTTCATGACGTCCAATGTGATACATTGGCCTCTTATATCTTGATTGCGCACTCGGTCTAATCTCGTTTTTCCAGCAATTGTCCTAAGTGTGTTCATCTCTGTGGTACGCATTAATTGTTTTGTTTTACTTGTGTCAGCTCCATATGTCAGTACGGGCCTCACCATAGACTTATAAATCTTGACTTTGCTCTCTATGTTGAGATATCTATTTTTCCTAGTTACATCGCGAAGGTATCCTGAAATTCTTGCTCTCTTTTCTACCTGATGTCGAACTTCTTTATAAAGATTGCGATTGCTTGATAATTTTAAAATCCATTATCTGCTCTATCATGTTAACTTTTATTTCTAGTTTTCACCGTATCGGCTTTTTGGATGTAACCAAATTTTTTTAAATTTAATTTTCTTTTTAAGTTTAATTGAAGTCTTGTTTGTTTTAACATAATATACATATTTTTCTTGCTGATTAGGTAATAATCAAAGTGAATAATAATATTGATCTTGATACATTTTTTCGTGATAAGGAAACTTTAATATGTAATATTGATGATTTCGGAAATGTTCGGGGTAAGTATATTAATCCTATTTCGCTTTTACACTTGAATATCCGAAGCCTTAATAAGAATTTTGATGAATTTGTTGTATTACTTGAATCCCCCCATACTCGTTTTGACGTCATTTTACTCAGTGAAACATGGAAGATACACAATGAAATAGATAAATACAAAATAGAAAATTATAACATCTATTACAACTACGGCTCTTTTAATCAGAATGATGGAATTGTTATTTATATCAAAAACAGTTTGCAGCATAACTCCCAGGTGATTAATGCTGATTGTGGATTAAGTTTTCTTCGATTAATGTTTTCACATAATAATGTAACTTACGGCCTCACTGCTGTTTATCAATCACCGTCTAGTGATAGTTTTGGGTTTTTGCGAGATCTGAGAACTACACTTCAAAATAATAGTTCCCAACAAGTGGAGATTTTTTCAGGCGATATTAATGTTGACATTCTGAATTGTGAATACGTTGGTAATGAATATTTAAATTTGTTGAGTGAATTAGGCTATCTTACTTTTCTATCTAAGCCTACAAGAGTTACGGCCTCCTCTTCTTCTTGCATTGATAATTTTTTTGTTAAACTTGATAAAAGATATGTTGATGATGCTGTACCGATAGTTATTGAATCATCAATAACAGATCATTATCATATAGCTTTATTAATTCTACCAAAGAATGCTGTTAGTCGTTCTTCTACAAATAATGAATTGATTAATAACTTTAATAGTTCAATAGATTACATCGAGTTGTTACAGAATTTAGATCATGAATCCTGGAATGATGTATTAAATTTAAATGATACCGACTTGGAAGCGCCACTTTTTGTTAATAAACTTAAAAGTTTTATATCAAGTGCTCAAAAAACTATTAAGATCTCTTCTAAACAAAGAAAGATTAAACCCTGGATGACAAAAGGAATCTTACAGTCAATAAGAATGAGAGATAAGTTAAGCAAGCAAGCCTTAAAAAATTCAGATAATCAGGAACTTGTTAGACAATACAAAAATTATCGCAATTATTTAACAAATTTAATAAGAATAACAAAAAATAATTATTTTAAACATAAATTAGACTCTGCTCAAGGAAACCTTAGAAATTTGGGTTTCGTAATAATGTTGGTACCAATGATGTCTTATTTGAAGTAACAAAATGTTTACATGACAGTCTAGATAAAAACAAAAAAACATTGGCAGTTTTTCTGGATCTCGCAAAAGCCTTTGATACTGTTAACCATGAAGTTCTCTGTCGCAAACTGGACAGCATCGGAATTAGAGGAAGAGCAAATGATTTAATCAAATCGTATCTAACTAACAGAATGCAAGCTGTTCGTGTTGGTTGTGATATGAGCGACGAAATGGAAGTAAAAATAGGTGTTTCTCAAGGTACTGTTTTGGGTCCACTTTTATTCTTAGTCTACATAAATGATCTTGCTACGATGAAAATTGATGGAAAGCTCTTCTCATTTGCTGACGATACTGCTGTTTTGTTTGAGGCATCGAACTGTACTGATCTAGTGAGGAAGGTTGAAGAAAGCATGGCTTTGATAATGCAGAAATTAAGTATTGATTTCTTATCCTTAAACTTAACGAAAACTAAATTTATATATTTTTCCTTAAGGCAATTAACACCCATACCCTTTGAATCTATTTGTGTACATTCAGTAAAATGTTTAAAAACGAATAAAGTCAACTGTTGTTGTAATAATTCAATTTTTTCTGTTCCCTATATTAAATACCTAGGAATTTATATCGATTCACAATTGAAATGGACGAAACATATCCAAGAAATTGTTACTAAAGTTAGAAAAACTATATATAAATTTAAATTACTTCGCAATATAATGAAAACTATTACAATTAAAAGTATCTATTTTGCCTTAGTGCAGTCTGTTTTTATGTATGGCATAATTGGTTGGGTGGTGCTGCAAACTGTCACTTAATTCCTTTAAAGGTCTTACAAAAATTAATATTGAAAGTTATGTTCTCAAAACCAAATCGTTATCCTTCAGATTCACTGTTTCAAGAAGCAAATATCCTTTCTATTAGACAGCTCTACATAACTATGCTGGCTACCTTTTCTTTTAAACTGCAGCTGACCTTTGATAAATTTCCTCATAATTATTTAACGAGAGGTAAGGCTGCTTCAGCTGTAGTTATTCCCAAAAAGACTAAATCTGCCTCTCAAAAAAATTCCAGTTATTTAAGTATTAAATTGTTTAACATTATTCCTACTGAAATAAAACTTAGTAGAAGTCTTACTTCCTTTAAAATCAAAATAAAAAAATGGGTTCTGAGTAAGCCGATGGATTTTTATACTTACCTGTCCGAAGTCTACAGCTAGTAATATTGCTTAATTATTGTTGTTTATTACTATACATGTATGCCTTATCTTTTGGCTCCCATAGTATATTTAGTTTTTGCCTGCTGCATTTGCGATGCTCTTGTATGGATATTGACCAAGTCAAATATTGTTTAATATAGTTAATATTTTTTTGCCATCTCTATGTAGGAGCGTCGTAGATGTGGAGGAAGCATGATAATTTAAGTTCTTCTGTCACACTCAAGCTTAGCTTCTGTGGCTTTAAATTAATTTCTAAAAATTATGTATTTTAAAATGTTGGGAATAACTAAATAAATAAATAAAATAAAATAAATAAATTGATTTAGTTTTTTTCAATTGAAACAGCCATGTTATATTGTTTTAAAGTTGTAATAAATTTATGCAAAAGGCGCTGAAGGTCATTTTCAGTTTTTGCAAGGAGAATTGTATCATCTGCATAACAAACGATACATATACTTTTATTTTCCATCATATATCCTGGTAGTACTTTAACACTGTCTATTATTTTGTCCATCACTATGTTAAATAAAAATGGACTTAACGAGTCTCCATGTCGAGTTCTGGTGGAGCAATTTCTTCCGTTACCTGATTTCCTACTTTAGTACATGTATTGGAATTCATATCTTCTATTATTTGTATAAGGTCGAATGGTATGCCTTTCTACGTTAATATCGTTAATACGTCCTGTAGCTTTAGCCTTTTTTAAATCCACGAAACACATTAATGCAGGCGAGTTAAATTCAATCGCTTTTTCAACTGTTTGAGGAATTATAAATATTGAGCGGTTTGAGCAAAAACTCTGTTGCTCTTCATTTATTTGTAGATAAGGGTGTGATTTGTCAAGGATGATTTTTGTTAATGTTTTCTGTGTTGTATTCAAGAGCGTAATCTCTCGATAGTTTTCAGGGTTACTTTTTTCTCCTTTTTTGAATAAAGGTATCATCACGCTGGTTTTCCATTCGTGGGGTACTTTTCTTTGTAATATTATACAACTGTATAGTTTTGCTAATCCGTTTACCAAACTGCTACCTTCATATTTTAGCAATTCATTTCTTATCCCGTTTGAACCGGGCGTCTTTCTATTTCTTAGTTTCTTGATTGCGCTTTCTACTTCTTCTCTATTCACTTCCGTTATTTTTTGTTCATTATTTTGGTATGGTATACGTACAGGACTGTATTCCATATCTTCCTTGTACAGGTTCTCGAAGTATTCTCTCCATTGTTTAGTGTCTGTACTATTAATATTAACTGTGTCCCTGATTTCTGCTTTTCTATTTCTTAGCAGTCGCCATATTTTCTTCTATGGGCCATATAAATCTTTCTCCATGTCCCTAGTAAACATCTCCCAATATAGAGCTAAACACAATAACAGAAAATATCCTATTTGCAGTACAACATGGTTTTAGAATTATTATAGAATTAATAAATTACACATGGAGACGATCCTTTTTGCTGATGACCAAGTAATTATTGCAAATTTAAAAAATAAATACGAAATACATTAATTAAATAGCATTTCTAGAACATATGATTTGGAAATATCTGAAGCAGAAACAAAGGTAACAGTGTAACGTTAGCCCCCGCATCAAATTTACCTAAAGCATAAATAGTATGCTAGAAATTTGAATGGCAGTAATGCCTCCTACAATCTTTGCCTACATCTCCATAGCGTTCGGATTTGCGATAAGGCGATTTTAGCTGCTATGCGCGGAAGTAGCGTAAACCGGTACGCCACGCAGTTCTTCGCAATTCCCCTCTAAAAATGGCCCGATATCGAGGTACTCGAAGAGTATAAAATGAGAATCCGCAGTCATTTCAAAACACATGAGTCTTGCGATCTCCTCTGACCCGCTAGCGCCGCGCCGTCGGTTCCAATCTTGCTAAAAACCGCGTTTAAATTATGGCACCAGCTGATCTCCGTCCTGGAGCGCTAGCAGGGGTCGCTCCAATCTTACTAGAAACCCCGTTTAAATTCCAACACCAGCTGGGTCCGTCCTGACCCGCTAGCACCGGTCGGCACCAACCTGGCTAGAAATCTGGTTTAATTCTGGCACCGGCCGATTCCCCCAGGCCATTGTTATCATAACCTTTTCATACATTTAACCTTAAACTGGACTACTTACGTACCAGGAGAAATCTCCAGGCCGGTATAATCCAGGTGCCTAGACGTAGGCAAATTGGTGTGCTTGCCGTGAGTCCGAATGTTACGATAAAGAAGCTGACCTGCGATTAATTAGATAAAATAATCAATGGTAGTAGAAATCGCAGATTAACCTCCTTAAAGTACGTACTGCACGAAAGCTCTAAAAATTTCCACTTACTGCGCAGGCTAAACTAGCTCCAATTCGGCGATAAGGTCGTGGGTTGAAACCACCAGCTGGGTACCCTGCAAAGTCTTCAAAAAAATATGGGCGCCAGAAATCAGATGATTTCGAATAATATAATTAACTACAAGTAATGACAATTTATTAAAGGCATAATAATCTGGTAATCCCCAAATGTAACATATGTAATTCATAAAATATTTGAAAATTTTTGCTACACTATGCAGCCAAAACTAATTGAAGGTGGCCACAAGCATTACCACAAATAACCTCTTTTTGGGTCGTTAAATTACTTGAAATTGCAAAGTAAATCTAGAGATATGCATATCGCTGTCATTCATGAAAAATTTTCTTTCTAGGTTGATGAGAAAAAAACGTGGGTGCTTATTTTACAAAAAAAGGTAAAGAGTACACATAAAAAATGAATAGTTTTAAATGCTAATTTTAATTACATTTGCTGAGCGAATGAACTATCATGTTAGTAATAAATGTAGTATCAGGTATCACCAGCACAAGATTGACTGACCTTCTGGGCCCACAAGTTTAGGGTATAAACGCTATGCGGGAGTTGCTATAACTGGTAACCCGCATACAGCAAGGAGTCAGCCTTACGAAACATGGGTGTGTTGCCCCTCGGTGCAGAAGTAGGAGCGATGCAGAAAATAGCAGGTGTTCGTTTCGAATTAGTACAGGAAACTGAACTCCAAGTTTAGAATCATCCGGTGAAAATTGTTAATCCCAAGTGCAATTTGTGAACTCCAGGTGAAAGCTAAAGACATGCAATTAATACGAGGATAATAGAAAGAAAAACTCATCGTACCTGAATCAAATCATCAGCTTTCAAACACAATCGTCGTGGCGTAATTAGTGCGAAGAAAAATCATCGCAAACAAGTGGCTTGTTTGAGGTACGAAAATATAATGCCTCCGCGTGCGGACAATCGAAGCGAGGACCGCTGCAAGCTGGGTCTTAGAGATAAACCAGCGAATGTTTGTGGGGGTTTTCCAGAATCGGTACGAAATGAGCGAACTAATAAATTAAAATAATTCGAAATACAATTTGATTATTATTCGAAAACAATATACAGGTTAGTCCTGAAGTAATAGGTATATGGAGAAAACATTCTAGAGGAGCCGAAAAATGGTTTCACGAACCGACCGAAAACTTCCAGCGCTCACCGGTGATTCTAGCTGCAAAGAGCCGAACTTTTTAAAAGGTAGAAAGTTCAGTTTATATTATTCCACGTGGTCCAAACTTATTCACAGAGGACCAGCCAGGTTTTATGCACCCGCCATAAACATCACCGACACCGTAAAACACTGTATTCGATTGAATTTATCCGCCCGCAAAATCATAACAACCCATCGCCATATTATTGGTGGCATAAATATAGCCTATTGCAGATCCGCTTCAAGTCCGGCGGAGTTACCTCTTTCAAGCCGAGGTGCACTCATTTCTACTTCATTCGAACAACCCTTTAAGAGGGTCCAAGTGCAGCATCCGAGCCAAACTAAGGTGCTATTTGGGTTGCCGTCTGCTCAGGAACACAGAATACAAGAGACCAAAGAAGTTATATTTTATATTTATCCACATAACATTTTCTTAATTATCAATTATTTTGTATTTATCTATACATATTATATGAGTTACTTTTCTTTACATTGTGTTATCCTTGTAATTATACATTTGAGTACAACGAACACATGGGCAACCAGTTTGAAACGAAATGTAGGGAATTTTGATCAAGTTTAAAATAAGCACTTTGAAATTAAATTTGAAGGTTTCGATACAAGACAGCTAAATTACAACGGCCTAAAAGAGAGACGAACCATAGAAACTAAAAATATAGAGCAAGTTAACTGTTTCAGATATTTATATTTAGGCTTTGACATAATATAAGCAGAAGACAAACACGTATATAATAATATAACTAAATGCAGATACATATGTAGAACTATTACTCGACATTTGAAAAAAACTAGCAAGAAAACCAAGTTGAAATTCTACAAAATAATGGCGGGTTCTGCCCTATGGCATGGCTCAGAAAACTGAAGCTTCACCCAGAAAGAAAAAAAGCTGGTGTGATACACTCACACAACTTCCTTTTACAGTGATCTTATAATTAGTTAAATATTTAATTTTTAATTTTTAAGCATTTGTCAAAAATTTTCAAAAATTACGAATTCTACAAAAACGGTACAAAATAGAGCGTTAGTTGAAGAGACAAATTTTCTCTAAAATCTTAAGCAGAATTCAAAAATGTAATAATATACCGGGTGTTCTATTTAAAATAGGAGTTAATAAAAAAAATAGAAAAAAAAACAAAAGAAACCCACTTTAGAAGTATTCAACTGGAAAATCACCTATCTCACGTTAATGCACATTAAAAATGTAATAAAAATGTAAAGTTTGAAAAAAATCGTTAGAGCCGTTTTTGAAAAAATCGAAAAAAACTAAAAAATCACAAGAGTAAACACCTACTTCCGGTTATGCGATTTTTTTAAAAAGCTTGCTGTCTCATCTACATAGTACACAAAACTTATATATGAAGTTTCAACGCCATACCTCTTTTCGTTTTTGAGATATTCTGTTCACAGACAGACACACAGACAGACACACAGACAGACAGACACACAGACAGACACACAGACACACAGACCAATGAAAAAAAATATGTTTTTTGGGATCAGGGGACTCTAAAACGTGAAGATCTGTTGAAAACTCAATTTCGAATTTTTGGGGTGAATCCAATACTTCCTTTACGGTAAAAGGAAGTAAAAATGTAATTGAATTAACATAAAGTTCCTACGAAGAGCAGCTGGTTACACATTGATTGATCATAAAAAAAGGCGAAGAAATACGACAGAATTAAATCTGTTATACCATTATTAGGAAAAATTGACCAATATAGAAATAACTGGATCGAACATATAAATAGAACGAACGATAGTCGTATCCCTTAACAAGTCCAGCACCATAGACCATTGCAAAAAGAAGAATACCCCGAAAGCGGTGAGCTGATCAATTTCCATGACACCGGAACAAACCTTATAGGTTTAAACTTGGAAGCTGATGATGATGCAACAAAAATTAGAGAAGAAAAAGAACCATTATTCTAGAAGCAACTGCAAACAGCAACTGTTAAAGTGGCAGATCGAGAAATATTGATACCATGTTTTTTTACCTTTCTGTTAAATACAAATATACCTTTTGAGAGAGGAGACGATAAGAGTTAGTAATGGACGATGTAATAACAAACATAGCATTTCATCTCAGTCAAATACTCGACGCAAGGACACTGAACTCAGCTGATACAGGCAGTGATTACAGTTTAGTGTTATTCAAGATCAGATTCAACATTTCTGCTGCAAAGTAAGTGAAACCCTTAAAGATTGAGAAATTTAAAATCAAATCTTTTATAAATAAAAGCACAAGAACACTTCACAAAGACCGACTACAAGCAAATAAATGCAAAATAGTATAAAACAGTAGAGAAAATGTGGGTTAAACGGATAGCAAATAAAATGGGATATTAATATTTTTGTATGAAATACGTGTCACTATATACCGGCTATGTGGCCAAAACGAGTGTTTAATCACTTACACGATTGTGAAAGAAGGTGTGATTGTCGGGGCCAGTGGCAAGAAAGTTAGATACGTTTTAAGTTATTCCCACTTTTATTATAAAAACAGTCATGCAGAAATATAAGGATTGTACCCAGTTAGACTAACAGAAAGTTGTTTATAAGTGTTTACCATTAATAAATACCCCACCAAGCAGTTGTGATCACGATGTGCTTGCATTAGAGGTTAGAAAATATGCTCAGGTGTAGTTGATTCTCTGTATTTTTTAACATGGCTGTCGCCCTACAGCCTGTTCTACGTGGGAAACCCGATATGTGAGCATCGAATTGACACAGTTACGACTGCGTAACACCCAAAATAATCATTTGCTCCATGTATTCATTTTATGGGTGATATTTACGGCATTGTAGTTGAAAGGGGAAAGCGGTGTAGCAGGCTCAGAGGTAAAGCCTCTGGTCCTAGACTAGAATATGTGGGTTTGATTCCTAGATATTCCAATGCACACAAAGATTAAGCGCCGTGCTCACTGCGATTCCCCAATCCAGCTTTGGCAATCATGAAGTCTTAACACCTAACAACCTCCTATTAGAGGAGAGGCACATTCTGCTTTGTTTCTGTTCAGGTTTTAAAAATACTATTGAAAAGCTGTTAATATAGAGAATTTGGTTAATTTCGTCTCGATTATTAGAGATCGAAATATTTCAATCTCACTCTCGAAATTCGAGACGAGACGAGACGAGATCGAAAATGATCTCGTCTTGGCGGCCCTTACCACTTACGATTATCTAAGTAGGGACCATAAGATCGCTACGTATAATTAATTGCGCTACACCTACCTCTAGGATTGCCGCCTTAAAAAACATATTATGGCGTAAATAAAACAACTACGCAATAAAATAAATAGAAAAATATTGAATATTTAAATTTGGCGCTTTATTGTATGGGTTACAGAAAACATCTGAAAAAAAACAATCAAAATTATTGCAAATAAGTTTTTCTTATAGCATTTTTCTTTAATTTCAAAATTAAAGATACATTTCTCTTTGTTTCTGTATTTTCTTAGTTTATAAACACCCCGTACATTAAATTGAAAATTTTTCCATGACGTAGTGCTTTTTACATAAAACAAAAAAAGAAGTTTTCCCTCACTCATTTTCTTATAAATTCAATAAATCGTCTTCATTTTGTTTTTTACTAATATATTCCAAACCTACATAGATAAGTATTTGCTTAGAAGTCCGAGGTCTACGCATGACACGATGACGAAGCGTAATCTGTCATGCCAGTTGCTCTTTAAGTGGCCAGCAATGTTATTTGCTCGATAATCTGATCTGATACCCATAAGTTACAACATAGACTAGTTTTTATTAATTATTAATACCCGTACGAACAAGGGACCACCAAGCTTGAGAACATTATTTATGCAAGTATTTCTGGTCTAGTACCAGTGCGGCCTGTCGGGCTACAGGATTGTTTATTAAGACTAGTATAAAGCAGCGATAATGAATGAAACTCGGATTATATACATCTGGCTTAAAAAAATTCTTCTGCTAGATATAGTACCTATCGCTGTACGTACATAATGGTCGTTAAATAACATGCTTACTGATTTAACCTGCGTTTGAGGCTTTTAATTGTGGTTAGACAAAGTAAGCTGCTCTATATGGAACCAGTCCCTATAATTTTGCTTCTTTAACCTGCTACCGCGGTGAAAAATTCAAAACCGTAACATAATTTTGCTTCCACGTTATTATACATATCGGTAGGTACAGGAGTAGTTCAGATGACCCGTGTAGATCAACTAAGAGCTTCTTTATTATCTTCGTGAAACTACACAATCTCTTTCCTGCAATTATAATAAATATAAACTTTAACAATGATCTGGTCAAGCTAGCTATTGGCAGCATATTATTAGTTCTTGTGTTATATCTACGATGCTTGTATAGTAAATAATTTCCTAACACTTGTCCACATTGTTATTTCCACACTATAGTTTCAAAGTTTTTAATTTTTAGAGTAAGTACATGCCGTTTCTATTGCATTTACAGTTCTTTAAATAAAATTAAAGAGGATGTGTCACCTAAATCGTTTGATCAACTTTTAAGACTTAATTTTGTACATATTTTATACGTTCACCTTTGTTGTTAAAAGTATCATTGATTCATTATTAATGTTTAAACTCTAGGTCCTGAAAGTATTTCTTTACACTCCATTTCTAAGTACAAATAAGTCCTTCGGGAAATAATAAAATCTGTAAAGGGCTTTACTTAAAACTTCCCTCGTCGACATTGTGACACTATATAATTTAAAAATCATAAGTTAGGAGTAAAAATATCTTCACGTTTCTAATAGATTAAATACATTTTCACATAAAAAAATGTATCCTGCAGGGGTTTGAACCTGCCACATCGGCAGCTCCGCAGATCGCTCGATCCTAACCGCATATCAGCAACGCAAATAACTGCAGCGAAATTTCAACTGCGCTACCGAGTGTCTTCCAGATACGTCCGGCGCGCGCCTCTGTTGAACGTCACGGTGTTATGGTTGAAACAATTTTACTATTTTGTGACGTTATCCTTTATCGGTTGAGTCTTATTTTCGGCAAATGTAAGCCTGACCTATGTGAAAGTTATTACTTCCTTTTATTTCAAAATTAACACAAAAATAAACAAAACTTTATTTTTTAAGGTGCTCACTCTGTCTATATTTGTATAAAATTGTACCGGTTTTATGCGAGGTAGATATATAATATGTATGCAAAATATTGTCTTTCTCCGACAAATAGTTTTTGAGCTATACTGCCAACAGACAGAGAGACAGACAGACAGGTAGACAGGCAGACTAACGGAATTGAAAAAACCTCTGTTTCGTCATCTAGGGACCTTGAAACGTGAAGATCTGAAAAAATCTTGGAAGGTGATTTTTTCGTGATTACAATACTTCCTTCGTCTTTCAGACGAGGGAAGTAAAAATGAAGTGTTATCAGTAAAAACTTATAGTTTGTTACCACTATTTTACAGCCACGCGTTGAGACATCAAAATTGTTAGAAATGTTATTGAGTAGGGTAGTAATTTTGATACCTATATTAAGTAAAGTGTAAATTTAACGAAAATGCCCGATAGCAACGTCACATCTTTTAGTATATCAAGCAACTAGCTCAAAAATGTCGCAAAATGCACAATGGGCGTAGAGAGGTACATAATTAATTCACCAATTAGTACAAGCAATGACAAGTCAATCGATAAAGGTGCCAGGTTCAATAACTGACCAAGTCAATCTCCGTTGAACCACGCGAAGCGATTGAGCTACGGCGAAACAGGCTGAAAAAAATATTAAATAACGAATCCCCAAATAACACAAACTAAAGAACACCGGCTAGTAACAAATAATAATTCGTTTATTTGCAGTTCTATGGAAAAACAACTTGTGGATTAAATGTCACTTCAAACAGCACATTGCTATTTTTAAAGCCATCCATTTTTGTACGACTAAAAGTACAAAAAATGGTGTATACACTATACTGTCTTTTAGTTCCTGTGTAATTGTTGTTCGGATTGAAGTAAAATTTACGCTAGAGATTAAAATAGTAACTGTAGTCCCTTTGCATATAATAAAATGTACAGCGACGCCTATAATTGGCCTAACGGCTGTTGGCTGAGTACGAAATAAATAAATATAATACACTATTACAAGCGAAATCAATCAAAGAAATTTCAGAAAATTTGCTGGTCTAGAGGGGGATTGAGCAGGACAATTTATTTAACAAAATCTCAAGTCATCATATTGGCGAGTGGGAGTTTTGTTTGAAGTATTGTCTTTCTTGCCCCATTGTAAATTCTGCTATATATATTTAATTAACACCATTATCTAAATGACTGATTTGTAATGATCTCTATTCTTGTAATATAATAATTAATTAAAAATTGATCACCCACAACATAGCTTATTTTGAATTTTATTGCATCTCTCTGTGGTTAATAAAAAATATGATTATTTAAATTGTGCTATACTGTAATAAAAGGTATATTGCTGTTTCTATATAATATTCATTTGCAACTTATTAAAGCTTGTGCGCCGGCTAGCAATTTGAAACTCATATCAGTAGGGTTAGGTTGTTCCACTGTTGATAAATTTAACCAAAAATATTTAACCCCAAACAAAACTGTTCGAAACACACAATTCAAGTATTTTGAACACAAATTAACCAACAATCAATCAGTTCACCTTAGGTAAATTTTAACAATGCTTTTCTAATAATCAAGTATTTTGGCTAACCTGGGATTTGTTTTTCAAGTGCAAAAGGACGTCAACTCGCATTTGTTTTTCCTCCAAGAAACGCCGATCCCGCTTTGGTCTCCGCGAAAGAAGGCCAAGCTTGTATTTGCTTCTTAGAAAGGTTTCATTCAGCTGCTGCTTGGTTCGTGATCCAGAGGCAGGCTCCTCTAGCTCCTGCACCTTGCTGTCCGCTTCTCGTAGCTCCCAATCTTGTTGAATCTCAGGTTCGAAGACAATCTGACACAAGCTAAGCTCCAGGTCCAATTTACTCTAAATATGCACTTTGAAATACTGCCATTTTAACTACAGCTGGTCTCCACATACAGGCAAATAAATAAAACGCAAACTGGACACAACATATCTACTTTTATCAAAAAAATGTATCAAAATCGGAGAGCCAAAACAACACACAGGCTTTCGGCTTGGCTTCGCCAACAAACAATAACAAGTGACTCTCTGCGTCACCAGAGCAACATGATTTACAATTGTTTACATTCTTTCATCTTAATTTATAATTGTTTTTGTAAATGTCATTCAGGAAACTATAACCTCACAATTGGTCGTACCTTTTCACTTTTAGTTATAAACACTGATACACAAGCGACTAGCATATTCTTGTAGTCTTCAGTAATTATCAGGTTGCTTCTTATCTGCTCTTTGCATGCCTGTGCTTTCTTGCACTGCTTTATAACCCCTTTAGCTGCGTCATAGATTGTTGGCATTTCAACAAAAATGCAAACGCTGCCTTAAACCTCTGTAACGCTTCGAAACACCTTTGTACTAAAGTGACTTCATTATTGTGTACTGGCGTTACACAATTATTCTGTCAGTCATCATACATTTAGCTACATTTGCCATATTGAGCACAAATTTTAATACGAACTGATCGCAATTCTGACGATTTTGTTTCACAGAATCACTAACCTTTGTTAATTAATTACAGTTATTGCTAATCCTGTTTTATATGTAATTACCAATGTTTACTGGTGACTCTTTTATTAACATTCGTAAGTTAGCAATGCATCCAGAATTTATGTAAGTTTCATTCCATTACAATATATTTGATTTCTCAGAATATGCTTAGGAGAAATTAAAACAGTTTCTTTTAATTACTGACTAGATTCTCTAATACAATTTGAATTTATGAATTTAAAATGTTAGACTTAATTGACTTTATATTTTATTTACGCGTCTTACTCTAATCCATTTGTTGCACAATCTTTAAATCTTATTTCAGACATTTACATAGTACTCGTAACATAGTATTTTAACAGTTCTCATACACTCTAGTTGTATGGGAAATTAAGATTTTTACCTTAAGAGTATAAATTTGGCTTAATTTCAGCTTGTACTTTATGGTACTCGGAACTAGATGTTGTTTATTGTTACCAGCTTGCAGTTGATGTGAAATTTCTCTATCGTCTATTATTTGCAATGACAGTTAATTAGTTATTTCCAGGAACTTTTTTCCTGACGTGATGTGTCTATGAAGCCATACCAGAAATAATCTATAATTATGTTTGCATCTGTTTCCCTTGTTAGTATTAGAAAATAGTCTAGATAATTTGCGCTGTGTTTAAATTAGCATTTTAATGGAGTTTGTGTATTATTCCTTTAAAGAAAGAATATTAATGTCTTAAATTGATTTTTGTGTTAAAATATATTATTTGAAAAACGTTCAAATTTAGAAGTTACGATATCAGAATAATAGCTATTTAAGTAACAAGGAATGTAAAGACCTATTAACATTTGAGGTAAGCAAGTACAAGCCAAGGCAAAGCCGGGGCTTGTTGCCTGCCGAAAATTCTCGGGTCATACTTTTAGAAATACCTTTCGCACCTGTATCGTAAAAAGGTAAAGGTTCAGAATCATTTCAATTCCCCCAATTTGGCGCGGACTGCTATAGGGACCTTGCGTCCTTCTTCAGCCAAGAACAGGGATTATAGGATGGGTGAGAGAAATGAGAAGCGTAGAATGGAAGAGAGGCCGGGAAAGGTGGAGAAGTACTCCCCCGGCATTCCCTGTAAAAGATGGAATTACTGTGTCTGCCAAACAACCACGAGTTTGATAGAGTTAAAGAACATTAAAAAATCATTAAACGTACCAAAGTAAAAATTCTAAGATTGTAGAACATTCTCGGAACAACAACCACAAAATATTTTATTTTTTTTTTATTTTATTTTATTCCGCACTCAGCCAACAGTCGTTAGGCCAATTATAGGCGTCACTGTACATTTATATACATACTGAAATAATGTAACGATTTTATCTATAGAAACGACTTTAATTTCATATATTGTTCCTATTTTGTTATTTGCCTGTCAATATGATTGCCTGAACAAGTATTATTGTTATTATTATTTCAACTAAACGTCAAATTAAAGAAGCCGAGTATATTTTAATTGACCAAATAAGCTATCGATTCTTGAAGATCAAATCAACTACTCATCTGTCAACTGTCACTTAATTTATTGCGGGTGCATTGTACTACAGCACCAGTAGAAAGCTAAGTTTTAATTTCACAAATTCGTAAAAAACCCCTCACCACACAAATATTTAACAACTGCTAAATACGTATTTCGACAGCCAAGCTGTCATCATCAGTAGTTCTTAGTGCATAGACAGTTAACCTTTCCTTTAAACATAGATCGATATACTACTGAACTTCAGACCATAAAAAGCATCGCTGTGTACAATGGTTTCTCTTCTAAAATTATCGAAAATTTGATTAGGAAACAAAAAACAAAATTGCACGTTCGAAATTTCACAATTCTCGTCAGTCTTAGAAGTGAAGGAAACAAGTACATCAAAATTCCGTTTCACCCGGCTTTAAAGGGCCTAGCAAACATTTTTAAAGAATCGGGCCATAAAGTTGTGTATGGGTCAAACAACAATATTAGAAATTTGTTGGGAAATATAAAAGACAAACTGAGGACTTTAGAGAGATCTGAAATTAAATTAAATGTTCCCATTGTTATTCTAAATATATTGGGCAAACACGTCGTAATTTTGATACTAAGTTTAAAGAGCATTTAACTCATTTTAGATTCAACAGATTTGAAAAATCGAGTATTGCCCAACATATTTACGAAAAGGGCCATAGTATAAAAGAGGATGACCTAAAATGTGTAAAGGCGCTAACTTCAACAAAACAACTAAATTCTTTTGAAAGCTTGGCCATTTTTAAGAACCGAGATAATAAACTTTTGAACAAAGATGGTGGACCTATACCGTCCTCCATCTTGTATGATTTATTGAAGTTGTATTGACCGTCGGCGTCGGCGTCGGCCATGTTATTTGGCCCTCGGCCACGCCCTCCGGGTCAGACAGTATAAATAGCTGTAAAGTGCGCGGGTCTCGCCCACTTCCATTTGTGATTTGGTCACGAGCATATCATTGCCATTTTGCTGTGTAAGTTTTTCGTAGCTACTGATGATGACAGCTTGACTGTCGAAATACGTATTTAGCAGTTGTTAGATATTTGTGTGGTGGGTTTTAACAAATTTGTGATATTTTCAAATCACAAGCTCCAGCAGTGTTTTAAGTTGTGATTGTTCATTTTTAATTTATTACTTGTTCTTTCATTGAAAACCGGAAGAGAAGACCTTTCTCCGACACGTTGGTAGCTTAACATTTTTTATTTTTGTGTGTGGAAATCGCCATAAAAATGTTTCAGAAATTATAAAGTGGAAAATTGTGTAGACATTTACGCAGATGATGCTCGATTAATGTTTGGACATTGCTAAAATTTACAAGCATTTGTAAAACCAACCTCTGCAGTATATCATCACACTGTGTGATTTTTGTTGGTGTTAACAACATAACAACCATTATCGTCGTCTGCCATGTTGTAACACCCTCACTGCAGGGGCGTCGCCTTCTTCTTTTTGAATAGGTATAGACGGGTTGTAAGACCCCACGTCTGATAAATCCAGATTGGAAAATCGTAGTGGGCCAAGACCTTTGAAGTAGGAATCGAACCTACATTTTCTGGTCTACAGCCAGATGCTCGCACTTTAAGCCACCTCCAGTGCACAATATAGTGGTAACTGGGGTTAATTATATAAAAATGAGATCCGTGTCATCAAGATTTTTTTTAACTTTGTAAGGATACGGGAGCGGAACATTGAGCAGCACTACGTATGATCGAACATTTTTATTCTCTAGAGAGCTGTGGAATGGGTTTGTTAAAAATTTATATTGGTAGTCGTGGTATTAAAAGTCACATTGGCATTTTATATCTGTCAATTTAAGGTTATATCAGTAATGTCATTTTAACAAATACACACATTTTTGTTGAATCCATAAAAATGTTAATATAAAATATAACTATATGTTGACAGTGATATCCTCCATTTTCCATACACAGGACCACTTTGTGTTCAGTATTAAACATTCTGTCAAAGTTAAGTAATTCTGTCAAAATTGTGTAGGTTATATTATTAAGTACCTTTACTCATCACTGCCAACATAAATTAAATTTAAAGAAAATCCACAGCCTTCTAGAGGTTAAAAGTTTTCGATCATACTGTATTTTAAAGTAAAGGAGCAGTAGTAAACTTGCTGGTATTACGCTGTTGTAGAAAATAAGCAGGTGTTTTTAAAAATCAAATAACCAAACAGAAATAAACAATAAAGTTAAATGTCGACTTGTTTCTCTTTAAACTTAAACCAGGTATTAAATTAACTCTGTATTTCCACTACTTCCGATATTTTACAGTTTGCTATTTTTTATTATTTAGACGTCCAATCCTCCTATTGTAAAGAAGCGTAAAACTTTCACAGCGGTCGAGTAGGCAGTAAACAGCAAGTTATCAGTTGCGTAACATTCGATTTTTACGACTGTTGCAATGAAACATTATTATGATCTAGACAACATCGATCGTTAGATAAGGTGCAGTTATCTGCACATTAAGCCTCATAAGGAGAGTTCTACTTAAAACAAACATTATGTGTACACCACTAGCTACTCAGGAAGAAGTGCTTTTTGAAATTATAAGAAATCAACTAAGGCGCGTTTGGAATACCGCCCATATATCACTTTAATATATTTCCATCTTTAATTTTTTCTTAAAATATGGATTGAATAAGGAAAACGTTTTCATTTATTAATGATCACACGTCCTGTGGTAAATGTAAATAAATTATTATTATTAAACTGAAATGAGGAAGAAAATAATAATTTATGTAAATCTGCTAGTAAACAAATTAAAGTCAACAAATAAATCAACATACAACTACAGGTTTTTAGCGTTTCCGCCGTTTTATGCAAATCGAAGATTTTTTTAAAGGTGCAAAAAATCATGTGCTCTTCAAGGACTTCCCAGGAAAATGTGGGAAATGACTTCCATTAAGACCGATTTCTTTGTAATCGCAGAGGTCTGCATTATGAATTGACTTACTACTACACTTAGAGCAAGGCCAACTAGTCTAAGACCATGGGGGTTTCTGTCAAAGAGGCGCCGCCTCGCCTCCTATTATTCAAACGTGCGCCACTGCCACATATCAACGTCCGGAAAATCGACGTTTTTTCGGAGGGATCGCCTTAATTTGAATGCCTGAATTTAAGTCCTCTTCATAAATTCCCTTAATTGTAAGCTCTAATAAATAACCGAGATTAAGCTGCGCTCTCGGTTAATTCCTCTAATTTAAATTTCCAGAGATGCCTTAGAAGGCAAGACAAATTTCCTGGCAAAAGTATAAATTTAAATTATCTGGCCGCAGCACTGATATATTATGTTGTAATATCTGGACAAGTCGTGGCTGAGTTGTACGTACAAGTGCTAATGAGTAGATATGGCTAGTAAATGTGCTTTCTGAAATTTTAATAAGCGCGATTATTCATTTTGTGCTAGATTGTTATGTTGGATCTGGTTAATATTCAAGTTGGTTGCAAGTTCGCAAGCTGGCATTAACCTAAAATTTAAAAACTGTTTTTGTAGTTTTATGGCTAATTAAAATGAACATTTTTTAAACGTCTAATTAATTTTGGGGCAAGTTACACGATCTGATAACCCATTTAAAAACAATATAATTCATGAGCAATATTTTTCCAGGTTTAAATAACATTTCAACATATGAAATATATGGTACATAATATTAGAAATAAATATTTTATTTGTTCCTCACTTGTAAACATCAATTTATCAAGTCACTGTATTAATCAAGAAAGTTTATTTTAACAAGTTACTAACTTGTAAAATCTTTTATTTGTTCCTCACTTGTAAACATCAATTTATCAAGTCACTGTATTCACCTTGAAAATGTTTCTTAACTGGCTAGCCAGTAAAAAATTTACTGGCTAGCCAGTAAAAAATTTACTGGCTAGCCAGTTATATTTTACAAGCGTGCTCATAGATAGCGTGCAAAGCCAGAGTTGTCGTCCTTAGTATGTGTCATATTGATGAGCGGGAAGAAACTAACAGCATGATGGGACGCAGTATAAGGTAAGAAAAAGAGCTGGAAACAATATATGCAAACAAAGAGGGTCTAGGACAGCTCGGCGCCGCCATCTCGGCGCCGCCACTTCGGCTTCGCCATTTCGGCGCGGGACCAGCTCGGCGCCGGGACAACTCGGCGCGGAGCCATCTCGGCGCCAGCCAACTCGGCGCAAGGCCATCACGGCGCCGAATTCAAATTCGTAAACATTAGTGTGCACTATTATAAACAAATAATAAATAAAGTGATCGCCAAAAAGCTGGCATCAAATGAAAAGAAATTCTTTAGAATTTCTTGGAAAATCAAACACTGACGACCAGAGGTGGTTGCAAAGTGATTATAAATGGGTCAACAAAAGTTGCCACGTGACTTCCGTTAGCAGTAAAATTTTACATTTTTTTTAAATAATTACGAAACATGCATTTACTAGTCAAGATAGAGACACATTTTACGAAAAAAAGTTTTCTGGCCTTGTTCAGTCAGCTAAAACTAACACACAATAAAAAATCTCATTGAAATCCTGTTTAATTTCTGACAAATTGATTTACACAACTTCGAAAAACGCCATTTTTTAACTAAGTAAAAATCACTCAATATATCTAATACGGGCTAAATAGGTTTTCGGACAAGCTGTCATCCTGTATAAAGTAAAATGTAAACATTGCCAGTATTTTGAAGTTGATTCTTTCCGTTTACCAGGAAATAAAGCTAAAACAATAAGCAGTTTTTGTACCACTTTTCCGAAATATCAAAACTGTCGAAGATACAGGGTGTTAAAGTTTCAAATTAAAAGCTAAACTATGGCGCAAAGGCGGCTGGACAATTTTATTTTTGTTTATCTCTGTTGTCAAACAATGACATGTCAACTAGTTTTCCATAGAGTCCCTGTATATAGTTAGATAAGAGTTGAGAAAACGAAGAAATCCATTGTGATTGGTGGATCACGCGCGTCGTGTATTTGAATGCTCATTGCCTTAGAAACAGTTTCACATTAATCAAATTTGACAAATTGTTCATTTAAGTCAAAACTTGTCACTGCAAATGTAATAATTTGTTTTTTTAGTCAAATAATTGGCGCTGGACGTTTATCTAAGTGTCTGAAATGACGGGTTGTTATATTCTTGGCTGCAAAATCAGATCCGAACAATTAAAAAAATCCTAAAAATGAAGAGCTAAGAGCAGCACATCAAAAATAGTCCATTTTAATGAAAATCGGTGGGAAGAAATATGCGTGGATGGCAAAAGGAACTTAAAAGGTACTGCCGTTACCACTTTATTTTCATCTGATATAACCAGACCTGAAAATGAAATTTTCTTCGGTCCTGAAGATTAATTTTCTGCTGAACCTTTGTCTGAACCTTGCTTTGAAGACAGAAATAGCAAAGAAACAGGAATCTGTTACCCAAAGCACGTATGAATTCCTACACCAGGGCAAGGATTTAAAAAAGAACAGCGTTATTTTCAGCAAAAAATTACACAATGAAAAGAGTACAAACGAGATACTCTAACAAGATTTCAAAAACATTTTTACTAAAGACTAGTTCGAAGCTTTAACATGCTAAACCATCGTTTTAGGAAATGTTTCTGATACAGACGGTACTCCCCGCTATGTTTTGAGTGCTTTGAAACAGCAGTAGAAATTTAAAAAAGGTTTCTTTAGATAAAACGATCTAGTGACTTTCAAAGAGTATTTCTGCGCCTGGTGCATGTTTTGGATCAAATATTGTCACTGACGTTTGTGTTTTTTCAACTCTTATCTCACTATATACAGGGACTCTAGTTTGGTTTAATTTTTGGTAAGTAATTTTAGTACTTAATTTGAAACTTTAACACCTTTTGTACCTCCGTTAGTTTTGATATTTCGCAAAAGTGGTAAATGAAAAAAAAACTTACTTTTTTCAGCTTTATATTCTGGTCAAAGGAAAGAATCAACTTAAAAATATATACAGTGTGTCCCGGATAGGTGAAACGACTCTTGTAAAATGTTAAAAATTCTCGATTTAAATTTTCATTTTTTGGGGTTCAGCCTTGCGTGGTTAAAGGCGAATTTCTAACAGCATTTTAGTTTGGAAAAATCAAGTATGCCTTGAAAATTTTCAAAAAACCTATTTTACTGTAGAGTAGTGTGCCTTTTATGTAGCAAATTCAACAAAAAGTTATTAAGAGAAGTTGTTTAGAATCAACATCTAGGCTCCTATACCAAATTTTAAAATCCTCGGCCAAGGTTGATCTCTCACATTTTCTTTTGTTTAGGTCCCATATCAAAGAATTTTACTTTTAACAAAGACTGCTATGGAAAAACAAATATTTTTAACAAAGTTTTTTATTTCATAACAAAAAACCTTTGTTAAAACTAAAATTCTTTGATTTTGGAAATAAACGTTAAAGAAATATTTGTCACATAAAAGGCACTTTACTTAGTTAGAAAATGGCGTTTTTCGAAATTGCGTAAATCCAAAATGTGCTATTTTTCGGAAATTAAGTAAGATTTTAATGAGATTTTTTATTGTCTGTTAGTTTTAGCTGACTGAACAATCTCAAAGCCAGAAAACTTTTTTTCGTAAAATTTGTCTCCATCTTGACTAGTAAATGCATGTTTCGTAATTACGAGTATTTTAAAAAAATGTAAATTTTTACTGATAACCGAAGTCACGTGACAACTTTTTTTTGGCTCATTTGTAATCACTTTGCAACCACCTCTGGTCGTCAGTGTTTGATTTTCCAAGAAATTCTAAATTTTTTTTTCATTTGATGACAGCTTTTTGGCGATCACTTGATTTATTATTTGTTTATAATAATTTTCTTACGTAGTGCACACTGTAGTTTGCGAATTTGAATTTGGCGTCGAAATGGCCTTGCGCCGAGTTGGCTGGCGCCGTGATGGCGGCGCCGAGATGTTCGGCTTCGAAACGAAGAACCACAAATATTATGTATACGTATAAGCAATAGCCTATAGAATAAGAGTTAAGCATGCAGTTAAAACATCTAAATAAAATGAATTTTTGGAATAAAAGGGAACAACACGCACAAGAGAATTCTAAATTGCGTTATAGAAGTCTCAACAGTTTGCGATAAACTAGTAGCAAGTCAAATGCAGCGTCTCAAAAATAAAAATGGAAATTACCAAAAATTCCAGAAAAGAGATAAGCGAAAAATGGTATCAGTATTTTAAACATTTATTAGAAAGGAAGTAGTATTTAAATGAAGAAATGTACACCAAACGTGAGAGGATACGAGCTAAGATTGGGAATGAAAATAAAAATATAAAATATGAAGGAGTGGTGAACGCACTAATGAAGCTAAGAATATGGAAAGCAACCGACGAGAACGGAATTGAACCGAAAACGTTGAAATATATGGGTAACTGAAGAAACGCATAATATCTTACATGAACTTATGAGAAAGGCTGGAAGTTTCAAAACGTTGGAAGAAAGCTGTTATTTGTACCTGTGTATTGTAATGGTCTTAGGCCTTAAGGCTCTACTCTGCTTGCAGTACAGTTTAGAAAACAAGTCAATAAGCACAGAGTTGGGGTGTTTTATGTAGCCGCACTACTAAACTTAAATTTCATTCAGTAAATGCATTGGAAAAGAGATGCCAGTATTGAATTGAGAAAGGAACGCAAAGGGCAAAGCTTGTTTTTCACAGGGTTGAAGTCGAAGTTCAAATTAATTAAATATTAGATTTGGGCAGAATGAATAGCCTAACCTAAAGAAATGAATCATCACAAAGGGGTTTGTTATGTGCAGGTCGATGAGCGTAGATTTCAAAATAACTAAGCAAGGAAATTTGTGAGCGGTCTTAAAAAAGGTATAATAAGCCAGAATAAAATAATAATGTTGGAACGAGCAATTAAGAAGGCAGACATAAAAACATAAAATAGCAATTGTGAGACGCAGACAAGACATTATAAAGCAAGGGAAAAGCACACAGCAAGACAGGAGAAAAAGCGAGTGAAAAGAAGACAGATGGACACCGAAAGCATTTATGAAGGAAGTGAACTCTTTAAAAGGATCAGTGCAATTACAGAGCAAAGCAAATAATAACACGTGTAGTGGCACAAAGAGACATTTTGACAATTAAAAATGTAGACAATATTTTAGGTATAAGAAATGTTAAGATTTAATAATTTGTAAGTAAATTTATTTCTAAATGTAATTGATTTGAACATGGCTGATTTTCGTTTGTATAGCGACGCCTATAATTGGCCTGACGGCTGTTGGCTGAGTGCGACTTAAATAAATAAATAAATAAATAAATAAATTAAATTAGCATTTGTTTATAGCGGAATTAAGGAGATAACAATTGAATAAATTATAAGATTGACATGAAATTTTGTGCTCCTTTTGAATACACGTTTTTATATAATAGAATTAAATATTTTAAGCTAAAAACTGTTTCACTGTGTCAAACAAGTGGTATAGTTCATATGAGAACGTTTGTGGCAATTTCCGCAAACATAAATAATTTCACCAAGAGCATCTCCGAGGAAACGTTCGCCACCCACATCAAGATTACGAAGAAGTATTCCAGCCGAAAAGAGGGTCCAGAGCCAGGGCATTCTACTGCGACGCATCAGGCAGGAGGGCAGGACACCGACCAGCAACACAGACACCGGGAGAAACCGTTCCAGACGAAGATATGAGCTGGGGCCACCTTTCCAAAGATTGAAGCGAGCACGAAATCTTAAGGTACTGTCTAACCCTAAAAATATTAGCGTGAGCATCCAGAAATTTGTGTGTGTGTGAGAACAAACCGTACTGAACAAGATTCAAGCATCTTGAAGCCTTTCAGCTTTTCAAATTATTAACCAGAGTTGAGTTGTGAGGTTAGGTAGAGATTAAACAATTGCAGAAATTCAATCGGCGTCCCTTATGACGTCATAAGACAAATTAATTCCTGAAACAAATAAGAATAATAACCGCCAAAGCACTACGATTTAAATAAATACCTCTTCGAATGTTTACAAATTTGATTTTTAAAGTCAACAACGCTTGAAGCACAATACGAACCATTTTTGTAATTTTGACAGCGTACATTTGCGACTGCGTAATTGTAACAAATTCGGGTGGCCAGTTTCGCGCCAGTTTAAGTAAATATTCACAAATTATTAGGAATTCGCCCCTTTGAATAAAGTTGATTGTCTACCGAGCTAGCGTTATGAGAATAAAATTGCACATAAATAAAATACGAAAAAGAGCATAATACTATTTATTTGGGCCAAGTAAAAATAATAATACAAATCAGCAAAATTATTTTAATCAGTTTAATCAGTGGTGCATATCAAACCATAGCAGTATATACAAAGAGTGTGACACGACGAATTGTAACTACTGTAACTAAAGCGGCAAAAATGTCTAAAAGGATATTTGAAAATAGACCACCAAAGAAACTTTTGCAGACCTTAAGACACAATCAGGAAGGTTTCAGACCAGAAAAGTGCTCCCAAGGTTGGATCTTCAACCTGAGGCAAAATATATTAAATGCATACGAAAATCTGTTCCATAGCCTACCGAGAAAATTGATATGGTCAAGCCTAGAAAAAGCATGCAGCTACTAAAAAACTACGTAAAGTCCTAACGATGGAAGTTTGATTATGAGCATCTTAACGATACGAGTTTGATTGGCAAAACGAAGTGGCAAGCCAAGTTTTGCGGCAATCAAACGAGTCCCGTTAAGCGCTATAAGGAAACGTTAATTTAACTATGCTATTTCTATCATTGCTTAGCACTGTCTCTAAAGTTGTTCCTGAGATATCAGCTGTTCTTCTTTCCTCCTCGAATTTTTTTCAGTCTGTAATCAAATGGTTCGCTGTTATTCGTGTATTAAAAACATGGATGGGCCCTCTCTCTTGAATAGATGGTCATGAGTTATTCGTGTACGACTTGTTGACGAGTTGTAGGGGTAATCCATGGTTTTCTTATAGGTTTTACTGCCTGAGTTGATTTTTATTGGTGTTTTCCCATTTATTTTGCCATTTGTTCACTATTTCGTCTTCACGGTATAATTGACATCTTTATAGAATTGATCCACTTCCTCTATTTCGTCTTTACTTATGGCTGATTTTGCTGCCTAGGTCGGCTCTTTCATTCTCTTTTATTCAGATTTGGGAGGAAATTCACATTCGTCGCACGTCTATGTTTTGAATGAATAAACTATGTATGTTTGAGATGACTGGATGAGTTGGTGTGCCTTCAAGACTGTTAAGGAAGCTTAATGAGTCCGATAAAATTATATTTCTTGTAGGGGCTATCAGCTACTCCAACTAGAATTTTTAGTATACTGAAAGGTTTTGCAGTGAAGATGCTCGTTTCATCTCGTAGATGGCATTTGATACACTCCTCCTCATGCACATATGCTGCTCCTGCGGCGTTTACCTTTTTTGATGCATCGGTGAATATTTGTTTATGTTCTGGTAATGAATTCACTATTCTGCTATATGTTGTTTTAAACGCTTCTGGTTGCGTATAGTGTTTTGTGCATTTAGACAAATCTAATATAATTTTTAGTGGACACATTATCCAAGGAGGGGTTTTGTTAATAATATGGACTGCAATAGGTGGAAATTTAATGTTATATTTAGATTCTAGATTTTATTATGTTTATTCTTTTCATGCAATTGCTTTTCATATCCTTTAGATGTTGCGTCCATGCGAGCCTTCTACTCGTATCTAGGATTAATCCTAGAAATTTTATAGAATTTTCGTATTTAATTATTTCATTATTGAGACTTATTTTCGGATTATAATTACATTTTTGTAGTTTGCAAAAGTGAGGACATTTTGTTTTAACGATCGAAAATTTAAATCCATTATGAATTCCTATGGATACTGGTTTTATTAATATACTACTTTTTAACGGAACCATGTGTATTTATTGTTTTTTTGCCAGCACTATTATTTTTCCTCGAGAGATATGAACAAAAAGCAACTAACGAATTTTATAAAACGTTGGGCAAAATATGATTAGTCGAAAAAATATTGAATCTAATGGATATGCGAACTTTTTTAGTAAAATTCTGTTTCGTTTTACAATAAAATATAGATTTTATCAAGTTTGTGGTAATAAATTCTTATTTTGAAAGAATTTATTTCATTTTCAGAATGATTTGAGCGTTTAATATTGAAAAAATTGTAAATTCACATAAATGTGCTGTTTAATAATATTTCTAATAAAACATAGTAAACATTTAATACACAAAACGTAGCAAAATTGATATTGAAAATATAAGAAACATTTACAGAGGAATGCAGATACAGAAGGTTGCATTCAATGCAAATTATGTATGCTTATCTGAAGTAAAAATATTTGTTTGATTGTTTTAGAAACAAATATAGTATAAAATGTTTTCATATAAGTAGTAAATATTCTTTAAAACAGATGTTTCCTATCACTTATAATACCATGAGCAGTCAAAGTTATGTGGACTATGCTTACAGTGATATCACGAATGCATTCGTGGGACTATTCAATGAACCAAACCACATTTCCACTTTTCGGTAACTCTAGTAACTAACCACGCAATTCCTATGGTAACAGAAAACTGGAATTTATTTTTTTCTATAAAAGATCTGTAAAGAGCTTTACTCAGAACTTTTCTTGCAAGTGGAAGTTCTGACACCAAATATTTAAAAAAAATCAAAGGAAACTGAGGGTAAAATATCTTAAACACAAATAAAAAAGTATTGCAGACAGAATTCGAACTGAGCTTGATTTTGACGTCTACGGAAAGCATTTCAACGGAAAGCAAGCAGGCCACTCTCAAAGCACCCGTCTATCGCATCCTGCAACGAAACTCTGCCTCATATCGTTGCGTTGCAAAGGTTCAAATTTTTTCGAGGGTAAAACCTGAGCTACGTCCAAATTAATACTTTTATCTATTCTTCAGATAAAGCAAAAATAGACAAAGTTTTTTAAAGGTGCTCACCCTATATATATTTTACCGACATTTTGTGGGTTTCATACCAGGTAGACATATAATCGGAATGCAAAGTACCGTCTTCTTTCAACAAATAGTTTTTGATTTATACCGACAACAGATAGACAGACATACAGACGGAAAACCTGCTTTTCGTCATCCAGAGACCCTGAAACGAAGATCTAAGAAATATGGGAAGGTGAGTTTTTCACGAATGTAATACTGTCTTCGTCTTTTAGAAGAGGGAGGTAAAAATTACAATTTATAAAAATATTTATATATAATACTATAAGTAATCAAGGTTATGTGGATTATTTTTGGGATAGTAGGTCTTACGAGGGTTCATTGCGTTTGGGTACAAATAGGACGAGTGGCGGAGCAACGAGTCCTATTGCAGACATAAAGGACAGAGTGATACCACCCCAAAAAACGTTTACCTAACTTTGACTACGAAAAGTATTGGGAGGACTATTTAGTGCACCAAACCCATTTTTCAAATTAAAAAAACTCAATATTTAGTTACATTTGTTAAAAAACTATTTTCAATAAATTTTTTAATTTGTTCAGAATAGTCACTTGATTGATTTATACGTGATACACGTAAATGTAAATTAACTTCCTAGATTTCTTCAGATCTTCACATTTTAGGGTCCCCTAGATGACGAAAAACAGGTTTTCTCAATTCCGTCTGTCTGTCTGTCCATCTGCCTGTCTGTTGGCTGACTATTTGTTGTAGGAAGACCAAATTTTGCATGCGGATTATATGTCGACATAGAATGAAACCAAAAAAAATTCGTTCAAATATATATAGATATATATATATACAAGGTGTTTCAAAAATGTCTGCCAAAATTTCTAGGACGTATAGTACATCAAAAAATAAGTGTAGTTTACTCTATAAAACTAATTCCGAAAATGCACTCCCAAGGAGCTACAGCCCCTAGAAGAAGACTCTCAAAAATGGTTTTTTAGCATTTTCTTCAAAACTGTTACTGGTATCTTAATGAAATTTGGCACAGGGGCGTAGTTTTTTATGAGAAATATTACTAATTTGTTACAATCTTTATATTTTATTCAGGGGCGTAACTTACAAGGGGGCTGGAACGGTTCAATTACCCTATCTTTTTTATGGGTGGTTTTATCTAATACATTTATCAAAAATCTCAAAGCTTGATTTATCTTACATAAAAAAGGTATTCTTGTTAAAATGTTTTAAAGTTGACCGTTTTCGTGTAATTTGCAGTTGAATGTTAACGTGTTTTTCAAGCTTTGAAATTACTTGTCCAAAATGCCTTCGAAAATCTTTTGAGTAGGCCTAGATATGACGTAAACAAAACATTTTAACAAGAATGCCTTTTTTATGTAAGATAAATCAAGCTTTGAAAGTTTTGATAAATGTATTAGATAAAACCACGCACATAAAGGATAGGGTAATTGAACCATTTCAGCCCCCTTGTAAGTTACTCCCCTAAATAAAATATGAAAATTCTAACCAATTAGTAATATTTCTCATAAAAAACTACGCTCCTGTGCCAAATTTCATTAAGTTACCTGTAACAGTTTTGAAGAAAATGCTAAAAAACCATTTTTGAAAGTCTTTTAGGGGCTGTAGTTTCTTGGGAGTGCATTTTCGGAAATAGTTTTATAGAGTAAACTACACTTATTTTTTGATGTACTATACGTCCTAGAAATTTTGGCAGATATTTTTGAAACACCTTGTATATACCGTCTGTTCTATAAAAAAGGCCCCGCCTTCTAGCTACTTTATTATTTATTTTAGACCCAATAAACCTTATATCAAATCAAATGGCACATAAAAACCTACATTTTAACACTATCAAATTTTTTTTATCTTCAATTGCTTCAGAGTGGTGACGTCACGTGCAATTTTTTTAAATGACACGGTATATATTTTTTGACATTTTCTGGTAGAGGTTTTTTTTCTCTTTTCAACAATATAAATATTTCATGCACTTGCATAAAAAAATTACAAAACTTTTTCACAGTGGGAGGCCATGATACAAAACTGTAAACAAAAGTGTAACTCAGAAAAACAAAACAAATAGTAGCCAAACGCTGTAACTGTCAGATTTCAGAATAATTTAAAGTGTTTATTGTTTTGTTTTTCTGAGTTACACTTTTGTTTATAGTTTTGTATGGTGGCCTCCCACCGATAAAAAGTTTTTTAATTTTTCTCGAAAATTTTCTTATGTAAGGGCATAAAATATTTATATTGTTGAAAAGAGAAAAAAAACCTCTACCAGAAAATGTCAAAAAATATATACAGTGTCATTTAAAAAAATTGCACGTGACGTCACCACTCTGAAACAATTGAAGATAAAAAATTTTTGATAGTATTAAAATGTAGGTTTTTATGTGCCATTTGATTTGATATAAGGTTTATTGGGTCTAAAATAAATAATAAAGTAGCTAGAAGGCGGGGCCTTTTTTATAGAACAGACGGTATATATATACAGTGTGTCCAAGATAAGGAGGGCCAGTATGGGTATCTCGGTAATGGTAAGAGATACAAATTTGGTTAAATGGAAAGAAAGTTGCGCAAATAAAAGACTAAAAAAATGACGTCTATAAATCCTTGATATGATTTTTCGTTTTTGAATTATCTCAAAAAAACCGAATTTTTGGATTTTCTTTTTTATTTTTTTCTGGCTTTAATATTAAAGTTAGAGCGAAACTGATTAAACTTCTTTATAGCAACTTTTAGTGGACTTAATGATTACATTATCAATTTTTTTGTCCGACGTTTCGTCTTCGAGAAACCATCATCAACTTTATTTTTTTAAATACGGTCCTGGTTTTTTTATGCCAAATTTTCAAAGCCCTTGTTACTCTGAATTCAACAATGTGCCACATATTATGGTTTAATTATGTTTCGAGCTTTTTTCTGATCATTATCAGAAAATTTTTTAGATACGGACCTGCATTTCTCATAATTTTGTAAAAATAAGTTCATACAGTAAGTTAGGCCTTTTTACATGCCGTTAAAATATTAAAATGCACATCATAATGTCATAATTCTGATACATTAATTTAATAACCAACCAATAACTATTAACAATAAAGAAAAAAGAAATGAACAAAAGATAGACAGAAAGAATAACAAAACCAACATCGAAACCATTTAATAGGTATTAAATTTACAGAAGGTATTCAAAAAAGTTGCCATCATTCTCTATGCATAAATAACATCTAACTGTAGAATCTAAAACATTATTCAGCAATACTGGCGTTATACTTTGAAAGGCTTCAATAACCAATCTTCTAAGCTTTTCTTCTATTTCAAAACCTTAAATACCTATTACATTGTTTCAAGGCTCGTTTTCTCATTCTTTCTGCCTATGTTTTGTTCATTTATTTGTTCTTTATTGTTAATAGTTATTGGTTGGTTATTAAATTAATGTATCAGAATTATGACATTATGATGTGCATTTTAATATTTTAACGGCATGTAAAAAGGCCTAACTTACTGTATGAACTTATTTTTACAAAATTATGAGAAATGCAGGTCCGTATCTAAAAAAATTTCTGATGATGATCAGAAAAAAGCTCGAAACGTAATTAAACCATAATATGTGGTACATTGTTGAATTTAGAGGAACAAGGGCTTTGCAAATTTGGCATAAAAAAACCAGGACCGTATTTAAAAAAATGAAGTTGATGATGGTTTCTCGAAGACGAAACGTTGGATAAAAAAATTGATAACGTAGTCATTAAGTCCACTAAAAGTTGCTATAAAGAAGTTTAATCAGTTTCGCTCTTACTTTAATATTAAGGCCAGAAAAAAATAAAAAAGAAAATCCAAAAATTCGGTTTTTTTGACATAATTCAAAAACGAAAAATCATATCAAGGATTTCTAGGCGTCATTTTTTTAGTCCTTTAATTGCGCAACTTTCTTCCCATTTAACCAAATTTGTATCTCTTACCATTACCGAGATCCCCATACTGGCCCTCCTTATCTTGGACACACTGTATATATATATAAAGTAAGCACCTTAACAAAACAAAATTCTGTTTATTTATTCCTTAACTCAAGAACTATTCGTTAAATAAAAGTAATACTTTGCACATGTTTTAGGGTTTGACTCCTGATAAAAAAGGGCATATTTTTGACCCAATATGTGTGTCCAAGATAAGGAGGGCCAGTATGGGGATCTCGGTAATGGTAAGAGATACAAATTTGGTTAAATGGGAAGAAAGTTGCGCAATTAAAGGACTAAAAAAATAACGTCTAGAAATCCTTGATATGATTTTTTGTTTTTGAATTATCTCAAAAAAACCGAATTTTTGGATTTTCTTTTTTATTTTTTTCTGGCGTTCATATTAAAGTTAGAGCCAAACTGATTAAACTTCTTTATAGCAACTTTTAGTGCACTTAATGATTACGTTATAAAATTTTTTATCCGACGTTTCGTCTTCGAGAAACCATCATCAACTTCATTTTTTTAAATACGGTCCTGGTTTTTTTATGCCAAATTTGCAAAGCCCTTGTTACTCTGAATGCAACAATGTACCACATATTATGATTTAATTACGTTTCGAGCTTTTTTCTGATCATCATCAGAAAATTTTTTAGATACGGACCTGCATTTCTCATAATTTTGTAAAAATAAGTTCATACAGTAAGATAGGCGTTTTTAGATGCCGTTAAAATATTAAAATGCACATCATAATGTCATAATTCTGATACATTAATTTAATAAGCAACCAATAACTATTAACAATAAACAAAAAAGAAATGAACAAAAGATAGACAGAAAGAATAACAAAACGAACATCGAAACCATTTAATAGGTATTAAATTTACAGAAGGTATTCAAAAAGGTTGCCATCATTCTCCATGCATAAATAACATCTAACTGTAGAATCTAAAACATTATTCAGCAATACTGGCGTTATACTTTGAAAGGCTTCAAGAACCAATCTTCTAAGTTCTTCTTCTATTTCAAAACGTTAAATATCTATTACATTGTTTCAAGGCTCGTTTTCTCATTCTTTCTGCCTATCTTTTGTTCATTTATTTGTTGTTTATTGTTAATAGTTATTGGTTGCTTATTAAATTAATGTATCAGAATTATGAAATTATGATGTGCATTTTAATATTTTAACGGCATCTAAAAACACCTATCTTACTGTATGAACTTATTTTTACAAAATTATGAGAAATGCAGGTCCGTATCTAAAAAATTTTCTGATGATGATCAGAAAAAAGCTCGAAACGTAATTAAATCATAATATGTGGTACATTGTTGCATTCAGAATAACAAGGGCTTTGCAAATTTGGCATCAAAAAACCAGGACCGTATTTAAAAAAATGAAGTTAATGATGGTTTCTCGAAGACGAAACGTCGGATAAAAAAATTGATAACGTAATCATTAAGTGCACTAAAAGTTGCTATAAAGAAGTTTAATCAGTTTGGCTGTAACTTTAATATGAACGCCATAAAAAAATAAAAAAGAAAATCCAAAAATTCGGTTTTTTTGAGATAATTCAAAAACGAAAAATCATATCAAGGATTTCTAGACGTCATTTTTTTAGTCCTTTAATTGCGCAACTTTCTTCCCATTTAACCAAATTTGTATCTCTTACAATTACCGAGATCCCCATACTGGCCCTCCTTATCTTGGACACACTTATATATAACCTAAAAAATTAAATTCGTTTCTCCTTTAATATTTTCAAAATTTTCGGTTTCAAACCTTCCACTGTGCGTGAAGTTTTTTTCTTTTCAAAGGTACGGATACAGTTTATGAACCATTTTCCCTTCAAACCGCAAACAGTTAAGCCACTGGATATTACAGTTTTTAAGAAAAAATATTGAAACTGATTTTTAATGTAAAAGTTTATTTGCACATGAATAAAGTTTTAAAGATGTACGCTATAGAAGAGAAAATTTACTGAATATTGTGATCAATACATTCAACGTGATTGTATGGCGTAGCAAAGATAAGGAATAAAAAGTTACAACTTAAAACAATTTCTAACAAACTTAAAAATTCAAAATTTAGGTAGCTTTGCTATTTTAACATGTATTTTAATCGGCAATATTTAATAGACATGAAATCATGACATATTAAATGTAGGTCATGTTTTGTTTTTCATAGCATAACACCACATCAGCGTTAAACAATAGTAATTTTGAACTGTACATTGCAAATTCCTACCTTCAGTACGATCTAATATGGATATGAATAATTTGTTTTGTTGTTACACCAATATAAACAGTAACTGAGATATTCATTTCGAATATTCATTATATAATCCGGACATACAGTTTTAAACAAACACCGTGCAGTGTTTTTAACCTTCTGGGTGCAGATTGTTTTTAAAGTTGTGTTAACATGACTATTTAAAATTTTAAAACAATAGTTGCAATGACGTTCGAAATGCAAGACGGAATCGTAACAGTAATTTCCTGTGATCATTCAAAACGTTAATAATAGTACGGTATCCTTATGCAACGTTCTCGTATTGGCATATACATAAGTCAAGTAGTCATTTCAGTGGTTAATGCTAAAATAATAAGTTGTAAAACAAAAACAAGTATATTATAAAGTGGTATATATATATATATATTTATAATTTAGAAATACTTCTTTTTAGTTTAAGAAACCATTCAAGATCGGAATATTATTTTCTATAAAATCATTGCGGCTAAAGTGTGTAGTCACTAGGTAAAAACGTTTGAAATTTTGTCATACAGCTTACAAAAGGAGACTGTGTATGTGCAACACGGCAAGAAGGGAGACGTCAAGGAAAACGGTTTACTAAGGTTGCACTTTCCTGTTTTTCGTTTGAGTGGAACTGTGTTGATTTTTGGCTTTAAAACGATCAGAGAACAGCAAAGCGAAAGTAAACGTAACATATTTGTTGCAAGCAGGAATAAGATAAATATTTTAAAATTCACCTAACAGCAAACGAGAAAGACCATTGAAACGTTCTGATGATCTAAAAGGAGCTCTTACAGAACACATCAGCTATTCGAGTTCTAGTCGATTATATATCATGTTTGAAGCAATAGGCATAGATTTTTATATCTTTTTGTAGGTACCGAATATAGTAACCAACGATGTCTGTTAAAAATGCAGTTGTTAGTATACTTCATTAATGTTTACTCCTTTCCACTGGCACAATTTTAGCAGTGCTTAATTCATTGCTTCTTTTTGTAGAGTCTCATTTGTATCATTACGAAGATCTGTCTTGCTGTATGCATTGTTTCTGTACGATGGATTGCGCTTGCAAAGTTTTCCTGTTGCAATTCTTGTTTTACCAGGACCTAAGCTTCCGGACATAATTATCTAGCTTTGGAAGTAATTTAGCTATCGGACTTGTCTGTGGACCACGACCTTGTTACACTAGTCGATCATATTAAATATACTATTCGAAGCACAACATAGACGTATGTTTTAGCGTCTAGGTCACTATTGGTTTAGGCTCACATATACCCCAACAAGTATACCTGAAATATATCTGAATTGTTATTGCCAACTTCAAAACAGGTTTTCTAATCAATTCTTGTTCTTTGTATGAGTGATGCTGTGATCGCACCTTGAAATTTTCTTATTTGAACTAAAATAGATACTGTGAGCAAAGAGTCTCCTTTTACTATTTATTTTATCATGTGTCCCTAATATAAATGCTTTATTGTGCTTGAAATATTATCATATTTGTCTATCAAGCTTATTGGCAGATACATTTATTGTTTTACCGATGCTGTAATGCAATTACTCGTGTGCAAGCCTATATTATTGCAGTATATATCTTCTTTCTATGTATTGGCACAAAAATTGCCACCTCCCAGTTTCTCGGCATTTCGCTCCAAGTCAAATTGATCACTCCTTTGACAAATTTTCTCTTTCCTTAAGAGACCAAGTATTTTATCATTTCAGGTAATACCTTGTCACGGTCATCTGGTATGCCTATTTTTATTTTATTTATTGCCTTAGTTAGTTTCTCGTCTGTTAATTCGTCGTTTCTTAGTTTTCTTCTGGTTTATATTTATGATTTGGTCACTCTTCTAATACACCTTCAAAGTGTTCTTCATAGAGCAGATGGCCGACCAAGCAACATGCTCGAGTCTCAGGTACAAAGGGATGTTTAAATATCTTGCGCTTTCCGGCTACGACGCTAACACCTGTAGTAGTCGCTATCTCTTAATAATAAGGGAAGTCTTCCTCACTTTCGACGGGGAAGGCTAGCCACGTACCCGGGTGGCTAACCTTGCCTTAAAAGCAAAGAGAGCGTATAGAACCACGATTTTGTGGTTAAAAATAGGCTACTAGCCTAACATAAGAAGAAGAAGAAGTATTCTTTCCATATCTTTATGATGTTCCTATTTCCCACCATTGGCTGCCCTTCCTTTGTTTTTAATTGCTTTAGATGGTAATGTTTTTCTTTGGCATGTTTTTTACTACTCTGAAGAACATGTTTCGGTTGCCCTTACTTTTTTTGGCCTCCGTAACCAGATGTTTTACTTTTCGTTTTTGTCCCTTATATTAGTTGTCTTTCTGCTGTTTGCATGACTGAATACTTCTTTGATAGTTTTTTCCTTTCTTTTACTTCGATTTTGATTTCCTGTGACCACCAATCTATTCTCTTTCGGTTCATTTTCATTCATCTTTCTGCATTGGTTAATAATATTCTTTTAAAACTTTTCCGCATGTCTTCTGGTACATTGTACATCATTTAGTGGGTTTTCCTGCATCTTCAGTAACCCGTGTTCCATCTAGTTCAAGTATTTTTCATGTATGTTCCTTTTCTTTAATCCGTGTTCTTATTCTTCTGCTTACGATTCTTCTTTATTCTCGAATCCAGAACCATTACTTTTTCTCTTTCTGCACTAGGATGTAGCCAATTACTGATTTTGTTACTAGGATCTACTCTAGTGTACCTATGTATTTCCTTGTGCTCCAAGTATGTGTTTGTAATTACCAAGTTGTTTATTACTCAGCATTTTCAATTATTGTTTCTCCTTTCATTGACGAATTTTCCAATTACTTGTTCGTATAGTTTTCCGGTTTGTTCTCCATCCTAGAGTGAAATTCCCTGGTATTACTACGTCACCTTTTAAACTATTGCTTTGCTGTCTTCATTCGGCCTGTAAACTATTAGCTCATTAATGTTTTTTTTTGTTTCGCCCTAGACAATGTGGTTATTAATATTCTTTCTGTATCGCCTTTTATTTTTCAGCTGCGTAACTAACTTTTTGTGCACTACACAACCTGCTTCTGCCTTTGCTCCTTCTTGATAATTCACCCAACTGTATATTGGAATATCCCCATTCACGAAATTACCAAAAGGAAGACCACTGAGAAGATCTAAAACGCTGGAGACTTAGTAATATCGTGGTCCGCAGATTATACAAATTTCTTTAAAAAAAAAACGAAATTGTTATGTTAACAATTTTTCCAGAGCCATAATGAATAACGTTTGTACTGGTTTAGAATGCAATTTGCAATTTTGCAATGCTGCAATTTTTCATAGCAAAATTTCCAAAGTTATTAAACATTATTTATATATTTATATTTTAAAGCTTTGCTGCACCGTACAGTTATGTTATGGCCGCCATGAAAAATAATCTAGGTTTATCTAGTTACGTCAGCGGCAACTGGATAATTTTCCAATATCGCTGTAGTCGGAAGATTATTATCAAAGCAGGAAAACATCTTAAAAACAGTAAACACCCACGTTTCAAGAATTGCCATCTATAAAAGCGGCACTCTACACACCTGTTTGAAAAGTCGTTAGCAGTGAATGAGTACATATTTGCGATATAAAAGGAATAAAATCGTGTAGCACGTGTGATAATGATCACATGCCGGCTTGTAATCAATTAAATCCGTATCGAAACCAGCTCCTCGTGCTGCAGCATAATAAACGCTTATCCAGATCATTTAATGAAAGTAAAGTGAAAATATGAAAAAAACAATACCATATATAGCTTTAAGTTTGAAGTCATTGTAGCGTTATTATATGAAAAATAAATGCTAAAGAGCGTCACGATTTAACCCACAAGGATGAGGGTCAACTTTACTGCTAGCCCGATATCCCTCAACTGGTCTAAGTTCAGAAATCAGTCCTCCAGCAATGGGCAGAAAGTTTATTTAGATTATAGATCGCCTATTTAGCAATTAATTATGCCGAGCGGCAATTAATAAATGGGAATAATTGTGCGCAGGTGGAAAGTTCATAAAAAGGTGGCGTTCACATGCACTTCTACATAGCACAAGTTGCATTTTTATGGTATTAAGTAATAGAAAGTAATTCCAGATAACAATTATCGCGTTTGCGTGTAGCAGTCTGCAGCAGGAATTTGCCGGTGTCCTGCAAAAATTGAAATATCATTAAGGCTTCCACGCTAGCCAAAGAGCAAGATGAACTATAACCCGCTCTCTGCTACTGCAGGCGGATACATCGACCTTTGGCTCCTCAAATCTGATTAACGGAATTAATAGAAACGTTTACTCTCCAGTACTAAAGGTTATGACTCCTTGTGTTTATAACAGAAAGTGAGATTTATTATTATGGATTGAGATGCTGCCAGAAAATGTTATTTTTTTTTCTTGCTAGGTATGGTTATACAAATTGTGCTTACAGTCAAAACGTCAATGAAATATTGGTTTGCTCAAGAAGTACGTCGAGGAGAAAAAGAATTACAAGAACACACACATACATCAATACACACACAGCATAGTTTCCAAAGTTGTTTTTTGCTTTTGTTGTGTTATATTGGCCGTAGCCCACTTTATAGTTCAGAACAGCCGTTAAAACAATATGTTGTTAAAATATTAGGTATTGCTTAAAAATTGAACATTTTAGGTATATAGTACTGTTAATAAAAAGTGCAGAAAAGAAAAGAGAAATGCGCTCATGTAGAAAATACAATCCAAAACCAAGTTTTGACCATTTAAAAATGTGTAAATTAGCTACGAATCACTTTAGGTGAGGGAATTTTTATGGTTATAAAATTATTTACATGGCCTTACAGAACTACTCAATTCCACTTTAAAAAATAAAATAATAATGGAATTAAAATCTACCAGTGAAAGTGGTATTTGTATGTAATAGCACAATTGTCCTAAAATAGTACAAAGCTATTGTACTTAATACGTCGAACGAAGAGTAAGAGTCAGTTTTGACAGTTACATAACGTTAGCCGTGGTCGGCACTGGTATGGGTGAGCGAGTGGTAGTAAAATCACAAGCCGCGCTTCGAAGGACACATTAAGCTATCGCTTCTGGTTGAACACTTTAACACCAGGACCACCTGTTCACAAGCATGTGAAATTATTATTATTGTTGCTGCAAATCGCCATATTACTAAAATATTACGTTTCATTGGTAGTCCCAACTAACGCAATTAGTCGCTGGTACGTTCCAGCGACTATTGTAGGAACTTTAAGTATTTTTTCACTAGTTACGCCTACGTCATAAGAGCGTTACCATTACGTGCATGCGACCAAAATGAAGAATAACGTTGTGGTGACGTAGCGGCTTCGTAGCCGCGACTTTCACAGAACTGTACTACCCATTTAGTTTAGTGTTGCTTGATTTGTCAACTGTTTTTGTTATATGTTTAATTGCTTTATTTTTCAAACTAAGTATAATACTACAAAAGCAATATTGGAAGGAAAAACGAAACTATTTCTCAATTACAGAATTAAAATGAATGCAAGTTTATTGTCGAAGATAATGATGGTACGTCCAAATCATACCACGCGCCGTTCAAAATTGAATTTTTAAATCAAATAACGGCTTTAAGAGATTTAACATCATACGATAATATGAGACAGTAGATGCTGAAAACTCCTTTATTGTTCTTTGAAGCTTGAAGCTAATTAATATGTATTGCTTTATTATATTTGGTGTAGAAATGATGATAAATTACTTTTTAAAGCTATTGGGACGTGAAGGTTTATAATCTCCGAAAGCTCTTTGGGGCGTAATATAATTCATGTTATTTTTTGACGAAATACCCAAAAAATAAAATGAGTTTTTAATAATACCGTTGTAATTTTATTTATAAAAATGGCGTATTTAGAAAAAAATAATATCACTTTAACTAATAAATTGAACTTAAAAGTGATTGACACTTCACGATAGTGTGACGGGAACTGCAAATATCTAACTATAATGTTATGTTTACCGAAAGGAACTGTAACGTCACTTAAAGTGACGTTTTGAAATAATTTGAAAGTTGCAGAATAAAAATGCAGATTCACGTAGCTAAGAAAACATTGTCGTATTTTTTTGTAGTAATAGTACAAGTCATATACAGTTACAAAGTAACCACTACGTGGCAGCAACTGCCGATTAGTCAAAGAAAGCTAGTTATACACGGAAGTCATAGTTTTAGTGCCGACTACGTAATAGTTACTCATTTGAGGTTCCTGCTTCAGTTACGGGTACTTTGGTGCTAGTTCGGGTATGTATCTTTAAAATTTTGTTTTTATATAACTACGTTAAAAGTCATTAACTCCAATCACCTTCATTGTATAAATGTTAAGTTTTAATCTATTTTTTAATAGAATCTTTAATTGAACATGATAGTTTAGATATATATTGTAATGGATTGCATATAAGATGAATTTAAGTATTAAAAACGAATATCATAAATATTAACATATATTTGGTAAAATAATGGAATAGAATTTGAATTCAGTTGAACAATGAAAAATAAGGAACAGAAGGGTTCTAACATGATTGAAATGTTACCTGAAATAGAGTGGAAGATTGATATCAAATACTTATTTGGGAAATGTGATTCAATATAGCGGGCGTTAAACTTAATGTGATAATAGATTATATAGAGTGTTGAACTTTAAAAATATGCAAAAACGATATCACTTGGAGAGGGGATTGGGGGGCTATGACACAACGCCCACTGGTCACAAACCCCAACTCAGAATTTTGTCATAACGCCCAACTTCGATTCTGGTCACAACGCCCAACTTGGTCACAACGGCCAATTTTGATTTTGGTCACAACGCCCAACTTGGTCATAACGGCCAAAAGCGATATTGGTTACAACGCCCAACTTGGTCACAACGCCCACCGACGCCTATTATAGGAGAGAGCTATCGACCCCACTTAAACCACCGTTTTGGTCATAACGCCCAACTTCGATTTTGGTCACAACGCCCAACTTGGTCACAACGCCCAATTTCGATTTTGGTTACAACGCCCAATTTGGTCACAACGCCCAATTTCGATTTAGGTCACAACGCAGAACTTGGTCACAACGCCCAACTTGGTCACAACGCCCAACTTCGATTTTGGTCACAACGCCCAACTTGGTCACAACGCCCAATTTCGATTTCGGTCACAACGCCCAACTTTGATTTTGGTCACAACGCCCACTTTTGATTCTGGTCACAAAGCCCAACTTGGTCATAACGCCCAACTTTGATTTTGGACATATCGCCCAGGCGGCACAGAAAGTAAGAAAAATGTGTATCTAAAATGAATAATAATAAATTCAACTTTTAAGATGAGGTAATAGGTACGAAAAGTTTCAAGTGCCCGTAAGTAGTATTAATATTATTTATTTTTCATAATAATTCAGTGGCGTAATGCGTTGTCCAAAAAGTTTCAAAATTCGGATTATAACATATAAAGTTGCATTTTTTATATGGAACTCATAGTTAGCTGTGGCATTATGAGAAAGAGGATTTTCTCCCATTTCAGTGACATATGTCACTACTTTATAGCAACAATTCACAATTTTTAATATTTCGTCGTTTTTTAGTTGAAAACTTGTGCCATTTAGAATATACACCTGTGTCAAAACTGACGCAAAATCTAACCTGCTAACCTTGAATTTGACATAGACTTACAGTCTTTGTAATTTCAAGTAAAATTTTAGATTGCATTATGGGAAATTCAAAACATACTAGATGTAATTCATTTTAAGACACCCGTACTTACGGGAACTTGAAAATTTTCCTACCTATTACCTCATCTTAAAAGTTTAATTTATTATTATTCAATTTCGATACACATTATTCTTACTTTCTGTGCCGCCTGGGCGATATGTCCAAAATCAAAGTTGGGCGTTGTGACCAAATTCAAACTTGGGCGTTATGACCAAGTTGGGCGTTGTGACCAGAATCAAAAGTGGGCGTTGTGACCAGAATCAAAGTTGGGCGTTGTGACCAAGTTTGGCGTTGTGACCAATATCGCTTTTGGACGTTATGACCAAGTTGGGCGTTGTGACCAAAATCGAAATTGGGCGTTGTGACCAAATTGGGCGTTGTAACCAAAATCGAAATTGGGCGTTGTGACCAAGTTGGGCGTTGTGACCAAGTTGGGCGTTGTGACCAAAATCGAAGTTGGGCGTTATGACCAAAACGGTGGTTTAAGTGGCGTCGATAGCTCTCCCCTATAACAGGCGTCGGTGGGCGTTATGACCAAGTTGGGTGTTGTAACCAATATCGTTTTTGGGCGTTATGACCAAGTTGAGCGTTGTGACCAAAATCAAAATTGGGCGTTGTGACCAAGTTGGGCGTTGTGACCAGAATCGAAGTTGGGCGTTATGACCAAATTCTGAGTTGGGGTTTGTGACCAGTGGGCGTTGTGTCCAGGTCCCTAGGAAGATATTAATAAATATTTACACAAATAAATTTTGATACAAAACATGTTATAACAATTTGTAAAAGGCTGAAATTTTAAAATAAACCCTTTCATAATATGATTTTTATTAATCTATTTGGTCTATGAGAAAGTATAATTAATATAAAATTGTCGAGAAGAGAAACAAAGCAAAGTTTAAAACAAGAAGATATGGAGATTATGTGTATAGTAGGAGGACCATAATTTGGAATACTACAGGATATTGAAGTCATTTCTGGAATTGGACGTTGAACTTAGTTTATTGTTAATTTATTACATCATGTGAATTGAATAGCGTGCGCTGCTTTTACTGGAAGTAGGACACATCAAGTTTCTAGAATAATATCTTGAGAATTGGAAAAAGTTTTTCATCGAATAATATTGTTCTTTGCTGAATTTCTTATTGGAGTGACGTCTTACGACTTGCAATTATTAGAGTGACGTCTTGTGACTTGCACCAGATCGAGGTTTGCGTTATTTGGGTGGTCAACGTTTTATTTGGAAGGGATACCTTATATTTACTGCTGAAGGATCTTGTCAAGGTTCATGTTGCTGGGTTGTATGCTGATTGAAGATTTGGGAAGGAGACATTCCAGAGAGTATTTGCAGTTCCTGACAGTTGGTTGAGCCTATACTGGGGTTAGTCTGCAGCTTGTCGAACTTCTGTAAGCAGTTGGTATGTATTTGGAAAAGGCAGATCATGTTCTTTGGACGAGTTACAGCTACAGTTATTTATTGAGCAAACTAAAATAAACAGGAAAAGAAGTAAAAGAGTGAAGTCAGGTAATTAAAAGGGAATACTTACTATTTCATGTTTATTGAATGACAGGTAGTGTAACAAAGACGTATTTGTGATTGGTATTCCACTTTTATAATTTATAGAAATTGTCACACAATTTTGAAGCAAGTTTTCATTAAACAAATGATTTTTCTGGAGGAATAACAGTCTTGATAATTTGTGAACCGACCTGTTTTGAGAGTAATCAAGTTTTGCTGAGCTAGAAATATTTAATAATTTAAGATTAATAATTCACATTAAAGGGCATATGAATTACTTGAATTCATCTTTAAAGAAAAATTTTCTAAACCTCAATAGAAAGAGAAAAGTCAAATCTAACAGTAAATATAACAAATTTTGTTATAACGTATCAGTAATAATAATTGTAGGGCAAAACAGTAAATCATGTTAATGCATTGTATGTATACAATACACAAGCAAAGAAAGTTAGGTGCCACAACGTATAACATAGCAATGTATAATACATTTTACAATATTATATCATGGTAGCAATCTAAAATTGTTCTAATTGAAAATTATATATGTTAATATTATAAGCGCCATAAGCAAATTGTAATGTCTTAAAAAGCTAAATTTTGAACTTCCTGTATACTATAATTTCTATATTGAAAAAATTTATAATCGAGTTATTGCCAGGGTAATCATCAAAATCGAGAGACTGATTTAAACCGAATTTTGTAAAATACATTTACTGTTAGGTATTCACTGATTATGGTTAAATACAATCATTTTTGTTTAAAACTTGGAACTCATAGAAAGTATATATTTCTTTACTTTGTAGGAAAAGTTTTTAGAATAAACATAGTTTTCAATAACATATATTTGAAGAGAAATGTATTTCATACTTAAAAGTATTTTTTCACTTCCCTCTTTGCAAGTGATCCGTCACTGTCAGATTTGGTGGATGTAGGAAACATTTATAAAAATTGTTACGATTTCCATGACAATGTACTTACTTTCCTAGAGATGTAAATTATTTACATCCCGCATTTATTACAACAAGATGCCATGTTTGGTAATTGGTTGACATGAAGAAAACCCATTATCGCTCGTATTTTTATCCATTTTTAATCAGAATATAAACAGAAAGGTCACAAAATAGCACTCGCAATCGTATGCACACAGTTTTTCCAAGAATTTTTCACAGTGTGTTTATAGCTGCCAAACAAAACGTCACAGGACTATAAGGCTACTATAATTTAGAAAACGTAATAATTTTACGCTAGGTATTACCATTTACTTTAAATAAGAAAATATTGGTAGTGAAAAAAGTTATGGTCTTTACACAGGATGTAGGAAGATTTACACTACCTCGAACCTTGCTACCCTCGTTCGCTTCGCTCACTCAGACATCAAACGGTCCTCGGTAGTGTAAATCTTATCTACACCCCTTGTAAAAAGTAATATACTATTCATTTCGACACAACCTGTCGAAGTAGCGTGTTGTTCCTCGATCGTTTCTACAAATTTACAATTTTTCTTGCAAGGTCTCACGAAACTACACAACTTTTGTGAAGATAGCAGTCGTTTTGGAGTCAAATAAAAGTGGGAAAATATGACAAGACGTACGGATGTAGTAAACATGTTAACTGGAGAATGTCATAACTAAAGCTGATATTATATGGCAAATGCATATTTTGTATAATTGATATGTCGGCGAAATATTTTGCATATGTATACTAATTATGTGAAAACAAATCGTTTAAGCCAAGTTTCATTTTGCATATTTATACGTTTTTGAGCATATTTTATGGATTTTGCATATTTGTTTATATTTAGCAATAATTGGTAATGTATGACGAACTTTCTGAGATTTTTTTGTAAAATATACTTCTTCTTCTGTTAGTGCTGATCCGTTAACGGATATTAGCGATAATTCTGGCTATTTGGACCTTATTTACCGCGGCTCTAAAAAGTGCCGTTGTTGTGGTATTGTACCCTGTTCTTAAATTTTTGAGCCACGATATCCTTCTCCGTCCTGGACCTCTCTTTCCAAATACTTTGCCCTGCAATACCAGCTGAAGCAATCGATATCTCTCTCCATTTCTCATTATGTGGCCTAAATATTGAAGTTTCCTAGTTTTTATACTATTTTATTAAATTTATTAATAACATTTTTATGTACAACTAAGATATATACTTTTATTTTCTGCCGCTGGAGTGCAGTGTGCGTATCGAAATGAGCAGAGGAAAGGGGAAATCCCTGTTAAAATCTTTGATTATATAAACATAGACTACCAGCAACCCCCACTTTTCCCATAGAAACAGTGTATAACGAATCGGCCAACACAAACTCCATTTCAAGAGTGTTGGGTGAATAACAGTCTGGTGGGGTAACGGAAAATCTTATTTTTATGTTGCTTACAACGTGAAGTTGGAGTTGGCAGTCCATGTTTATATAGTCAAACGTTAAAATGAATGACGTCTTTGAATAAAAATTAGAGAAATACATATACTCATACAAAATAATTGAAATTTTTACATTATTTAGAATACTCCTACTTATTAAAAAAAAATAGAGCATATTATGTGCATATATTATAATTTTGGGTGCATATACTCAACAAAATGTATGCATATATATGCGCATATTTTCGTACATTTGAGTGCATATAATTATCAGCTTTAGTCACTTCTTAGTGACTTCTTCGACAGTTTCTAATGAAAATAACTTAAAAGATAAACTGCACCGATTCAACAGTTACAGAATGTGTATTAAGGAGCGGGCATCTCAAAGAGGGCATAGCAAAACCGCTTCATGCTAACAGTGTGCCGAAGTATCTATGAGAAGCTTGTACCGTCTCATCTTGTTTATAGTAAGAAGCCTTAACGATAATCGACAGTAAAAATTGACAAGCATAAGTACTGATACATATTTTCAAAATAAGGCGTTCATACCAGTTTCGCCATTTTAGAAAACTACAATTTTCGGATAATGTGTTTCTTATTATCAACTACCTTTAAAAGAAATTGTGATGAAACTTCATTTTACTCTGCAACCGCTGAGAATTTTTGACAAATTGTTTGCATATTTTTTAAATCATACTAATTCATTGATTGAAATGCAATTTCCAAATTATCATAACAACCTCGGCATTTCCTGTTATCCAGATCAATGGAGTGCTAAACAAGTGCTTCTTTTTTCTGTTTTTGCGAATGAAAAAAGTAACTTCTAAGAAACATTTGCGACTGACGTGGGCGTCCAATAACAAAAGGGCTGAAATTCATTATAATATGCAAATCTCGGGCAAAATCAAGGTAATGCCGATCGAAATGGGCGCGATCGGCATTAAAAATTGCTTTTCTAAATGGCAGTGACGCTGACACACAACAGCCTTCTATTCGCTATTTTCTGCTAAGTGACGTCCAGTGACATATGCTGAAAGTGCCTTTTTTGTCGTTTGTGCAACGTTTGTCCAGCAAGCTGAATAAACGGAGTCGAACAAAAATCTCGCCTGCTAACTTTTAAATCGCGCTAATGGAGTTACCATTATAACATATTAGAGTGAACTCGTGGCTATTGTGCAGTTTTGCAACCTGTTTGATTTATTAAACAGATCTCAAAACACCGTTTACCGTATCTACCGTACGCCTGATGAATATTTATTATTTATGTGGTTAAGCAGCGCCGTCGGCCACGTTTATTCGTAAGGAACCTGCCACGCCACTTTTCTTGCCGTACAATTTCATATCCATTATCCATATCATAGCTAAATGCATTACGAAAACTGGATTACAGTAATACACACGAGCACCCACTGATTGTTATCTCCGTTACTAAATGGGTTGCAGTTGCCTCATTTTATTGTCTCTGATGCATTTGAGTCACCGTTGGTTTGTATTCAAATTTAGTTAAGCCTCTAATTTATGCCTATGCTGATTTAGTACAAGTACAATCTTAATTTACAAAAATTAATGTTCATGACTAGGGCAAGGCGGATATATATTCACAAGAAAGAGCATAATATGCGCATGTACAGTACCACCAAGCACACAAAAACTCCGGAAAACATGTGAACTAAATCTAAAATTCCAGTAAGAGCATCTAAAGAACCAATAAAGAGGAAGCTTTTCGAAGAGGTACATTCAAACAAAAAACAAATGTTACTTCCCTATTGCTATTATTGCGTCAGATAAAAGTGGCTAATTTCCAGGTTTTTCAGTGCTCTCGTTCATTAGTTTTGTTGTTCTTTGTTAATTTATGTCAGTATTGCTTTTCTTCGTTCTGTTTGTTATTCTTTACCTATTCGCCGTTTAATTTTGGGCGGCTTGGTTATTTAACATCAAATGGTAAGTATTAAATGCTTTCTAAAATGCTACCTTCAGTTGCAGTTATATATTTATGGGTAACAGTTTACTTTAGCATGAAACGCTAAAATCCGGTTTTTTGGAATCCCTAGAAAAAGCCATGCAGAATAAAAAGTAAGTACAGAGAAGTCGGTGGAAAGGCGTTTTTAAATACAAAACTTACAAAAATCCATCAGAAATTCCGAAAAACACGAAAATTGCCGGAGAAATGACTAAACACGTCATTTTATTTCGGTGCGCACGCAACGCAGACTGTAGCTCAAATATGTTACTAAAGCTCCCATTGATTTAAAATACATAGATAAAATGAGGGAAAACTCCAGTATAGTAGACCATAACCTTTTAGTGGGTACTAAGTACACACAAATTTTAAACTGCAGCTAACCTAAACTAGTTCCTGGGCATGAGACAGAAGTGGTCTACGATACTGCATTTTAACCAAAGTATTTACTAGAGGCCTCTATACTTTTATACTCGTTGGGGCTGCGCCACACCGTTTAGGGTATTCTAACGACAGTTGGCAACGTAGCTATTGCTGGAAGCGTCAATGGTGTCAGTTGAGGTACATTTTAGTTTGGTATTTACTTGTTGAAAATATACATTTTTCGCCTCTTTCGATAACAGATTCGAGTTCAGCAGGCCGTCCACCATAGGGATAGTGCAAAACCTCTTCCAAAAGTTGCAATTTAAGAGTTTCAAGCTAAAGTAAATAATTACCTATTTATGTAATACCTGCTAAATTCCTTTTGACATAGGATTACAATGAGCTACAAAGCAAGAAAGCTTTTGTGCATTCAGAAACAAGAACTATCGTTGCAAATATCATAAAGTGTTTTGATGAACAGAAGACTTCTGGAACGTTGATATTTTTGGTAGAGCAATCTACAGAACTAGCAGCCGCAGCAACTGGAAAATCAACCTCTTTGATAAAGAAAGTTCGTAAGGAGTATGCTACAGCAGGTAATACATAAAAAATAACAATATTATTTCTCAGCATTGTCATTAAAAAACTTAATGCAGGTAATTCTGTAGTCCTTTCTTCTTCCATGCACTACTTCTTTAACAACTTCGCAGAAAAAGAAACTCAAGGAAGCTCTAAGAAAATCGTTTTCGACGGTTTTGATTTGGGAGTTTTGCGAAGAACGGTTCATGAAATGTTCAATGCGGAACATAAAGTACGGAGGCTGAACGTATTGGTAAGCAGATTGAATGAAAAAGTTAACTATACTGGCCGTCGAGAAACTTTGAGAAAGAATCTAAACGAAATAGGCTTTGTGAAAAAAATGTGACAAAACAAAATTGCTCATGGAAATGAGTGACATTGTAGAGTGGTGTTCTAGCTATTTAAGGAAAATAGAAGAAAACTGTGAACTAGGTGTGAACGAAAATCCTGTAACGTTCCTAGAAGAAACACATATTCATCCTAATTACGGAGTAGGAAAATGCTGGCAGTCAGATGATGTACCAGGTGTTTACAAAAGTTACAATTAAATTACTGTTTACTCGGGAATTTGATAATCGGTACATTGCAAAACGAGAATCGATTACAAGCAAGTCTATTATAAGAAGAATATACTGTATTTGGGTCTTCATTTTTTCGCTTTAATTTTTCTTTGCTCTGGCGATCTTAGTGTTTATTTCCTTTGATTAAATACTTTTTGTATTAGCTTTTAGGATAATTGATAATTAAACAACCTAATATATTTATTTTATATAATCTCTCAGTAATTTATTATCATAAAAATATGTATTGCATTCTTAGTTGTGTACTATTATTTTTGTTACAATGAATTTATTTAATAAGTAGTGGTTTAGTAACGTAAATACTGTACATGTAAAAGAACTCCGATGATTTTTAAATAAAAATTTTAAATGTCCCGCGTTTACGAATGTTTATAATTTTTTTCTATAGCTCATGTTAAAGTGTGCTTTTATCAACTCAAAACAAAAGGTCAAGTTTTACTTTAACAGCAAGGGTAGATAAAGTAACACTTTAACATCAAGGATAGATAAAGTAATTTAATTTTTTAACTTTTGTTTAAATTAAATATGACAGCTTCGTATTATCGTAGCAACCCAATCTAGCTGCTGACATTTTGAAATGTGATTGACTGTCCTTATTTTCTTTTGAAATTGTTCAAGTTCTTGCTATAGAAAAAAATATTGTATTATACACGACGATAAAGTTATTTCTATCCACTCTTGAATCATTAACGTCTCGACTTCGTCTCGACGTTAAACGGTTCACTCGTGGATAAACTTTAACTTTCTCGTCTTGTATAATAAATTACTATTTCTATGGTGTGTAATTGTCAAACGGAGCTAACGCCAGCCTCCCCTACCCAGGGTTTTTGTGTGCTTGGTGCCACTGTATAAGCCGTTCACGATCTTTTTGGGTCAGGTGAGGCTATGACCATCTAGTAATTTTATTGGCAGAACCTCTGTTGCAATTAAACTCCCTCATGGAAATTGACACTTTTTGTGTTAGGTTAGGTTATTTTTAGTTTAAGGTTATATTTTCTGAATAGGTACATTGTTGCCGGATATTCTCTAGTCTCCACATCGACTCGCGTTCTTTTAAATTTGGTATGTCCTTTTTAAATTAGAAGTAGCATCGTTTATTGGAAATTTTTTGTTGTAACAAAATTATTTTGTGCATTTTGACTTATCCTTTGACGGAAATTCAAATTATTTTTACACATTTGATAAATCATTTATTTTCTTACGAATATTAAAATAATAAATCTGGCAATGTGGGGGCAAGAAAATGTCGAACAGACACTGACAGAAAGAAAAGTTGCATCCGCTATATCATCGAATCAGTTAGTCCAACATGAAAAGAAAAAATCATAGCCAACTCTGTTCCAAAAAGGTCGTGAACGGCTTATATGTGACAACATGATTTATCTTTTTTGTTTCCTTTTAATGGATAAGGATTGAGACATGCCTTTGAAAACCCCTTCTAATATATTTAATCGAAAAATAGAGAGATTAACAATTCTGGCGAATATTTGCAGTACTTAAGGTCACCATGTCAAAAGAAGAACTATGAAAAATAAAATAAAAAAACAAATACGGAACAAACCAAGATAACAGAAGAGATCACAATTTTGGGCTTATCTCCGTGGGGGTTTTCTTGTCACCGTAATGGTTTCCATAATCCATTTTTTTTTGGTGTATTAGTGTCCAATACTATTATTTTATTTTTTTCTATAGCACATGTTAAAGTGTGCTTTTATCAACTCAAAACAAAAGGTCAAGTTTTACTTTAACAGCAAGGGTAGATAAAGTAGCACTTTAACATCAAGGATAGATAAAGTAATTTAATTATTATATTTATTAATCATTAACGTCTCGACTTCGTCTCGACGTTAAACGATTCACTCGTGGATAAAATTTAACTTTATCGTCTTGTATAATAAATTACTATTTACAGCTTTTTATGTGTTTTAACTGTCTTGACTATTTACTTCTATTCTAGTCTTCTTTTTTCTTGTCCAATATTTGACGTCCATTGTTATCAAGTTATGCATCACTTTGTTCCACGACAGTTTCTTTGGTCTCCCTTTGCGTCCTGTAATTGCTGTTTTCCACAGCGTGATTAGCTTTGTACTCCTATAGTTATCTCCTCCCTCGTAACACATGACCAAACGATTTTATTTTTTGAGATTTCATGATTTTAATAATATCTTCTTCCTCCTTCTCCCTACTGACTGAGGATTCATTCGTATTCAAATTTATATTTCATTAATGTCACTGGACCAAATATTTTCCGTAATATTTGTCTTTCCCAAATTCTTAATTGTTGATTCTTTTATTTTTATTTTGACATATTGTTTCTGCCGCATAATTATATAATTGTTGATATAATTGGGGTACTTTTATTCTTTTACTTACCTACTTAAGTTCTTTTCGTTTAACCCCTGTTTGTAAGCATTACAGGTTCTGTGGCCGTTTTACAAGTAAATACGCTAATTATCTGTTGTATCGAATAATTTATGGTCCCAGATCTTTGAACACTTCAACTTCTTCAAACTGATATGTTCCTATTTTTATAGTTTTTAGAGGCAATTCAGTTTTTATGTTGCATCTCATATATTTGGTTTTGCTTTCGTTAATAACCAGCAATTACTTTATTAATTATGTATTCTATAGTTTATTATTAATTTCATTTTGTGTGTACGGTTGCTAAAGTTTGTTTATATTCGTTCTTTCATAAAATTTATGTTGACAACATACCAACATAGTTTCTGTTTATTTTTGCGGTGTGTAAATAATTATCTACCCATTTTGCACTGTATTTCAAACTTAGTTATAAATGTTATATTATTTTATTTTTTCTTTATGAGTTATGGTTGATAAATACCTATTTATTATCAAAATGTGCGCAGTATCCGCCGTCGCACGCAGATATCTTTGGAAAACGTAGTGCAATCCAATTATGACATTATTGCTTTCACGAAAAGTTGGCTAACAACGGGAATGCATGATAGGGATATTTTTGATGAAAGATGTACATAGTTTACTGTAAGGACAGGTCGGCTGATCAAACAGGTAAGGGAAAGGGTGGAGGTGTGGTGTTGGCGATTAATGCAAACTTTCTTGCTACTCGCATTACATCACTTGAGACAAATGACATTGATTGTTTATGGGTAAAAATAACAAACTGTAAACATGTTTCATTATATCTGTGCCTTGTTTATTTTCAACCCAAATATAATCAAGCCAAATATCTCAGTCTTTTTTAAAAATTTGGAGAATATGTGGCCTCGCCCAATAGCAAGGTAATTTTATTAGGAAATTTTAACTTACAAATTTACAAGAATGGGTATGATTTAGTACATGGAGATGTAATCTGTAAACATTTATCAAACTTTTTAGAGTTCAGTGGATTAACAAAGGTTAATAATATTCGTAACGCAAGACACAAAACATTAGATCTGGTTATAACTGATCTTGCAGAAATCTCCGTGCAGTTGTCCGATTCTAATTTAGTTAAAGTAGACAATGATCACCCGCCATTGCAATTAGATATTCCTCTAAGTATAGACACTAAAAGAAATATAAAAAATTAGTATAACAACACAAATGCTCACAGTTCTTATGATTTCAGAGAAGCAAATTTTGAAGGAATGTGTTGAGAATTGGCGGTTGTTAATTGGGACTTCATTGATACTTTTAATGGCGTTAATTTAGCAGTAGAATGGTTCTACGGAATGTTGTCCTCTGTTCTTGACAAATATGTCCGAAAGTATCAGAATAGAAAAAACAAATTGCCATATTGGTTCTCTAAGGAACTTATTAACTTAATCAAGAGGAAAGAAAAAAAGTACAAATCCTCGGGAAATTTTAATGATTTACATTCTTTTAAAGAGTTACGTAGAGAAATTAAACGGGAATTATCTAATGCGCATAGACGATTTATTGATGGGGTCAAAAATGACATCTGTGCAAGTCCTAACAAATTTTGGAGTTACGTGACTGCAAAACATAAGTTCTCTAACGTATCAAAATATAGTATTAGATTCGTTTAACTTAATTGCTGAAGGTTTTTCCAGTTAGGTACTTTGAATCCGTATACTACGATTCTGAAACATTTCAATTTGAAGACGCATTGCAATCTGAGACGATAAGTGGTGTTTCTTGTTATGATTTTTCAATAATATCTGTAACTGATGTAAAGCCATTAAAAAATTACAAAATAAACAGTCTTGTGGTCCAGATTTATTACCTGCATATTTATTTAACGGCCTTGCTGAATTCTTAGCTTATCCACTGTGTCAAATATTTAATTTATTCATAAAACCAATACTTTTCCTAATAGCTGAAAGATATCCAAAGTTACAACAATATTTAAAGGTGGGGATAGAGATATGGTAGTTAACGACAGACCAACTGCATTGATCTCATTGCCAACAAAAGTATTTGAATCCTTGATATATGATGAAATCTGGAATCACGTTAGACACTACCTAATAATTGAGCAGCATGGGTTCACCAATAAGAGATTTATTGTATCAAATCTTCTAAATTATGTTGAAGAAATATCAGAAGTGTTGGATAAAAATAAACAAGTGGACTTTATAGACACAGATTATCAAAAAACCTTTGATAGAGTATGTCATTTTAGATTACTCAAAAAACTAAATTTTTACGGTTTTCACAAAATGTTATTAAGCTTATTTCTACCTACCTATTAGGTAGGCCACAATATGCTTATTATAAGCAAGCCTCATCAGAGCAACTTATAGCATTGTCAGGGGTACCTCAAGACTCCAAGCTTAGCCACTGCTATTTTTAATTTTTACTAACGATATTAGAAACGTAATCACTGGAGCCAGATATCTACTTTATGTGGATGACCTCAAAATATACAAGACAGTCAATGATATCAATGATTGCCAAGAACTACAACGTAATTTTAATAATGTACTGCAGTGGAATGAGAGAAACAAACTGTTTTCTCATCCACCGAAATATAAAGTTGTCTTTTTATAGAAAGAAATTGCCAACAACATATCATTACCTAATCAACGGGAAAACTTTAGAAAGAATAGAACATGTGACTGCACTGGTAAAGCAAAAAGGTTCAATGATCATATTTTAGAAATGATTAAAAGATTCTATCGCTCTCTCGGGTTGATTATAAGTTTTGGATTCAAATTTAGAAATATCTCAACGTTAATTTTATTATACCAATCTATAGTGAGATCCAAATTAGAATACGCATCATTGATATGGAAGCCATCACACAATTATCAATAGTAATATAACAAGGGCGAGACATACTTACCGATAATTTTACACACTCTAAGGGTTGAGTCCTGGTTGAAATGAAAGCTGTCCTGAAGGCTTGCCAAGGGCAGTTTTCTAAGAGCAACCAGCACGATGACTCTTGGCACAGGCAAAATTATATGTAAGTGTGTTTCTCATGTTTATATTTTGAACATTATTACACAAAATCCGTATACGAATTATGATTTAAAATTGATTTAATAACGCCAAAAAAACAAAATTAAATTGCTTGTTTCCATCTACGGGGTCGAGAATTAGCACTAGTGTGCTTATCGCTTGATATGCATCCCTAGGGCGCTTATCAGATAATCACTTCGGGATTGGTCGATTTTCAAAAAATGCATGGTTCTCTTGGATGATATCTGTCATGTGAAAGTTGTGTGTAATAACCACAGTGATCTAATAGAATGAATTCAGAAAAAAAATGTGAGGTATTTGTACTATAAAGAGCATAACATCTATCCCATTTTGATACCATATTTCGAATTGTTACCGCTATATGAATTTACATCTTTAAAAATCAGACGGGATTTCAATGGTCTAGTGTACATATACAAATTAATGAATAATATGGTAGATGACTCCAATAGTTTATCTAAAATTGGTTTTTACATTCCACCGGTTCACATTAAGAACACGTGCACTGTTTCATCACAACTTTGCTCGTACATCTCATTATTATAATTAACCTATAAATCGGACAGTTTGACTATACAACACGAAGGCTAACACTGTTGATATATTCTGCACAGGTTGTTTAGCTAACTTCACTTTATGCTGCCCTGGGTTAGCTATTTGATTCTCAGTTGTTGCTCACCGTTTTCACCTAATCATAGTTATAATTATGAAAACTATAACTGTATGCCATTTTTATGACCTTTTTTTATTTTAATTACTTCAAGCTACAATGTAATAGGGCTCTTCAGCCTGTTTTGTACCCGTAAATAATGAGGCCGATCGTGCATCACCTTGTCTAACACCTGAATTTATTTCAATGTCAGTTACATTTTCTGCAGTTTTTAGTCTTGCTGTCATTTTCATGAGCGTCAATTTTGTTAACCGGATTAATTTTGGAGGTAAATTTAATTATTCCACGCCACGTAGTAGAATTTCTCTTGTAATCTTGTCGAAATCATTTTCAAAACTTATGAATGACAGATGCAGTTGAATGTCATGTCCAGGGCTTTTTCCAATTATTTGTTATACTAAATTTATACATCTACGGTGAACCTTCCAAATCGGATGCCATATTGATAATCGCCTATGGTATTTTCTGCATATTCTGTTAGCCGATTTTGTATTATATAGCTGTAAGTATTTTCTAGCTGACCTTAAGTAGAGTGTTTGCCCTGTAGTTTTCTGAATTTTCGGCTTCACCTTTTAACTTCCCTCGTCTGAAAGACGAAGGAAGTATTGTAATCACGAAAAAATCACCTTCCGAAATTAGCTCAATATCTTTTCTGCTATAGCTGTCTGGGATTATCTATGTCAACTTATGAATTGGTTTGTAGTTAAATTAGTGCCACTAATTATAAGGATTGTTCTTTTAGCCAGGTTGCAGTGTTTGGTCACTATTATTACTGTGACGGTGTAGCGTAGATTTTCCGGTGTTGAAATGAACATTTTATTAGAATTGAATTGAGGTTTACAAACGATGCATCTCATCATTCATGACCTATGGTACTGAAGATAAGTATTTACGAAGGCCATAAGAGAACAGCTAATACTAACTCAGAAAAACCGCACAACAAATTCCTGGATAAGCGGAAGAACAAAAGTACAAGATATGGTCAAAACAGCAGCTTCATTATAGTCGTAATGGGTAGGTATGTGGCAAGAGGAGGTGGTAAACAGGGCAACAAAATAATCAAATGAAGGTTGTAGAGAGAACGAAAAAACATTAGAATACCGTAGACGTATTAGGGATGACATGAAAAACAACATGAATCAATTGGACCTAGCTCATATTAGAAAAAAATGGAAAAGTTACAGAGGCCTATATTCAAATGACAGTAAAAGACTAGACGACGAAGAAGGACATTGCGACAAACCCAGTTCTTGTAAAATAGTCCTGCTTCTTCGTGCTCCTTTTTCAGCACTCTCAAGATTTGCTCTTCCATCTCAGCATTAAAACATTTAGTGGGCGACCATAGTCTTGACCTCCAGTAGAGACTAACGATCCAGTCTATCTAGCTCTTTGATTCAACCTTGTTGTAATATTCACACCAGGGTGTCTTCCATTGGGGTACCTTGCCTCGTAAACTCTTTGCGCTTCATTTCCGTTGTCTACATGTCTTCATAGTTACTATTAGACTACATTTTCTACAAAATTAAATCAAAACGTTGAAAAGGCAAATAAAAATACCTGACAATATCAGGTTGATGTATTTAACGATTGTTATTGTTATTTAAAATTTTAAGTCATCATTGCCATGATGCATTTTAGAGACGAAGAAATTTCGATTTTCCAAATTATAATTATGAGCAAATTAAATGCTGTCAACATTCGTTTTTACACAAAGTATTATAAGTTAGAGAGACTTTTACGGAAAATACAATCCTTCCAAATTCATAATAATGAAGAAGTTAAGTTCACCCCTTTATTACTCAGTGATTTAACAATTAAGATTTTTTTAGCATTTTTCTAGGCTACGTTAACGCCTCCCTGCAGCTTACTGCATGGTGGAGGAAATGCGCCATTTTGAAATCACCCAGTATAAGTAGAAGAAAATAAATTGGGATGTCAATAGACGAGTAGTGAGAAAAGAGGACACAGCAATATAAGAATATGGTCGACCCTCTTTGAGGGATTACGTTGTTCGTGAGCTGTTTGGAAGGCCGTGCTATAATTTCATAAAACATAAAATAAAATAATAAAATGTAAAACTACATTATTGCTAGGTAATACTTTGACCTTAATTTAGTTGTCTGTAGTATATTTTTAAATATTTGAACGGAATTTGAAAAACGTCATCTAGAAACATCTCTAATTTTATATCACACAATACATGTTAATTAGATATGCAATTAGCTACAGTTAGAAAGAATAATATATATTTAACATTTTAATATAAAATTGTACATTATTGCAGTGATTCGTTCTTTGAACAGATTTAAATGTTTAGTTTCCCATTGTTGTATTGATATTGTCTAGAACACAACTGACTATGCTTTATTCAAGATAATTTGCAACGTATACAGTGTGTTGCATAATGATTTTGGAAGGGACTATTTAATCCAATTGCTAAGTAGGTTAACCAAGAGAACTAATAGTAGTTTATATATCACGGGCGCAAGGTAAGGGATTTCAGCCCGCGATGATATTTAATGCCCGACCGGAGGGAGGGCTGTAAATCATCAAGGGATGAAATCGCTCTTGCGCCAGAGATATATACATAATTTTATTATCAACCGGAAAGACGTGGTGCGATTTATTTTTATACGTGGTTTTCCAACTATTACATTAAAAATCATAATACCAGGATCTAATAAAAGCAAGGTGCATTTCCGTAGCAACTACGTAAACATGGTCAGAAAAAAATTGCAAACATTTGTAGATGGATAGCAAATTAAAATATTTAGAAACACGATGCCAAAGTTTTAAATTTGTAATACAGACTTTAATAACACAATTTTGAGATAAGAAGCTGCAACTAACTGAAATATTCTTTTCAAAATTAAAAAAATACCATAAACCTCTTCGTATCCTGTAAAAAATAACTACTCGATTACTACGCCATTCGAAAGCTGTTTACCCAATTTACAAATTGCCGATGCTTAAGAATACGTTAAGTGAATTTGACGGAATTGTTGCAGATATTGATGAACATAATTATCAGTCCATTTTCTTTAACTATGAAGATTTTCTTGCTATTTGATCTACGCACTAAACACTTCACACACTTCATTATAGAATTCAAACATAACGAATTTCAAAAACCCATTTTAATCGATACGCAATATTTTCAGAAGCGATAAATCTGAAGCTTTCGGGTCGAGGACGCTAAGAAATACGTTAATTTTCCTGAGAGCGTTTCCAATAAATGTCTAATATTTGCCAGTAACATCCTCGCTCGACATAACAAAGATGAGAATCGGCACCGGACCTTTACGTGATAAAGTGTTATTAGTTCTTGATAACCTGACCAATAATGGGTTCTCTCAGAGTGCTTCTTTAGCGCGTTGAAAGATAAATCCTGCGCCTACGACTATTGTGTAAGTCTAGGCGTCCACAAGTTGCCGAGTGGCATTTTTCGTGAACCAATTTTTTCATGAAGTGAGTCAACGATCTGCACTTTCCTTTAACTGTAAATGTTTGATGTTTGCTTCGAATTTTATGGTATCGCTTAAATGTAATCTAACACCACCTGCAATAAAAAGCGCTTGAATGTCAGGTTAGAGTTATGAATATTGAAAAAGTGGTTCATATAATTGTGTCAGGGTGTACTTCAAACTCAACGATTTGTGAAGAAGTTACAATTCATTCCGAAAAAAAACGTTATACTGGATTTAGCTACGCATTGAAAATTTGTAGCTTTTTTAAATGATACAATAAAGACATACACAGTAATATGGTAAAACATACTAACAAAGCGTGACTTAAAAATTGAAAACTAGAAATAATGTGATTTAGATGCTTGTGGTTATTGTTTATTTTTAGAGCGTCGAGTTACTTTGGGTTACTCTTCTAACGCCTCGTTGAAGTCTTTGATCAGTGCAGTGTGCGGTTCAATTAGTTTAACGTTTTTCGGATTAAGAATCTGTTCAACGTTTTAATGAGAACAGAGTATTGGCTATTTTTAAATTGAAATTTGCCTAAATATTCTTGTTCACATGTTACTCTAACAACACAGACTACCAACACATAATTATTTGTCTATAGTTTTTTTATGACGCGATAATTCTGCCGATTTCAGTTGAATTATATAGGTCATAAAACACACCTGTAGTAAGTACTTTAGCTTACTCCCGTGTCTTATAAATACTTTAGCCCACCCCTAATTATTAATTTTGTGACTTTGATTTTTTACAGCTGTGAATACAAAATTTGTTTCTTTGGTATACAGAGCGTAACATAAAATTAATATAAGGTTTCTATGAAGTGAACAGACACAAACAAAATCATATAAACATGTGTTCGCAAACCCTTCGTTCTGGAAATATACCCTCGTAAAGAAGGGTTTTAAAATTAGAATTTAGTCGTTTTACTGAAAACTGGAAAATGGTCTTCAAGTGAAAATTGGCAGAAGGTCTAGCAATAGCAGATTTATTTACGCCATGTTTTGCTTAATATCTGTGCCGTACATTGTGATATATTTTATTTTTTACACAAAAAGTGTCTTCACGAAAAAATGAAAAGGACTAAACCATTTTTAAATAAATTAGGTTTTTGAGTACATATTTTTGTATAAACAAAATCTTGTCCGCTAAAACTTTCGAATATAACCGCTCCCTTTGGGAGGGTTACACCCTCGAAAATGAAGCGTTTACGGACACAATGTGTTATTACAAATAATTCACTCGCAAAAAAGCTCCACTCGGCCTAGCGGCTTCGAGGATTCAGCTTTCCTTTCGTGGATTATTGGTAATATAACACACTTTTACCATAAACAATTATTGTTATAAAATACTTGTTTGGATGCACAAGTTGTACACGTACAGCACACAAACCCAAAAATTGCTGTGTTCAATTTTACTATCCTGGCAACTGCAATAACCTTAAGCATGCTGATTTTCATTTCTAAAGATCCGCTTTTTTTAATTAACGGTTTTTGGTGCTTTTCTATTGAGTTAGGACATCATTGGTTAATTGCAATAGTTTTCTCCTTTTAATACAAATACGAACAATATACAATTTTACTGGATTAAAAATTAAATATTAAGGAACACCAAAGCATGAACCAATGCATTTTGTTAATCTTACGAGCATACCTAAAATGGAATAAATGTCTTCTATACTGTGGATTGTCATTGGTCCAAGTTCATTGTATGTAAATTTTTAGAAAATTTCGAACTTCTTGAATTACGAATTCCATTGTTGTAATCCAAAAATTAGTTTTGGAATGCATTTACAATTTGTAATAATAAAGAACACTGCAATGGGTATCTTACAAGCCCAAATATGAGCAAAAGTAAAGAAAGCAAATACAATTGTGGAATTAACAGTAAAACAATGTTTTTATTTATACACCCTAAATTGATGTTATAAATTCGAAGGGATTTTTATGTTACCCTTTCTTGATACACTAATCACACGCACAATAAATACTTTTGAAACATCAGTATACCGTAAGAAAACCAATACTAATAGGTACTTACATTTTAATTCTAACCATCACAAAAACATAAAGACAGGCGTTGTAAAAAGTCTTTACGACAGAGCCAAAGTTGTTTGCTCTAATGATACAATTTTCAAAAAAGAGAAAGAATTTATTATTAATGTTTTACAAGATAATGGCTATCCAGAGACTCTTGTTCGGAACATTTTCAATACACGAAGCAATGCCACACACATACAAAGGAATGACACTCAAAAATATAATACTCTTACTATACCATATATTCCAGGCATATCTGACAAAATTAGACGAATTGGAAATAGATTCAATGTTAGGACGGTATTCAAAACGATGAATACTTTACGGTCAGTTCTTACAAAAACTAAACCGTTCAACGAAGAACAGCATTCAAGGAATTGTATATATAGTATTCCCTGTGAATGCGGGAAATATTATATCGGTGAAACATCCAGGCCTTTAGCAGTAAGAGTTAAAGAACATAAAAATATGTTGAAAACGTATCAATTCAATAAGTCTAAGCTGGCAGAACATGCTTGGGATGAAAACCATAAAATACAATGGGACAACACAAAGATCTTGTCTAAAGAATCGATGTCAACTAGGCGAAAAATTAAGGAAACGGCATACATTTTACTTAACGAAGAAAAATGCGTGTCGTCTTTCTCAATATTTTTAGACAATAGTTGGCTATCGATTCTTAAAGATGAGATCAAGTAGGTACAGATATCAACAAACGTCAATGTCAGAAAATTCATTGGAGGTTGGTCGTTTTTTCTTCCAGTGAAAAAAAGATAAGTTCTTGTTAGTTTTAATTGTTATTCGTTGATAACGAGGGCAGATTGTCCCTCGAAACGTTCGTTGTTAATATTTTCGTTATTTAATATTTTAATTTGCAGAGTGGCGAAATACCCATATAAGAAAATGAATTATGAATTCACGCCACAAAGAAGTTTCAGAAATTATCTGAATCAAATAAAACTAACCATTTAAAATTATTAAAGAAAAAATCGACGCACAGAAACTTTTTTTTAAATCTCATTCCTCTTTTTCATTAAATTGTCATATCTGAGATGCTTTATTTTTGATATCGCTTTTAAAGGGCACTTATTTCGTTGTAACTCTTGTTAATATTATTAATTTAAGTAGCCTTCTATTTTCAACAGTATTATCAAAACTTCTAAAACAATGTAATACCTATCAACATGCTTAATAAAGAGTATCAAGCCATATTATTAATTTTATGTTCTGCGCCTATATGAATCTATTATAATCAGAGAAGGGATCTCAGATAAACGCAAAAAATCTATAAAGAGATTTACACGAAACTTCCCTAGCAAGTGGAAGTTTTGAAACGAAAAGTTTGGAAAATATTACAGGAGAAGAGAATTTAATTTGTTTTAATGTGCTCACTCTGTATCTGCTGGGTTCAAAGAATGCATATTTTCGTCAAGGGTAAAAACTTGAGCTATATGCAAAATATTACGGTTAGTTTTCGAGTTCAAGCAAAAATAAACGGAATTTATTTTTTAAGGTGCTCACTCTGAATAGATTCGACCGAAAGTATATTCGGTTTCAAGCCATGTTTTTCGTTATCAAAAGACCCCGAAAGAGAAAGGTGATTTTTTACTATTACAGTACATACCTACTTTCTTCGTCTTTTGGACAAGGAAAGTAAAAAACTAAATATAGAGTTTAAGAAATAAAAACACGAAGAAATAAAGGGGTTTTACTTCCCTCGTATAAGAGACAAAGGTAGTATTGTTCACGTTTCACTGTCCCTGGTCGTGTCTGTCCGTCTGTTTGCGGTATAACTCAAAAACTATTTATTCGAGAAAGACGATATTTTGCATTTCGATTATATGCCTACCTGGCTCGAAGCGGAGAAAATTTTGATCAAATATATACAGGGTGGGCAACTTAATAAAATACAAGATTGGCTACTTTTGCTGTAACTCAAGAGCTATTTGTTAAATAAAAGTAATATTTTGTACATAGCTCAGGTTTTTATACTTTACGAAAAAGGGCATATTATGGACCCAACATATTCAGGGCGAACAATTTAAATAATAATTAAATTCTTTTATATACGTTTAAGATGAATTAAAATAAAATAGGTTTTTAAACGTTGAACTTTTGTTGAATAAATGTATTTTATTTATTAGCAAGTTGAAATTTCATACCATTTTTACTAATATGCTAGTAAATAAAATATTGTATGCACCACGGAAGGTATTCATGTTTTTTACCTTCAGTTGACTTACAGACTTATGGCCAGGGGCTCTCGGTCTTTATTCATGTCAATCAACCTCAGGGAAAAACATATTCATATCTCCCTTAATGCATAAATATCTATAAATGCGTTACTGCATTATTCGATAAACATGCACCCATGTGCTTAATAAATTTATGCACCAATAAAACTAAAAGATCTAAGCCATATATAACTTAAAACATTAAACAGATCATTATAATAAAAAATAAAGCTCACAATAAATATCTCAAAACCAAAAAAGATTACGACAGAAATTTTTACATTGATATACACAATACTGTACGTTCAGAAATTCGTAATGAGAAATAGAAATGAATGAGTTAATAAAATGTAATAATAATCAGTCCTCCATTTGGAAAAATATGACATATTGAGGCATGTGTAATAAATCCCCTAAGTGTAACGAATCACCTGCAGAACTATTTAACGCAGATGATAAAAGTGAAAATGTGCTAAATTTGTTAATAGTAATAAGCTGCACGAAGCGTCTTTTAGTTTTAATGTTATCAGCAATGATGATATACAGTGACCGCCAAAAGTCGGCACATGAGAAAAATTTTTAATTTTTGATTTTTTAAAAAAGCGTTTTACTTCAATAATTTGTGCTTGTCTAAAATCCTATTTAGCCCTTATCATATATACCAAGTGATTTTTACTTATTTAGAAAATGGAGTTTTTGGAATTGTCAAAATCCAAAAAGTGCAATTTTTCGGAAATTAATTAAAATTCCAATGAATTTTTTTTAGAGTGTGTTGGTTTTAGCGAACTGAACAATCTCAATGCCAAAAAAACACCTATTTTTCTTTAACTTTCCTAAACATTTTATTTTCCAATTTTTTAAATATTTCTCAAAATTTCAGCTACCAAGACTTAATTTTAAAATTCAAAATTTTTGGGTGAAGACTTTAAAGATTTATTATTATCATTTACCGAAAAGTAATATGTTCGTATAATTTTTACGTTTTTGAGGCAAGGCGTGTTTAAGCAGAAATACTTGTCAATGATAACTAATCTATTTAAATGGATTCTAAAAATTCTAATTTAGCTCTGTTAATAAATTACTGTTACAAAAGTCCCGTAAATTTTCTTTTACAGTAGTCTAAATTAGGAGCTTTTTAGAACACGTAAACTGGATAAAGAAAAATCTGATATGTTTTATCGGACTTTTTCCACTGTCTAGGCTCTAGGGTGTATATCACACAACGTTTCTGGAGTTTTTGATCTACTTCCGTCTTCAGGTGTTCCTGGTTGGTCCTGAGAAAAACTAGATCAAAAACTCCAGAAACGTCGTGTGATATACACCCTAGACAGTGGAAAAAATCCGATAAAACATATCATAATAGACCACTGCCAAGAAATGACATTCAGAGAACAAAAGGAATAGTAGATTATGTTATTAGGAGTAAAAGTGATACTTTATGTGGCGAAGATGAAGTTTATTTAGCTGAACGTTAGTGAGACAAATAATTCAGCTAAGCCACATAGTCACTTTTACTCCGAATAACATATACTATTTTATCCGCAAACGTATTTAGGTAAATTTCATTAATATAAATTTAAAAAAAAGGATGCATCGGCCGGGAATCGAAACCTGGCCACCCGCGTGACAGGCGAGCACTGTACCCCTACGCCAACCTCTGATGTTCAAATAACGCGCTACTGTAATGATATATGAACATACTGAATCACCCGAGCTAATAGCACACGGCCACAGCAGCTGTCACACCATAACCCACGGCGACAGATGTTCCGATCCGCTGCTTAAAGGTTTATTTAAATTAAAACTTTTTCGTACTCTTCTTGGAAATAAAAACCGGCCTACGATCTAAGTCTAAAAATTAGTAAAATTTTAAGCCATCATACAATTTAATCGGTCCAGTATCTTCGGAGGAGATAGCGAACAAACATAGAAAGAAAGAAAGAGAGCAAAGATTTTGTGTGCTTAGGCAGATAAAGTATGTACGCAAAAGTCGCTATTTTATCTGCGTAGGCAGATAAAGTGACACTTTTACCTAGTCAATAAAGACACATAAGTTGTCACTTTTGTGACGTTTGCGGATAAAATCTGTTGTTTCTATCTAGTTGTAGCTTGTCGGCACGTAACATGGAACCACTCGTTTTTTCAACCTTCCGATTATAATTCAGCTCTGGTTAAGCTTTTATTACAATACGTTACAGACATTTCCGGAAACGTATATCGAAATAAGTATTGTCAGTCGGTTTTTTTGTGCGTTTAAGATATATTGCATTAAAGATAACCCTAAACAGGCATTTGTTCCTAAAAATGACATATGATATAACGTCAAAGTTGGCATAGAACGTGCATTGTCAACATACTGAAAAAGATACTTAATCTTACTTTTCTAATTATGTTTGAAAGCATTTAAATCCAAACATGGAAAAGTAACTTTAATAAACAATACATTTACATCAAATGATAACAAACAAACTAAATTAATAAACCGTAGTTATATAGCTACTTAAGTAACAAGGAATGTAAGGACCTATTAACATTTGAGGTAGGCAAGTACAAGCCAAGGCAAAGCCGCGGCTTGTTGCCTGCTGAAAATGTCAATAGACGATACATTCCGAGTTATCTTATTATATTTTTACCGCTGCTTATCGAAATTTTCCTAGATTAAAAAAAAATCATTTGGTTTGTTACCTGTCATCAGGATTAATCTTCGTGAGTCGTGCTGCTTGTGAGTGTCACATGTCACATAAACACTTGCAATTATAAAAAACGTCTAGGTCTGCATCTTGCCTTGCTAATTTTATTATCCCAGGAACTTAATAATAATATTAAGTTCCGTTTTTAAGGGAAAGCAGCAAACAAATATAATCACCGACTTACACGTTTTGTTACTAAGGCTGTATCACTGACTTACATGATCAGCAGCGGGAAAAATTAATAAATCTAATTACAAAATATTAGGTATGTCTTACGGTATTTTCACAATTAACCTTTTCAGCCAACTTCGACGTCAAAATTAAAAAGCTTATTATAATCATAGTTTTTATGTTGACTTTTTTGAAGAAGTGATGTATTTCGAGCTAGAGTCTTTTGGCGTATTATTGGAATGGGCCGCGTCGTCGTTCTGATTTTGTCCGATCTTGTCGCGGCGCCTTTATTAGTCACTGGCGATTTCCTAGTCATTTCAGCCCCATATCTGTGAGTTCTTACATACCTCCCCTTGTCAGCCCGACTTTGAACTTACGGGTAAGTTGAACTTGGTCAGAGCCGAATTGGTTTAATGTTTTAGGGCATTTCTAGCTATTTTGATCCGGCCATGATTCTGTACCCAACTGTTTTGATGCTATTCTGATTCCGTAACGAGATGTACGAGCCGCTTTGATTCTGCCATGTTCTCGTCCCGTATTGTGCACGTGCGGTCGGGTTCCGGTCATATTAAACCCATACAATTATATTGCCAATGGCAGGCTGGCTGTTATCAACAGACCTACTCTTTTACCAACTTTAACTTAAAACCAGAAAATAAATACTGGTATTTTAGAATTTGCTAAACTCTTGCAATATAAATTAAACTACTCTAGTTTTTTACATATTGAAATGTTTATTTCTAGTTGCAGTTTCGAAGTTAATAAATAACAGCCTGATGACATGTTGAATAATTATTGTACTAATGTGAAATATGTTTGAAATGATTTTGCTATTTGACTGGGGCGTATTTGAACATCCGTATTTTCTTTTGCGTAAATGCATATAAAGCATCGATCGGAAGACTTTCTTCGTTTTTAGTTGTAAAGAATCATTCTTTGAAGGTTTCCACTTATCGATCAGCTTGTGTTTGTGGTGCAGTACATGTAATTAATAATAATAACAAATGTATTCAGCATTATATGCAAACAACGAAAGATGCGAATTTAGCTAGGACTCATCTTTATTTATTTAGACTCACGCATACTTACAAAAATAAAGACTATATTATAATTTGTTTGTATATAGTTGTGTTTAGTCACATATAAGTGACTATTTAAAATGGTTATAAAATTATTTTACAGAGTATATAAAATAACACTATAATTTAAAAATTCGGTGTACGGTATTGATATTTCCATATTTATATGGTGTATGTAAGACCACATCGAGAGTAGGTGGAACGTTGTCTACGTTGAGACGTCCATATTGAATTTCGTTTTTAAATTGTAATTCCAAAATTAATATTTTAAAAATATTGATATTGCACGTTTGGTAAAACCACAAAGATACTGTAATGTTTATATTGAATATTCGATAACTATATCAACATTTTGTAGTAAATAAATAATAAAATTACTAGTTGCAGAATTATCAGCAGATAAGTTTAAATGCATTATAATCTATTATATACATGGTGTCTCTTTTATAAAAATTTTAATCGTTAATGACATCGTCTCTTCCTATGCAAACAGAATTATGAAAAAAAGTTCGTGTTTTCACTGTATTAATTCGACAACCACCGAGAATATTGTTAAGTGCTGTTCCAGTAATTAAGTAGATTCCTGAACTTGTTGCAAGTGGTAGGATTTAAACAATTATTCTCGAATAGTTCGGCATCCTTTGAGACGTTTAGATTTAAAGCTGTGGTGGTGGCACTTGAATTGCGCACCGACTAGCGACAGGTAGTTTAGTCATTAAAAGGGTGTTTAATCTCCTACTGAACTGTGCTCAGTGCCTACAGGTAGTCAGATCAAAGACCGTCATTTAAGTAACAATTTTTCTTAATTGGTAAATGCACATAATAGGGATGGAATATAGATAAGACATTTTTTCGAGCGAAAAACCGGATGACTGCAGAGTTATTCAGTTTATTGGCCATTTAATTGATAACTACATTGAAAGTGAGTCCACGTTTCCTCCAGAAATATGGGCTGCGAAAACTACCAGCATTGCAAGAACGACCAACACTTCCGAATTTCATTCCAAATTTAAAAGGGAAAATTCCTCTCCATACCCTAATCTACACTCCTTTTTAAAAGTGTTGTTAGAAAAGGAAACCGATACGTATAGTCTGTTCAGTAAACATAAAAACACAAAGTGGCCTTTGATTTCCAAAATTTCATCAGTATACTTTCAAAATTCATCCTTGTCTAGGAATGTACTTACTAAAAGTTACTAAAACAAATAGGTTAAGGGTGTGACATTTACCTAGCATCTGTCACAAATGTTATAAATAACTATTTTAAGAATATTATACAAATAATACTGTGTTGGTTACTATTGACGTAGCGTTTATTAATAGCTATTTTATTACGTTTTATAGAAGTTCAGGCGAGAATTTTCAGAAAAATATCTCCTTTGACACTGAAATAATGAAAAATATTAATTGTCATTGATTGTCATTTTTAAATTTAAACCTGCCTTTATGCAGGTGTGGAAACCTTTGCAAAGCATAATTCAGAATCCCTAATACAATATGAATGGCCTATATATAAAACTCAATTCTATTAGGCGAAATGAAATAGTATATTGTATGTTAAGAGCTGAAAGTGCATTCTTGCCGCTTGCGCATGAATATTGCTGGTTGAGACGAAGTCGAAACCAGCAATCATGCAAAAGCGGCAAGCGCACTTTTAGCTCGAAACATACATACTATTTTTTCGACGACTGAGCATATTAATTAAGGAAAATATCAAATTTCGTTTTATCGCAAAAATTAATTGACAATCAAGTTACCATTACACGCGCAGTCTATATGACATGTGACGCGATTATTTCCACAAATGACGGGCGTTGTCAAGGAAACATTCGGACGTGGCTACCTATTTTGTTTACGCGGAAACCCAAAACGCTCGGCGAGCGGCAAAAAGATGAAAACGCACGCTCAGCGGCAAATGTCAACTTTCTGTTGTCAAATGACAGTGAGAAAAATCTACTTTCGATGTCAGTCGTCGAAAAATAAATATATAAGACGGGAAATTATGTTAAAGCAGCAATTCATTGAAACCAAAATTGTACAGTAAGATAGACATAAAATATCGCGATACAATTGTGTAAAACGTGTTTCTCATAAATTTAGTAGTATTTTAAACTTGTAAATATATAATTTGTAATTAAAATATTTGTTATACAGTGTGTTTTACTTCTCATCTTTACAGCCCTATATCTTCCCTATTTATTTTCTGAACCATTTGAAATTTTGGTTCATTATACTATTCGTTAAGAGGTTTATTTTTGTAATTTTTAAAGAATCTTACTGCAAACTAGTAACCTATTGCGATGAGAAACAGATTCGAAAAATAGAAAAAACGTAGTTGGCCTGGTTTTACCTAAAATGTTATTAGAGAAAGTTGCTCAAAATTGAAAAAATAGTCGAAAACCAAATTTTAATAGAAATTTGATTATTTTTAATGATGAATAATATTTCAATCTAAACTAATTACATTTCAATGGTTGCCTGACTACATTTAAGTACATGAGCTGTCAATTTATGTTCCTCTAAATATAAATAGCAAGTTAAATAATTTACATTTCGACGATTTTTATGATTCTGATTAACTTTCTTTAATAACTAGGCCTACTATACTTTTTCAATTTTTAGCTTCAATTGTTGATGGAGTTGGGTTACCGTTACGCGGTAAAACATTTAAAAGTTATGAAAATAATTAATTTAACTGATGGTATGATTGGCTCACATTTCAAGTCGATCAGATAATAACTAAGGAAGATGCAGGGGTGTGAATGTGAGAAGTGAATCACACTGTATATAATAAATAATATATTTGTTTTTACATGTCGTTGTACAGTTAATATTTCTTTTTATCATTGCATACCTGGTATAATTTATTCCGTGTTAATAATTCTTGTAATGAGAACTGGAAATAGCTCGATAATTTAGTTCCTTTTGGTAATACTTTACGAACGTTACATCTTTAAATATTTTACTTATTTTCCCTTCTTATATTTTAAAACCAGAGCCTTTTAAAAAATATGTAAATTATGTATAAGTGTGACAAAATTATTTTGAAATTAGCGCTAGAATAACCAATATCGAAAACAATTTATATAACTGCGTCACCGGTTTCAAAACCAAACATAGCAAAAGCTTGGTATATCAGAAAGTTACTACAAACATTTACTAAAAATTAAAAACTTGCATTGTTCGGTTTTGTAACCGGTCACCCAGTATGTTAAGACATGACAATTTCGGTAGGTAAAGATAAAAAAATCACTTTACGATTGCCCCTCATCCTAATCGTCCTTGAGTGCAGTTCGAGTTATCGTAAGGATCAACCCAGGTATATAGGTAAATATATTATTGAACGCAATTCGAGTGTTGAATTATAGGACTAAAGGGTTTGGTGCGCAATTCAGTTGCACCGAAAGCTGTTCTTCCAGCGATCTTTTTAGGGTTGTGTTTTAGAATACCCAACGTATGTTTATCCGTATGAGGAAGATAAAGATGAAGATGGAGTGAACGACCAGCATTTATTCTGTTTTTTTTGGAACGTGCCAATTTTAGGCATTTCCTGTGTATCTCTAAATGAGATGAGAAGCATGAAAATTATTAACCGAAGTTTGAAAATAACACGAAAAGTATGTGTATTATAACATACTAAAAAATATAAGCTACACCCGATAAATATTAAATTTCGAATACATAATTCTTGATACGTTAAAATTCATTAACCCTTTAAAGTTGTGACTTGCTGCAGACTTCGTTTTATTTTTCTCTTGTTACAAGGCGCTCCTAGAACTTCCAATAATAACAAATAAAGATAAAGCAATAATATTTCCAAACACGCAGAACACATTTTGCTCACAACCGAACATAAACAACAAAATAATAGAACACCTACTTTTGGTGCGTTCGCTGGTTTGTCGGGCACGTGCGACCAAATCGCATAGTACTTAGCCATTACAACGAACGGAGAAAGAAACTACGAAACGAGGACGCAGATTCACGCCGAACGGATCCGTACTCAGTAACCGTGGAAGTAAGCTAATGTTCGCAAGATAAAATGAAATTGTATTTAATAAATTAACATAGCATTATCACTTTATGTTGCTTTACACCAACCTAACTGGCTGGCTGTTCACGCTTACACGATCGGTGCAAAACGAAAAGCAAAGTGCGCGCTTGTTAAAAACTGGCGAAACAGGTACAAATCACACCTTGAAACAAATAATAAGCCAACAAGCAATTTTAGCAACTGGCAGGTGGCAAACAGCAATATCACCTCGCGTTAGCTCCTTGCTAGACCCATAACTTCTGCAAAGTAATGGAAACTCATTTGTTTTGCAAATAGTAGGGTTATGCGGCGGATTTATAATAATAGCGGTGGTTACGTTCGCTATGTGCATCCAGGCTATATAAAATATGTGCATAATGCAAGGCATTTTTGGTATTTGCAAATTTTAGAAATAATTTCAGCGGGAAAGTAATGTGGGAGTATTGTATAACAGTACATTGTTGGAATCGTGGTTATGTATTTTTGAGCGAGATGCCTTTGTCTCTTAGCAAATAATCCGTAGGTTGGTTACAACCATATTTTTGAAAATCGACACTCAACGATCATTTTAAGAACTTGTTTAATGTGTTATACAAAACGCTTTTGTAAGTATGTTGGATATTAGAACTATAAACCGTTCAATAGTTATTTGCCAAGTAGGTAGACATGGAATTTTGTTTTTATGTTTAATAAAATTAAAACTCCCTAGAATCTCTTTCTGACACTTTGTCAGAATGAGCTGTTATGTACAGGAGGCTCAAGAAAGTGTCTAATTTGACATTTTGAGGTTAAACGTGCAGTGTTGCCAGGACTTTCATACTTTGTTTGCCACTAGGCATAATATGTATGGACATCGGCGTTATGGATAACTATCTGTCAACAAATTGTAGTACTAAAGTAAATATGCCAAAAGTCATTAAAGGTGACACAAAACTACAAATTACAAAGGCCTACAGGCATTATAAAGCCGACAGGCCAGACCTCAGTGAAACTGAAATCTTTGCTCGGCTTAGTGACTTTTGGGACATAAGTATTTATGCATAAAACTTAACTATTGCTTTAATTTTCGGCTTTGTACTGTTTTAGGTATCTGAAAGAGCTATTAGAAATATTATGGGGCGGAACAATTTTGAAATGAAACCTTTTGGCCCACGACCTAAAAATGATACATACTATTTGCAACATAGGTACGCACTGAAGAAGTAGTTAACAATGCGAGACAAATTGTGCAAGAACAACCACACGTATCTGTTCGCCATTTAGGACAGCAATTAAAAGTATCATATTCAACCTCTTATAGGTTATTAAGAAGCAATTTACATTATTTCCCTTACCGGTTGCAAGTGTATCAGGAACTGCTGCCAAACGATCCTCCGGTTAGATTGGAATTTTGTAACTGGTTTATCAATAATTTAGGAAATAACGATAATGCGTTTGAGAAAACTTTCTTTACTGATGAAGCATACTTCTATTTATCTGGCTATATTAATTTACAAAATATGAGGATGTGGAGCGCTGAGAATGCCAATTTTTATGTTGAAGAACCACTTCACCCACAAAAAATCGGGGTTTGGCCTGCAATTATTAGTAAAAGAAGAATTATAGGTCCTATATTTTTTAAGGTAATTAAGTGCAGCAAAACGATTACATTTTATTTTAATAATTCAAATTTTAGGTATGTAAACTAGTGATAGAAGACAAGCCTATAGAACAAGTAATGAAAATAAACTATCTAGGAACACAAGTATACAGCTACGGAAACGTCCAAGGTGAAGTACGAGAACAAGTAAATAAAGCAGCAAGAGTCGCGGGATGCTTAAACTACTCCGTCTGGCAAAACAAATTCCTCAGAGTAGATACGAAAGCTAGAATATACAAGGCGGTAGTAAGGCCAATAATAACGTATACGGCGGAAACTAGAACAGAAACGACAAAAACGCAACAACTTATGGAAACTACCGAAATGAAAGTATTACGGAAGATCGCAAACAAAACTCTTTGGGATAGAATACGAAGTACGGAAATAAGACACACCTGCAACGTGACACCGGTTGGGGAATGGGTTGAAGAAAGAAGGAGAGATTGGAACGAACATATAACAAGAATGAGGGAAAATAGACTTGTCAAAATAGCAAGAGATAAATCACCCGCTGGTAGAAGAAGTGTGGGCAGACCCGCTAAAAGATGGCGCGATAGCCTATAAAACGTGGTTTGAGAACAGGCATAAAATGCCTAACATAGAAGAAAGAAGAAGAAGAAGAAGAAATTTTAGGTTTGCTAAATGCACAACCATATCGTACTGAAATTTTGTCGCCGTTTTTTGAAGAGTTACGTGACAATGAATTACAAAAGGGTTACTTTCAACAAGATGGAGCAAGACTTCACACAACACAAGAAAATTTAAATTTACTTGGAGAGTTTTACAAAAACAGAGTTATAAGTCAAAACATGTCTACAGTGTGGCCCCCGAGGTCTTGTGACTTAACTCCCTGCGATTTTCTTCTGTGGCCATATTTAAAAAAAATCTATTCTTCAACTTCCACTGGACAATATTCAGCAACTTTAACAAAGAAGTAGTGGAAAAAATTAAGAAATCAATAATAATGGCGTAATATTAAGATTTGAGAATAGAACGAGTTAAGGAGTTTACTTTCTTAGGAACATTAATTTCTAAAAACTTAAATTACACACAAGAAATTAAATCAAGGTTAATAAGAGCATCGAGATGTGCGGGCGCGTTAAATAGTATAATGTCCTCAAGACAAATGTCGCGAAATGCAAAACTACGACTTATAAGACTGTAATTCGACCCACAGCTACGTATGCATGTGAAATATGGACGATGAATGTGGCAGACCAAGACATGATAAGTAGGTGGGAGAGAAAAATGCTGAGAAAATATTTGGAGGGACTCGGACGGATCATGGTTGGAGAAGACTTACTAACGAAGAGGTACAAAAGAAGTATAGAGCCAAGTATAGTAGACTTCATTAAAGCTCAAAGGTTAAGATGGTTTGGGCATATATGGAGAATGCCAGATGGAAGAACTACTAAGATAGTATTGGAAGGCAGAGCGCAAGAAACTAGAAGAAGAGGGCGACCAAGAAATAGGTGGAAGGAGGCAGTAATTGAAGACATAGCAAGGAAAGAAATAGAAGGCTGGAGAAATAAAATCATGAATAAGGGACAATGGAGACAGATTGTTATGCAATGGGCCTAAAGTGGCTTGTAGAAGCTTTATTTATTTATACTGAAAAAATACATAAATTGTAATATTTAAGTATTTTTGTATACAATTTATAATTACAATAAAAAAACGACATTCATGATACCATTATGCCTACTCCACAAAGTATGACACGTATTCAGAATCAACAAGTTGTCTTCATGAAATTTATCTTAACCAATAATAAAAGTGGCACAAAATCCAAAACCAAATCTGGCAAGCACGTTTTGTACATTAACATAAAATTATCATTTTGTATAAAATGGGCATAACCTAACTTTTCTTAATGACTGACAGCATATTTACAGGGTGAAATTCATCACCCTAACATGGCCTCCTATCTGGCAAATAACTATTGAACGGTTTATATATACTTGTATTCAGCTTATGTAATATATCATTTGTAGCTATTTTAAATTCTGGTTACGACTTTATATAAAATCTGAATATATGATGCATGTATGGGCAAAATAGTAGAAATAATGCAATTAATGATATAACTTCAATTTAAAATAAAATTCGTCTGGTTTTGACATGTACAGTTTTGGTCTGATATTTTTTGCTTAAATAATATTAGGTACCTATTATTGGTTGCTGCTTCGGCAGCCTATCTGTTGGTTTGGCTGGTGTATAAAATAAATAAGGACTGGACAGATTTAATGATAAGCATTTTCAAGCAAATGCTCAGTGGCGTACGCTAAATATTTTTTGAGAAGATCAAATTTAGTAAAGAATGTTGTCAGAAATATCAACTGCCCGACTGTCCTTTGACTTTTCAATTTCTAGAGTGATTGTAAGAAATACATAACCCTTATTGCTTTCTATCAAACATATTTGAAGTAGTTTTTTCAAAATAACTATTAAAATAACTTGAAGTTGCCTGCGTGTAATAGTTAATACTGCATAATCATTCTTCTCTCTTTTATTTCTGTGAGACTTTTACACCTCTAATTTATTCGATAGGCGATATATCAAAACTGGACCGTACAGAAATTGTTACGAAACTGTGGAGTGGATAGCAGGTACTTTGACATACGATAACGCAAGGATGTATATCAAACTAATTTCAAATACAAACGATATAAATATAAAACGTGGGGTGAGACAATGGGACACACACGCTCTCCAAAACTTTTTTCGATATGAGAATGTAGGACATCTTTATTGATCTAAATTGAGAGGATTGTCATAAATATAAACGGAGTATGAATATGACGAAGTAATTAATAATCAGTGTGAACAAAAAAGAACTACAACTAATGATAATAGTTATTTATGCATTAAGGGAGTAAGAAGGCCTTCATGGCCCGAAGCGGTATTTCCAGCCCGAGGCGTTAGCCATACAAACACAGATTAAGTTTTTTTTCTCAAATCTATTACTGTGTAGAAAATATAATCAAATATGAGTACGCACATCAAGCCGTTGTGCTTACACTTGAAGTATGTTACTATAGTAAAGACAGTAAATAGGGATATCCAGTTAGAAATTACTAAACTTTTATAGATACCTTACGCCCTTGTTAGATTTTCTAAACGTTTGCAGCTCCTCTGGTGTTTGCAAGCCCAATTAAACCAACGAGCGGCAATTTTGAAATTTATAAACAACAAAATGCACACAATTGTTGCTTAAACTAGAACGCGTTGGCCAGCCTACGTCTGGCCCTGCCAGCGTAAAGAAACGGTTAACAATAACAATGCTTGCTTAATCTGGTAGCCAGCCTACGTCCGGCCCAGTATGCGGGCCCTTCATGCTGCGTGTTGCGGCGCGATCGGCATGTGCGCGCGCCAGTGCTTACGGTCGGACGGCCGGCGGCATCGGCTCTTATAATATAAGATGTCATGATCAAACTCAATAATCTGTACTCGATGATGATACTGATATTTGGATTTGCTGATTACATGAAATAATTCCTTAAATTAAAAAATACAAGCAAATATGAATAATCTAAAAACATGAATATCGAAAATTTTATTTATGTATATAGGTTATATAATTGTAGGAAGTACAAGTTAAATGTTAAATGTTAAACGTTACAAGTTAAATAATGCGCTATGTAATAGTGGTCTACCCTGTCCATCTCTGGGGCTGATAAACGTAGCAAAACGGTAAAGCATTTGCTTCATAAACCGCCGTGGAATTTGCAGATTTACGCTGCTGATTAAGTTATACAAATTTTCCAACAGCAAAGCTGAGTCTTCAGACAATAAATCCAAATACAATTAGAAACAATTAGGTAAAATATAAAGCAACTTACATTATACGAATGGTAAGGTACTTTACAATACAAGCTTTTCCTCAGATTTAATGCCTCTTACCTACCTCTTAGGTACACAATAAAAAAAGTCAACAAGAACTCCTAAATGCAAACGAGGTTACAGCTAAAATGTAAACAACGTTTTAAACTAGTGATGACGTTCAGCAGACCTCAGCAGGAGTTCTGTCAAAATCACGTCAAATTACGTCAGCTGAGTTTCGCCTCTGGCGTGGTTTACACGTTGAGTTACAGTGCTCTTTTGTTTTTTTCTTGATGAAGCCCCTTACAAAAGTGGGGGAAACGTTGAGTTCTTCGACCTCAATAATGACACGGTCCAATCCTAGAAGTATTTTTGGAGGGGGCATGTCGTCGCCAAGAGCTTGCAAACTTCGAAAAGAATATATCCAAGAGTTACAATCATCGTTGTTAATCACGTTACGAGATAACTAGAGCTAAGAGAAATAGAATGTTCAGTGTCGGCGATAACCATAAAACGCCAAGCCTTTTGGAATTCTACAAAAAATATCTTAATCTTCACCCACCGAAAACAGAATCTCACCGATTTTTCTTATTCTACAAGAACGCTTAGTGTATCAGGCAGATGTTGGGAAAAATTATATTTGGAGAAATTCTGAAAAAGAACCACTTGTCTGAAACTACCCAGCCCTGAATTGTAGACTGGACATTCATTTCGACGAACATCGGCTACATTACTAGCAAATGCAGGGAAAGGTATTTTAGGAATAAAACAGATTGGAGATTGGAAGTTTACATCTGTTGCTGAACAATATATAGAAGATTCGGTTTCGAATAAAAAAGGCATGCCGAAAACATTTTCTTGGGACGGACACTCGCCAGCAGTATGTAACGTTAATTTGTCAACTGATATTGTGTCTGAATATACAGCTAATGTAAGAATATCTCAAATAGTGCTCGGAAAGCTACTAGTGATATACCCGTTCTAAATTTAAACATAATTAATTGTTCTAACTGTGTTTCACTTTTAGTTTATAAATTACATTAAAAAAAGTAACTTTTGTAAGAAACCGCTCCGACATTTAATTGACTTTTCTCTATTGCCCGCCGGGCTATAAAGAGGCCCACAGGCCATAAAGCGGCATTTATGTTCAGGTGAACCAGGCAATAATAATCTTATTATTATGTAACTGTGTTGTTAAAATAAACCAGTCTAAATCCAAGATTCTGTCAAATGTAAACCAAAAACATCCCGTTGAATTAATAACATGCTATATACACTTAGTACAAGATAAGGACTTTCCTCAGATCTGCTGTCGCAAGTTGACGTTGTGACACTAAATAATTTTAAAAATAAAATAATGTTAGCTGATTATTACTGAAATAACTGGGCGATCTTCCAAAGAAACAAAATTAGGTACATTTAGGTGCAGAAGCCGGCCGCCAGCTCAGCGATTGGAGGCGTTAGTTCTTAAAAATAAAACGGTAGAACAATAATTAAACAAATGCCCAGAGCGCCAATAAATTTTGAAATAACGGCGAATGTATCCCGGTGTTCTAACGAGAATTTGTAAACTCAATACCAAACACTATATTATACTTCCTGAAAGATAGCTTCAAGCAAAGTAATCAGCCGTAACTAAACTCACCCTGTATACTGGCATAAAGATCATATAATTTCGGGTAAATATCACAGTACAGGTAAACACACAGTTATCACAATAAGTTCATCAGTCAGAATCGCAGCATTGTTGTAAATTACTTCATTACATACAACGACAATACTTACAGTATTACAACACAGTACAGCAATGTTATAGATTGCACACATTAAAAGGGCGGCTTCGCAAGCCACCTGGCCTGCAGAACTTCCTAGGCTCAGTCTTGGAGGAAACGCGGTTTCAGGTTCTCGGCCGATCAATTCGTACGGCCGTAGCTGGTGTTTCCCAGCGCAAACTGCGCTGCGACAGCGAGGTTGGGATGCCAAACCAGGAGGTAAAACAACCCCCAAAAGGGGGCCTTCTTGTGCCCTAGGTAGGTTCTGGCAACAAGGGGAAAGCGGCGACGCAAAGATTCAACACTGTCGGCTCACAAAACGTCTGCAGCGGTCGCCGCAGACATGGGAACAATCGAGCGTCGCACCTGATTCGAAGCGGCGATCGGGTCCAAAATTTTCTGGCTTACGTAAATTAAACTGGGGTTATTTATGCCTGGCACTGCTTGCTCTGAATAGGAAAAGGACTCCAACGATAGAATACACAACTACAAGAGGTCCTAGCGCGTCTAATTACTCACCCCAGATGACGATTCGGGAACATGGAAAAGCTCGTAGTTGCAATTACAAAAAAATCCGCACAAGGCGTAGGAAAAACTTTCCCTCGTGAGCTCGGGGCATCAAAGCCACGAAAACGTGAAGGCTTGCATTTTACCAATACGTAAAACTAACCAAAAGCCTTGTAAAACATCCCCGAAGCTCTTGAATTGCTAGACCGCCATACTGCTTGCTGCGAGCGAAAAAAACGCGCCGAAGACAACACAATTGGCATTTTCAAGATAAAAGCGCATCAAGGTTATCGCAGCCAAGTGCGAACCATTCGCGCCACGCGAGGGAGGATACCATTCGAATTTGAATTTAAAAAGGCGGCGTAATCTAAACGTTACAAGGAAATTAATGGTAAAAATATGTTTACGTTTCTAACAATACTGAAACAGTAAAGGGAACCACTTGGTAATGCAAATTACATAAATTTTTAAATAAAAAACATTACCAGCGGTCGAATGCGAACGGCAGCGGCTGCGAATGCGGTTCCAACGTTTGGCAATCTATACAGTGTGTCTCACTTTAGACGGCACCATCCCAGTATTTTTTTATATGTATAATTCTACTTTTAGGGTATGTTACTTTCCTTTCACGATAAAATTCTAGCCTACTACGATTTAAAATAATCAGGAAAATTGAAGCAGTCGTATTAGGGATTTTTTTATCAAAAGATTTTGTTAATAAAAGTTGTTCAGAATCGTTCAAATAGGCTAAATACGAAATCTCATTAAAAATAAATAATGTTGAAAATGCCACCATGTGATTAGGGAACTGTTACGACCTATCTATCTTCCCGGAAAATTCTTATTTAACCATTCCCTAACCACAACTGCATAATTGATAGTACATTTCTTGCCGTACTGCAACTGGAAGATCATGTAATGCATCCCATAAATCGTTATTTAAATTTTATGAGAGATTTTCAATTTTTTTCTTCTCCAATTTTGCTGTTTGTTTTAAATCGTAGTAGGCTAGCATTTTACGGCAAAGGGAAAGTAACATACCCTAAAACTAGAATTTAGTGGGGACATAATAAGAAAAAAGAAAATTTTTAAATCTGTAATATATGTATAAAAAAATTACTAGGGTGGTGCCGTCTAAAGTGAGACACACTGTAGTTGGTGTAGAGCTATTTGGTTAAACCGTCTTAAAAGTGTAAGTAGTAATCCTATGTAATACCCATTTAAAAGAAGTATTGCAGGTAAAATACCAGAACCGGCTTCTAAAATTTTATTTGAAAAAAGAAATCTGTAATTTGTTTAAAGTAAAAGCTAACACAGTATAAAAAGCATAATTTAACAGGGCCGGCTTTTAGGATTTCATTTGAAAAAAGAAATCTGTAAGTAATTTGTTTAATGTAAAAGTTAACACAATATAAAAAACATAATACAGTTATTACATACGTGTTATAACAAATCTTCAATAAATATAACCCATGTTTTGTAACTAACAGTCATCTGGCACATAATTCTTCATTGGCGCTTCTTCATCATCACTCCTGGATCTCAACATTTTAAACACCGATTCGTTTCGCTCAAAAGTTTGAAAATAACTACTGCCAGATACTGTTTATTGATTTGCATTCTCTAAATACAATTACAACTGAAAATGAGTTAAAATGTTGACTCAGTCCGGCTCGTTTAGATAAATAGCTTGTAATGCACTTATCTCCAGGTACCATCTTAAGACGGTTTAACCAAGTAGCTCGACGCCAACTATACCACAAGCACATCGCCCGTTCCCTATATGCGCCACGAAACACTCGCCGTGTTTGTGCATCTTAGCTGCCTTAAATAGAACGCATTTTTCGTTGAACCATTTACCTGTTTTACAGCATTTACCATGTATCTGTTGCGTAATAGTCATATCTTTGTCAAGGATAAAGCTTGAGCTGAAAGTACTCATACTGTATATATTTGTCCGAATTTTTATCGGTTTCATGTCAGGTAGACACATAATCTGCATGCACAGTATCGTCTTCCTCCTCCAACAAATAGTTTGTAAGTTATACTGACAACAGGCAGACAGACCGGTGGACTTAAGAAAACCTGTTTTTCGTCATGTAGGGACCCTGAAAGGTGAAGATTTGAAGAAATCTCGGAAGGTGATTTTTCATTATACTTACTACGATTTTGAGACGAGGAAGTAAAAGAGATAACATAACAGCAGAAGTTACAAGAAGACTAAAATTAAGTTGTAATTTAGAAAACAGAAACATACCTTGAAATCGAGGGCACCAAACTTACTAAAAAAAGATCGTGTTTAACCAATGTATACCGCCCGCTCTTACATATGGTGACATCCTAAAACCAATAAATGGATACGAAACCAGAAAAGAGTATTTATATTAGAAACATTGTAGTAGCGCTTCATAAAAAATATCTACACAGGTTCTTTTTAAAAACTATTTGTTTCAAATATGTATACCTGAAAGAAGAAATAACAGTGAAATATTGTCCCACCTTTCTGAATTCTAATAATGCCTTAATAAATTTGCGTTAAAATTCTTTTAACCTAGATAAACATAATGCATATGAACAGTATCAACAATCAGCGTCGGACTGGCAAAATTTGGCCTACCGGGCAAAGGATGCATGTGGCCTCCACATGTAAAAATAAGAGAAGGGGGGGGGGGCACAGCCCCCCGGGAGAGTCCGGGGGCAAAGCACTGCTGCAGGCGAAATTTTTATGATTGTAGGGAGCTCGAAGGCCCAAAACGCACCCCTCTTACCAGTAATGGCGCAGTACAGTAATGGCACGTGAAAGTACAACAAAATCAATAACTACGATAAAGAAAACGATGGAGGAATGAAAATAGTATATTACTTTACAAGGGATGTAGGTAAGAGTTACACTACCGAGGACCGTTTGATGCCTGAGTGAGCGAAGCGAACGAGGGTAGCAAGGTTCGAGGTAGTGTAAATCTTCCTACATCCTGTGTAAAGTACATAATTTTTTTCACTGCCAATATTTCTTTTTGTAAAGTAAATGGTAGGTAATAACCTAATAGCCTTATAGCGCTGTGCGTTTTGTTTGACAGTTATAAACGCACTGTGAAAAATTCTTGGAAAAAATGCGTGAATACGATTGCAAATGCTGTTTTGTGAGCTTTGTGCTTGTATTCTGATTAAAAATAGATAATAGTACGAACGACAATGGTTTTCTTCGTGTTAACCAAGTGGCAGACATGGCATCTTATCAGTCGTAATACATGCGGGATGTAAGTAATTCACTTCTCTAGGGAAGTAAGTACATTGTCATGGAAACTGTAACAATTTTTGTAAATGTAGCCTACATCCCTCAAACTTGACAGTGTACTGTACAGTGTACTACACTTACAAAGAAGATAGTGAAAAAAAAATATGTATTCTAATAATTTTAAAATTTAAACATGAAACAAGTTAACAAAAAATAAATAAAATAGGAAGGAAGTAGGTAATTATTCTATTCTTATAAACTGACATTCAAACAAATAACAAAAAAAATTCTTTATCTATTATGGTTTATAAACTTTGAGTTTGGAACAATTATAAATAAAAAATATAAATAATAATGATCACAAGCTTTGACCTTATAGGAATTTTTACACTCTATTCCATTATAATAATTATACTTAACAATATGAATCACATCAATAATTTTTATTTTCAAGAGACTGATCTATTTGGCAACGTGTCAATGATTTCGTCGAAATTCAAGCTTTGGAGTAGATCACACTGCACATTCTAACCTTTCTTGTGATAAAGAAGCTCTTAGCCTATTTTATTAGAAAATACGCCTTCACAGGTTACTTGGGTGCATGATAATGTCAATAAGTATTTGTAGGCTAAGTACAAATTGCTATATGTAAAAGCGTGCAAATTATATTTGTGTATAATTTTAAAGCAACAATTCATACAACCCGCACAATCACCCTCTGTCCCCTCATCAATGTAAATATTTTAATGAAAATTTGGATCTTCTTCGGTGTCATTTTCGTTGTCATCACTATTAGTGTCGTGATTGGTTGAGTCACAGTCACCATAGGCTGGGATTTTTCTTTTTGTAAAGTGAAAAAAATTAAAAATTAATCAATTCTTGTGGGATGTTTTTTTAGCTTTGAAATTACGACAAAAGCGAAATCAGGAATATTTTCTCCATTTAGTTGAGCAGTACGTTGAAAAGTACTCGGATCAAAGAAACTGAAAGTTCACTAATCTCCTAATTTGTAGTGAATCGGTCTTCCATGCTTTGCATTAATTGATTAACACTTTATAAGTTTCCATTTCAATTTTTTTCAAAACTCTTTCTTTCGTAGGATCCCCGACAGTTTCTCTTTGCATTTCTTTATTCTCCTATATTTCAATTCAGTCTCAATTGTTATGTCATTTTCATTTAAATAGGCGTTCTCTGTAATTGAATCAAGGAATTTTTTTACTGACGCTGCGGGAACCTCACACACACAATCATGTTCATTCCACGACTACTAAGAAATAATAGATGCATGATACATACATGCACAAATAAAACTGGGAAAATACTTTGACACAAAGTTTAAAATTTTTTTGAATTTTGTAAAAACATTTGTGCATTTTTTTGTTTTTATTATTTGAAAAATAAAATTATGTGGACATTTTGGCCTCCAAACTGGATTGGCCTACCGGGCATTTGCCCGGTTGCCCGGTGGGCCAGTCCGACACTGTCAACAATTCTCCTATTTTGCAGCACGAAAAGCCGTGTAAATTCAGAAAAGTATACATTCCAGTGACACATTACACAAAAACAAGCTGTGCTGTGGAATATAAATATCCGGCGGTGAATTCGCAACTTAATAGTTTCCTGGCATTTCTGAAATTGCATTACTGCATAAAAGTAAATAAATAGCTAATGCAAATTATAGTAATAATAACACTTACCTGACTTTAAAAATGATGTAAAATATGTTAGTTAAATATGCAATATTGTTGTAATCGAGCAGCACACGCAATAATGACAAGTAAGAGTACAAATTATGTGACAAAGTTATTCCGTTAGCATAATTTTAAAATAAACTGGCATATATACCAACACTAACAGTAATTGTACTTGCAGTAAAAGGCATTACAACTTATAGAGACGTTAGACATTCGTTAATGCTACTTTAAGATATATATAAAAGAAAATAACAGCTATCATAGAGCAAGTGAATGTATTTGTAGTCTACATGTAAAATAAACGGCCTTTAACATTTTGTATTATTTTTAATGATTATATTTTATTTACCCAATGTTCAATGTTAAAGATTGACTACTGCAGTTTTATTTAATCTCCTTCTTCTTCTTCAGCCCTCCCCCACTCACCCACCCAGTGATTTTGAAGGATATAGATACAAACACAAGGTTCACCTAATGTGCCAACATAAACAGACATACTTTTTTGGTGCCATCTCTTTCTTAAGCAAACAGTGTATATGTATTTATCCTTGTCGTAATTACTCTGCCAACCCTGAAGCTAAAGCGCCAAAATTTACATGCCAAGACGTTATATGTCATACTGACGTCAAAGCACCTCATATTTTCAATTAATTTCAAAGTAATCGGCACACCTTACGCATTCTAGAAAGTTTCTATAGGGTCTCTCAAGTTTTTCTGTGTTGGTTTTTATAGAAATTTTCATTTAAAGGTTGTTTTGCCACAAGCCTCGCCTGCATTGATTAATAATTGCAAAGCGTAGTTTTTTAATCAATGTAGGTGATGCTCACACACTTCAGCAACATGACTATAATTTGCAACAGTTCTAGGATCTAGACGAATGTACTTCCTTGAAATATAGCAACTTTATCTAAAAAAGCACTGTGTTTTGTCCACAAAAACGATTTAGTTTGACGTTTACGTGTCATTCATAAAAAATTGTACTAATCAAAAACATACGTTTTTGAAAAACAAAAGCAAGTGCGGTGTGTTATTTATCTAGGGTGCTGTGCTCGCAATTGCGAAAAGGATAGAGAATATTCATATCCTGTATTACAGAAGAAGATAGTACTGAAAATGGATGTTACACATCTTGATACCTAACCGTATGTAATACGTTAATGCTGTATTTGTATCTGTACTTTTCAAAATCACTGCACCCACCTCTCTCCATCTCTGTCGGTCACTGGCTTTCTGTGCCCCGCTACCTTCCGAATGCCATCTACCCATCGCTTCTGAGGCCAACCTGTGTTTCTTTTAGCTTCACGTGAGCGCCGTAATAGTGACTTCGTTGTCTATCTATCATCGGCTTGTCTCCCAATGTGCCCGGCCCACTTCCATTTGAGGCTTGCTATGCATTCCATGATGTCAGTTATCTTTATTCTTTTTCGAATCTCTTGTTTTTTTATGATATATGACAATGTGCCAAATGCGGCCCATATCAGTGATTCTTCCTGGAACTTCAACACCTTGGTTTTATTTTCCTAATTTGGTGACTTGTCCTAGGTATATGTATTGCGTGACGTTTTCTAATGTGTGATCATGTAATGTAATTTGCATGTTGTCTTAACTAATGATTTTAGTTTTAGCAAGATTCATCTTCAGGCCTGATTCTTCTGCTGCCTGTTTCAGTTCTTGCATCATCATATTTAATTCAAACCGGTTTTCAGACATAATCACCACGTCATCAGCAAAACGCAAATGACTGAGAAATTTTTATACCTTTCGCTTGCCATGGAACTTTTTTGAAGACATCCTCTAAATCGAATGTCAAAAGTTTTGGGGAGATAACATACCATTGTCGTAACTTTTTCCTGATGTCTATTTTGTTTGTTTTAATATCTTCGCTTATTTTCACGTGAACGTGTTGCATTTTCGAAAATATCCTTTACTATACAGGGAGATCAGAAATGAACTTGATCGCAGGAGCCATTGAAAACAATCAAACTTGCCTAATCTGTAGCATGCTCATGTTGACACTTTCGACATCTTGTTTAACCTATCCCATTGTTATTTTAATGTTACCGGTCAATTTAATGTATACATTTGGTTTAAATTACATATTTGTGTAGCTGATGATTACACTATTAGTCACATGAAATAATAATTTAGTTAATTATAGTATGTTCAAATCTACGTAATTTTATAAAGTGCAAAGAAGGCAGTATTTTTCATGGGCTCCCTCGATCAAGCTAATTTTTTGATCTCCCTGTAATTGTATATCAACTGTCGATTCTGGCATCATTCAGTGACTCCAAAATGTAAGTTATGCTTACGGAATCAAACGCGTTGTAGAAATCGACAAAAGCCAAATGTGTGAGCACATTACATTCAGTTTTCTCTATAACTGTGCGTAATCTGTAGGTGGCCAATAGTGCCATAAACTTTGCGGAAACCTGGCTGTTCCACCGGTTAATAATAATCGAACTTGTTTGTCAATCGTTTGGTAAATACTATCATCAAGTATAGTTGCGACAGTATGAAACAATTTTTTGGCTTCGCCTAATTGTTTCGCCAGTTATCCAATTATATCAGGCTTAACCTGTATATTTTTATTTGAATTATAAATCCTTTACATTTCAAATTCTTACATTTTCCAAACCAGCGCATTTTGTACCTGGTTCGAGTTCTTTCTTTCGCGCGATGAGCTCTCGACCCGCGCTATATCTTATCAGAGTTCAAGCCTTCTTTTGAAAACGAATTTTTCGTCCGAGCACTTGCTGTTCTCGCCTTGGCCCGCCGTGTTTGGCGTGGCTGAGGTTTGATTTTAATTAAGTCAAATTACGTGCGCTCAACCGATTTCTATGAGCAGTGTATGCTTCCTAGGGCTGACAATGATCAGGTACGAGGGCGTTTTTCTGTTTGTTATTCCCATAGTAATTACATTTTTTTCTTAGCTCTTAATTACCAGTTTCAACCACGAATTTATTTCGGAGTCCAAGGCGCTAGCCTTATCGCATTTTCGACACCTGCTGGGTTCGGCGTATTTGCTGCCTTTGAGGATGCTTCTGCAGCAATTTTCGGCGCATGCACGGCGATTTCAACAATGGTTGTAGTCGTCCACGTCCAGCTTATGTTTCGAGGTTAGTTAGTGCTGCTCCGGGATTAAATATCAACTTATCTTCAATACCTGGATTTTACATTTATACATTTTAAACCCGTAATTATTTGGAATTTAAATTCACACGTTCCGCAATTATTAACATGTAATGTTCAATTTCATACATGCTCTTGCTTTTTACATTTGAATTTGTATGCTTATAGTTAATTATGCTCAGTATGTAAAGCTGCAATTTTGATGTGTATTGACCCTCTGTAAAAGGTACAGTCACACTTTTTTATTTTCAATAGCCTAACAGAATGTTTTATTAAATGACTGTGATAAGCTTATTCCACGAATAATTTGTTGTTAAAGTTATTAAAATAACCCGCAAGGGGTTTTTAATTTTATGCGTGTCGCAACCTTCAGTTTACGTACACAATTTTGTTATCACATTATTTGCATTTTAATTATCCTGATTATTTACTTCTGACACTTCAAGACTTTTTATTGTTTACTAATTAAACGCTAGTCACTTGTAGTTCATTTTAATTCTTTGAAATCTTTTGATTTCTGGCGCCCATTTCCTTTTCCTTTTTTGAAGACGTTCCAGGGTACACAGCTGATGATTTGAACCTACGACCCAAGGCAGCCGAAATTTGAGTTAGTTAGGGCCATCGCGGCAAGTAAAGAGTTTTCAGAGCTGCCGTGGTGTATACACTGTAGGGGGGTTGATCTGCGATTTTTACTACCATGGATCAATTTTATTAATTAATCGCAGGTCGGCTTCTTTATTGTTTTAAGTAGACTAATTTTGATCAGAAGTATAGTTTCTGAATTTGTTACGTATTCTACGTTCTCGTAGACATTTATTTAGAAGTATTTGTATTGCACGTTTTAGAATAGCTTCTCCGAGTTTTATCAACTCTGCTGTTATGTGGTTTTCTCCAGAGCATCTATTGTTCTTCATTTGTTTCACAGCTAGTTTAATATAATAATCGATTAATATCTCTGGAATTCCTTTAGACGCCATAGTTAGTATATTTCTTTGTGTTTATGGTTCCCTATTTTATGTATGTGATGCTTATATTTCGGTGTAAAAGTCTTCAATTCTTCTGGTGATGTCTTCGGATTTTGTCACTTCTACCAAAATTGTTTTAGTTCTATGAGCCTCTATATCTTTTTGTAGTACTTTCTGTACTTTTTTGTGTATTGATTTATATTCGCTTGTCCCCTTTCCAGATTTCTTCTATTTTCTATGAGTTTACAGTGGTACTATTGAATTTATCCCCTGGTTGGCTATATTTTCTTAAACACAATTTCTTCGTCGTTACCTGGACACTAGTTGTAATTCTTTCAATTACTTGGTTAATGGTCATATTTGATAATACCGTTGTATCCAATCTCGCTGACAATTCTTGTTTGTATTTCTCTTTTTTCATGATTTCTGTGTTGGTGGGGAGATGCTTTTGTTTTATTAATTTATCTCTTCTGCTTAATTTTAATATTTATCAGTACCCGGACCATCTTGTGGTCGCTTCTAGTGCCAATCCTGTTCAAGACTGTAACGTCTCTATATATTTTTTGGTTCCTGCAGAAAGTGAAATCTATTCCCTTCTTTGTGTTGTTATCAGGACTTCTCCACGTTAATTTTCTCTGTGGTGGTTTCTTAAAGAATGTGTTAAGGCAGTATAGCCGTTCGGATTGGAGAAAGTTGGAAAGCATATCCCCTTTAGCATTCCTTCCTTATACGTAAACTGTAGTTACCTATAAATTCCGTATTATTTTGTGTTTTTTTACCAATTTTTGCATTAAAATCTCCAGTAACGACCAGATAGTGAGATTTTTCTTCCTGTATTGCCATTGTTACATCTTCATAGAATTGCATAATTTCCTAGTCGTCGTAATCTGATTACTAAGTACATATATAACGCGATCCGATATGGCTTGGTATTTAATTACTTTATGTTTGATCTTTCTGTTCACGATAAAACCTACACCCCCATGTAGTCTTTCGTGTCAGAATTTTTATTGTAGAGTATGTGCTCAGTGGCCACCTTTTAATTCACTGGTTTTGTCTTAGGCCTTATTCCTCCATGGAATGAAGTGCCCGACCTTTACTTTGTATCATTGTTTGTATATTGTACTGTTAAGACTCCCGATTTTCGTTAAGAACCTATGTGTAATTCCGCATTCTGCTCTCGCATATTGCAGCATAATCTAAGCCATCGGGCATCTTTTCCAAATTCTCTAACTATTTGGCACATATGTAGGCCAGGCCCCGACATCTGTCGCATAAAGTATCTTAATTAAGGCATTTGCTTCAATATTGAGGCGGACGCTGTAAGGCATGATCATAGCATCAAAACCCTGCTAAGTGACTTAATAAATCGCTGGTAGATGGAGTTTGCATTCAGTCCTCAAGTTAAAAGGCGAGGCCTTGGATATCAGATTACAGCGCCGGCGAGACGAGGTAGTGCACGGGGGAACCCCGCGTTTTGTTGCACGTTACATTTTGGGTGATGCAATTCAGCACTTCGAACAATAGATCCTTTATGTACCCGAGTAAGTTGCCCAACTATGAAAAGTTTTACGCGTGACGCAATCATCGAATTTACGCTGCGTCCAGCGCGTTCCCTCCCGGAGAGTCCAATTTAAGCTTCGCTATCGCAGGGATGTGCAAGTTAACTTAAGAACAAAGAACAACCCCTTTAGTTCTCAGGGGCGCGTTGTACCCTCGGACTTGTGGCAGTTATAAGTGCTTTTCGTCCCTTAAAGTTCTAAGTACCGGTGTGTACAATTCTTCGCCCAGGTTGGCGGATTCGTAACAGGAACGAATACAAAGCATCAATATACAGGGTGAGCAGTTGTGAGTTATCGTTTGGCTCCACCCTGCTACTTCTTCGAAGGATCTTGCCGCCACAATTCCCCGAGTAAGCTGGTCAACCGTCCCTATCTGTTTATCAACCCCTGCCGCATCTAAGCTGCTTTCGCAACCCTCTTCTGTAAGCATCGCCAGAGCGTTGAATCTCCAGGTCGAAATCTTCCGGCATCAGCACTTCAACAACACAGTTGCTTGGAGCCCTAGCAGTAAATCAAGGTATTGTACTAGTAATTAAATAAAACAGTGAATTGCGTATTATACAGTGACGTGCGAAGTTTCGGAACTCTCAATCTATCGTATATGCTATTTGTGGGCCGTGTGCTAATCGCCCGAGCCCTAGTTATCGTCAAGTAATGTAAATAGAAGCCTTCAGCCCTTATTGTGTTGCATTGTTTACTAACCCCAATTTGTAGCATTTGCTACCTGCACACTTGCTTTCGGGCCTGTAACTAGTATGGTAATAGGTTACCCATTTTTAATTTACGTATTGTTTTTCATTTCAATTATTTGTGCATTTTTGTGACTGACAAGAATTGAGTTTCTTGTTGCGTTGTGTATGTATTCCTTTGTACAGGGCCTAAGCAACTGGAGAAAGGACACCCAAAAGGTAGGTGTAAAAGCCAGTGCCGTGGGAGTGCCCCCTTGGAGTGCAACGCAACGCTACGGCGATTGGTTTTCGACTTTTGACCGGTCGTAAGTTAATTATCAATCTTAACATCTTTCAAATGTCGTGGCGCCCCATAACTTTGTCTTAATAACCCGATATCGACACCCCGTCGTGGCATTTCGCCCCAAGACGCACCCTAAACCTGTGAACCCTCCCACGCGATTGAGTTCTGGCCGGAGCATTTGAGCTGTGGGGGTACGTGCCAGGGGCGGACACAGCTACGAGCATCCCATGGGGTCTTAATGAGCAATTTATCGTGTAACAGTACTTTGCAATATATCGATTGGGGCTGACTGATGTATCACTATGAGGTTCCGAGTTCGTTACTCTACTCACATTTGGTTTATTTTGGGTGGTTGTGGCAGTTTTTGCCTCGATTGCCCTGCGTGTTGGCGATCCTCTAGATGCAAACGCCGTTTGCAGTAGCCCAATCTAGGTCAGACGTTGCTGCTAGTTTTGGTCCGCCCCGGGTATTTTATTTTTCCGATACCCACCATATCTGGTGGGAATTCATCTATCCATCACCTGGAGAGTCGCCCGATGGAGGACTAGCAACTCCACATGGGGTACTAATTTTAAATTAAGTGGGTAAGTCGCATGAAGTGCGGCGCAGCGTTTAAGTCGAATGTGTTGGAATGAGCACCTAATATCTGGCGGTAGTTAACACTATATTTCTTTATTTTCGTTTAACACTGATTACGTTGAGGACATAACTGATAACTGGAACCAGAGGGCGTCCATGAGTATTCCTAGCTAGAGTTCCTATATGTAATAAGAGTTGAGCCATTGGATCCACACATCAAAGGCCATGTGATGTAGCAAAGATATATTTCATATGTTTTAGTTGAAAGAAGTATACATAAAATTTAAAGTCGACAAAAATCAGGTACTCCATGGTTTGTGGATCCAAAACAAGTCACCCTACATGTCCCAACTCTTTTATATACAGGGACTCTATTCTTAGCTAGAGATGTTATATCTATTAAGAGATGAGATGAGAGTGGATCCACAAAATAAGGACCATGTGATTGAGCAAGAATACATTTCATTTGCTTTATTTGAAATAAGTATGCATATAGTTTAAAGTAGGAAAAAAATCAGGTAATCGATGGTTTATGGATCCAAAACAAATCACCTATATGACCCAACTCTTGCATATACACGGACTCTACTGGTAGAGCAATTTGGATTGGAATGGTTCTGGTATGTTGATATTGGAATTGGGCGTAGATCCCCAGAATTGGATTCCACAGGTCCACATGGGTTTTTAGTCTTCAAGCATTAGTTGCGAATTTCTTCTGGTGATGGAATACATAGCCAGTTTTATTCCTAATACTTTCTCTTTATTGAAATTCGTTTCCGTCCAGTAACTCGTCGACCTAAGTGGATTCCCAGATATTGAGCTTCTACTTATGTAAGTAAGTGGTTTTCCAAGTGAATAATTCGTTTTTAGAGTAAAAGTCACTTGCAGTAATTTTATTTCGTTGGTTTCTATTCACTACTTTTTGAATTATGTCTGTACGTTATATAGGTTGTCTTGAAAGACATTTGACGCTATTTACGCTTCATGTAGCTTATAATATAACTTAAAATTTAAATAAATGTTATAAGTAACAAAGTTATAGCTCAAAAGAGTTTTCAGATATAGGTAAAGTGCCTCTTACAGTGAAGTCTAGTGTATCAAATATTTTTTACTAGTGCAGTACATAGTAGTGCGCATGTATACCAAAATTGAAATTGGTATATTTAGATTTGTAAAAATGAACATAAAAAGAAAGAATATGTAAAAGGCTTTACCCAGAACTTTCCTCGTCGACATTGCGACACTAAATAATTTTAAAAATAAAATTAAGTTAGAAGTAAAAATATCTTCACGTTTCTAATAAATCAAATCAATTTTCAAATAAAAAAACGTTACCGGTGGTCGAATTCGAAGGGCAGCCGGACCGCGTATGCAGTCCGAACGTTTTGTGGTAACGGGTGTTCATAAACAGTCGTCATCCCAGTAGGTTTTGACTTCAGAAACGTATGTCTATTAAAATTGAGAAAAATGCGCTATGACAGTACTCAATGACGTTTCATTGTGTTGCACGAATTAATCAAAGACATAACATTTTGTTTTTCAAAGCAACTGGGATGACGACTGTTTATGAACACCCGTTATATTGCAAGGGAACGGGCTATTTCTACCTGCGCCAGGGAGCACTACGTGACTACGTGCGTCCCGGTTGTCTTTAATAGAATATCTTTTAGTTGACACCTCTTACGCTGGAAAGCAGAAAGAACACTTACTCTATATCTGTTGGATTAGCGGTGAAGCGATTCGAATTCAGCGCTTGCGAACGAGCCGGCCCATTCGATTTCTTTGTTTGGAGGTAGTTTACGCTATGGCTTCCAGAGCTACCGCGACATTTCGAATTCCTACGTTCCAGCTATATTTAACGTACCGCATTAATTTGTTGCTCCTTTTTGTATCGTACAGCATTTATTCATTTATTCTGTATCTATTGGGTTCCATTTTTGGCAAGAATAAAGCCTGTGATATATAAAAATTATTACTTGTATCTAATGCTAAGTAAAATCAAAAATAAACAAAATGTTATTCTTTTAAGGTGATCACCCTGCATATATTTGTTTGAATTCTTCTCGGTTTCATGCCAAGTAGATATATAATGTGTATGCAAAATATCATCTTACTCCGACAAATAGTTTTTGAGTTATACCGCCAACAGACAGACAGACAGACAGACCGACAGACAGTCAGACATACAGACAGACAGACAGACAGACAGACAGATAGACAGACAAACAGACAGACAGATAGTCAGACAGACAGACAGACAGACATTCAGACGGAGTTGAGAAAACCTGTTTTTCGTCATCTAGAGACTCTCAAACGTGAAGATCTGAAGAAATCGCGGAAGGTGATTTTTTCGTGATTAAAATAATTCCTTCGTCTTTCACACGAGGGACGTAAAAAGAAAAAATTAAACTTCAAGGTCCTATAACTTCTTACTGGAGGGACTTTGTACTAAGATATATTAAGTTTAATAGATTTATTATAACCTAAGGAATCTATGACTAATGTGTGGGGAGGCACTTCTAGGACACCCTATATTATTGCTATTATACCAATGGAGCCACAATTATGTACACTGAATGTTTTTTCACGCAGAACATATCAATCCCACGCACAATGTAAAAACATTGAGTTTTTAAAAATCAAACATAGGTAATCATGAAGACCCTTAAGCTAACCTAGAGACCAGGCTTTATTGTCACTTGAGCAACCCAATTGGTAATCCTTTTCTACATTTGGTTTTGAAAAATTCTAACAGCAATGAGTTATCAGAACAGACAAACAGAATACCTGAGTAAGAAGGAGATAAAGTACATTTTTTTGCTATAATAATTTTCAAGGTCAACTTTCTAGGGGATAAGTTGCATTCCTGCAGGGCCCCTAGTTTTAATAATGTTGGTACATATATTTTTAGTTCTTTTTTCCACTAAAAAAATTATTGTCATTTTGACAGATATGTCATAATAGTGGGTAAAACGAACAGCATAGTAAAATATTGCAAATTTATTAATTATTAAACTTACTATATTTGAAAATAAACATAATGAACGATTTTATTGATGACGATGATGATTCCATGTTAAAAAAAGAAATTTGTCGAGAGTTAAAATTAAGAAACTTTGACATTAAAAATTGACACATAACCATAATTTTGAAAAAAGTTCTACCAACACGAGGTATAAAGATTTCCTAGAGTTTTAGTCACATATTTACCAACATTGTGTAACACTTTCACAGTTATTATAGAAAATTAAAGTACTTTAACCATACAAAATAGTATATTACGTAACAAGAGTTGTAAATGGCATATTGCGCACGATTGGAAAAGTTACGCATGAACCGCGTAGCGGTGAGTGCAGTAATTCCAGGAGTGCGTAATTGCTTTACAACTCGAGTTGTGTACTATACTTTTTCTACGACCACACTCATTTCTTTAAATGAAAAAGAAATGTTTTATTGACTGTCAAATAATTACGGTCATACCACCTTAAAAAGTAGGAAGCTACAATCACAGCTCTGCACCGCTTCCTACAAACATCAACTATAGAATATACGTAACTATTGTTACTACCAACATAACGAGTCACTAAATGCCTAAACGTGCGATCGACCCACTTTACGCATGCTGTGCGTAAGAACACGTAACTTGAATGTTCTACAATTTTGATCACTTACAGTAGTGGTCAGTTCCCATTTGAATTTCGTGGAACAAGGTTGTGTACATGTGCACCGCTCACACGAGATATCAAGTGTATCCGTTAAATGTGCGACCTTCGGGTCAAGAAACTGTTTTAATCTACATTAGTTGCTTTTCGCTACAATCTGACACAGTAAGTCGATAAATTAATAATCTTTAGGGCCACTATGGCCTATTATTATTCTCCGGACACGACATTTAATAATTCTCAACAGTATTGTCCTATGCAAGTGGACCAAAATTACCAATCGCAATTTACTCAACCAAGTTATCAATATCAGCACCAGCAGACTGTAAATAACCCACAATCACAATTCTCTATAAATAATGCATAGCAACCTTTGAATAACCCAAATTTAAATACACCGTTTCAAAGCTTTTATCAGCAATTCCAAGATCCACACACAACACAAGACACTCAATGAAAAACAGTCGAAAGTAAGAAACGAGCCCGCACAGGAAACAATGAAAAACCCCTTCAACAGAATAAACAATCAAAAATCACGGACTACTGGTTAAATCCTACCAATCGTTTTAGTCCGTTAAGCACTGACAATAAAGAGAAAAGCACAGATCAAAATAAAGAATCTAATCCTACAAAACCGGATTACAAACCTCCACCTATATTTGTGTCGGGTGTCAAGACCATTAAACCCTTAATCGAATTACTAGAAACAATAGCAAAAAACGAATACGAAATCAAAACACTACATAATGACGAAGTTAAAGTTGTACCAAAAACTTCTGAAAAATATACTATTATTGTTAAAGCCCTACAAGACAAGAATACGGATTTCCATACTTACAAGAAAAAACAAGAACGTACATTTAGGATAGTAATTAAAAATCTACATCCTACCACAAATCTGGAGGAAGTAAAGGAAGAACTAACATCACATGGACACAAAGTTACCAACATCTGGAATGTAAAACACAGGGTTACAAAAATAGAGTTACCATTATTCTTTGTTGAATTAAGCCCAGCTGAAAACAACAAGGAAATATACAAAATTAATAGACTTGCTCATACAGTAGTAGTCGTTGAACCTCCTCATGCTAAACGACAAATACCCCAATGTGCCAAGTGCCAGCGTTTTGGCCACACAAAAAACTTTTGCTCACAGCCCAAGATGCTTCAAATGTACAGGAAGCCACGCAACTTCTGAGTGTATACGCAAAGAAAGAGATAACGAAGTAAAATGTGTAAATTGCAATGGGAGTCACCCTGCCAACTTTAGGGGATGCACTGTCCACAAAGAACTTCAACAAAGAATGTTTCCGCAACTACGAAAAAAACAACCGGAAAACATAACTCAGAAGATTGCAACACGAACTCGACCAGATCTTACGCACGCCCAGGCTGTGAGAGGAAACCTCCCTATATTTTCCAACACCACATTCCAACCACAACAATTACTACCACGTAACTCATCCGAAGACATACAAGAACTAAAAAAGATGATGAAGGGACTTATGGAACAAATAGGAACGATGTTAAACCTATTAACAACTCTTGTCGCAAAAACCCATAATGGCCCATCATATTAGATTGGCTGAATGGAACGCCAACGGGCTAACAAACCACAGAGAAGAATTAATATCTTTCCTTACAAATCAATACATAGACGTTATACTTATATCTGAGTCACATTACACAAGCAGAAGCTACATAAGGATCCCAGGTTACACAGTGTATGCAACTCAACATCCAGACGGCGGTGCTCATGCTGGCACAGCAGTGATTATTAAAAACTCAATCAAGCATTATGAACTTCCTGAATATAAGCAAGTTCATCTCCAAGCAACAACAATTGTGATCGAAGACTGGACAGGACCAATAACAATCTCGGCAGTTTATTGTCCACCACGACATAATAATAAGCAGCAACAATACGAACATTACTTAAATACGCTAGGGAACAGATTTATATCAGCAGGAGACTTTAATGCTAAAAACGAGCAATGGGGAGCTAGAATCACATTGACGAAAGGAAGAGAACTACTAAGAGCAATGAACAACATTGGTGCCCAGTATCTATCCACTGGCGAGCCTACATATTGGCCCACAGATCAAACAAAGCTTCCTGACTTACTTGACTTCTGCATAATAAAAGGGATCAATCGTAATTACCTAAAAATTGAGTCATGCTTAGACTTGTCAACTGATCACTCACCGATTATAGTAACCCTTGGAACACAAGTATTACTGACTACTAAAACACCTACCCTATGTAATAAACACACAAACTGGGAAATATTCAGGGATCTAACGGAAGAATCACTGGCACTGGACATTTCCTTAAAATCAGAAGAAGATTTATTCGCTGCAGTGGAACACTTCAATGATGTGATACAGCAAGCTTCCTGGAAAGCAACCCCGCAAAAGACGCAGCGTGTCGCCAACTCTGAATGCCCTATACTAATAAAACAAAAAATTGCCGAAAAGCGCAGACTTCGTAAACGGTGGCAAACAACAAGACACCCAGCAGATAAGCAAAGATTAAATCAAGCAACTGCTGAACTCAAAAGGCTCCTTTTAGACATCAAAAACCAATCCATACAAAATTACTTGAAATCCTTGTCGCCAACGGAAGCCACTGAGTATTCGCTTTGGAAAGCGACCACGAAGTTAAAAATACCACAACAACATATACCACCTCTTCGTACAGTTAATGGAAACTGGGCTAAATCTGATCAAGAAAAGGCCCTAGCATTTGCAAACCACTTAACAGAGGTATTCCAACCATATCCATCTGAAATCACTGCAGAAGAGGAAAATGAAATTAAACAGCTACTTGAAGCACCGTTCCAGATGAGCTTACCTATAAAGCTAATAACTTTAAAAGAGACAGAATTCCAAATTCTCAAGAACTTGAACTCACGCAAAGCACCAGGATATGACCTGATCACCGGGAAAATTCTGAAGGAGCTTCCAAATAAAGGCTACAGATTTATAACGTACTTATTTAATGCAGTACTAAGATTGCGATACATCCCACCGCAATGGAAAGTAGCCACGATTATCGTAATTCCGAAACCTGGAAAACCCAAACAAGAACTAGCATCATACCGGCCGATTAGCTTGTTACCAATCTTGTCCAAGGTTTTCGAGAAATTGTTGTTAAACAGAATTACTCCCATCCTATTAAAAAACGGTCTAATTCCAGACCATCAATTCGGTTTTCGGCAGCAGCATGCTACCACTGAACAAGTTCATCGAGTTGTACATAAAATTGTCAAGGACTTTGAGAAAAAACGATACTGCTCTGCTGTATTCATTGACGTGGCCCAGGCGTTTGATAAGGTTTGGCACGACGGCCTACTATTTAAAATCAAGAGAAAATTTGATCCAGACTACTACCAACTTATCAAATCGTACCTTGAAGACAGGCACTTTCTAGTCAAGTTTGGAGAACAACAAACAACTCTATTTCCCATCAGCTCTGGAGTTCCCCAGGGAAGTGTGCTGGGACCGATAATGTATATTATATTTACAGCTGACTTTCCAACCTCTTCAACAACTTTGACAGCAACATTTGCAGACGACACCGCTGTACTAGCATCACACTCTGATCCCCTTATCGCATCAAACAACTTGCAAACCCATCTAGATGCTATACAACAATGGTCAAAAAAGTGGCGGATCAAGATTAATGAATCAAAATGCGTACACGTAACTTTCACAACAAGACGAGATACTTGTCCAACGATATTACTCAACAATCAGATAGTCCCACAAGCAGACAGTGCCAAATACTTGGGAATTCACCTTGACAGAAGATTGACATGGAAAAAACACATCTGGACGAAACGTAAACAACTAGGCGAAAAGTATCGGAAAATGTATTGGCTTTTAGGACGTAACTCCCAACTGTCCCTGGATAATAAAATACTGCTTTACACAGCCATGCTCAAACCAATATGGACCTACGGCATCCAGCTGTGGGGGACAGCAAGTAATTCAAACATTGAAATTTTGAGACGCTTTCAAAATAAGACGCTACGAACCATGGTGAATGCTCCTTGGTACGTCCCAAATGAAATCATACGCCGAGACTTAGGCATACCAACGATTAATGAAGAAATACAGCGTTCCAGCGTGAGATATCATGATCGAATAAGTGCCCACCCCAACAATCTAGTTGAAGGCCTCCTAGATAACGAAGAAGAAGAGCCCAGACTTAAAAGATTCAGGCCAGCAGATCTTCCAAATCGATTTGAGTGATTGTGCGTGAGTTGAGTTAGTGACGTGTTAACCAATCCTAGACCAAAATAACCATATTAAATAAGGAATTTGTTATTGAACTATTTCCTTCATGACATGCATGTTAGGATAAGCATACAATTTACTTATTGTCATTAAATGACAGATTGTAAAATCTTTGTAATAATAAAAAAAAAAAAACAGTAGTGGTCATAGAAAAAATAATCAATATGTTAACCAGCCAATATAGAACCTAATTTCACTGTAAAAATAATAACCAGAAGCTTATGTACCAACATAATTCAATCTATTGACAATGCTGGTTGTCAATGGTTTTTCCCAGGTTGCATTTCCATATGATAAAAAATTGGCTACATTTAATTCTGGTCGCATCGGTATAAGATATTTTTCACTTTTTCGGAACGTTTGCGTTATTCAGGAATCGTTGAAATTTTTTTTGGGTGGGTTGATACCGTTTATTGTATATTTTTCAACTAAATGAAAAAAATATGACAGCATTTCTCTTCGTAAGCTTTGGAAAAGTTTAAGTAAGACAAATATACAAGTAAATCTGATAAAGGCAACCCGAAACTTATAAAAACACTAAAGCAAAACAAAAAGTAAAAAAAGTTACAAAAGGATTTTATGTCAACAGGATAGTATGCTGCTTCTCGCTGTTTACTGTTTACGATATATCTGGAGCAAGAATAAACCTGGAAAAGAAATGTTAAAATGTGGGAATATCTTTTCTTAATAGTACCTTCTATTGTAAATTATAATGATAGTAATAGTATAGGATTATATATTACTCATCTGTACAATATGCTACAAAAACTCCCAATTTAAAAAAAAAAAATCAAGTTAATTAAAATTCATGAACAGCGAAGTGACCTGAAAAGCGTCCTGACAAATTATGCAGACAACCACGCCATGTAAAGGCATGAATATCTGATTAATTATCTAAACGCAAGCAACGAATAGACGAGTGTACACAGAGTTTGCTGCTATTATCCGAAGCGTTCTCTCAAATCACGATTCAGCAATTTAGGTAACCGGATCCAAAATTTCGAAAGACCGCGAGTAAAATAGCTTAATTAGAGATCAATTAAGACAGAGATTGCTTCATCAATACCTGCTGCAGCGCGACTTCATAAATGCCGACAAAGCCATAAACTCTCATTGTTCAAATTGCGAACAAAAAGCTCGCCGTGTCACAACATCACTTGGTTCTCAGAAGTTGCAATGTGTATTAAAACTTCGCCGGGCTTTGCGACACCGGAGCGCGAGGTTGTATTTTACACTTTGATTTATTTACGATGATTGTAGCGCCGCTCCGGCGAAACCAATCGTTACGCTCCTGTTATCACTTAATTATTGCAGCAGTTTTCCCACCAATTACTTTGCCGAGTGATTCAGCGAGCTTTGCGTCAGATCTAGCTTTCTTAGACGCTGTCCAAATGCAGTAATACACATAATTTAAACTCGCTACTAAACGCGAATATTTTAAAACTGATCATAGTTAAAAAGTACAGAAGGCTAGTTTAACTATGTAACCGTTGTATGAATTAAAAAGTTAAAAATATATTTCCAATGTCAGTAACATACAGTTAGGGTGCCATGAAAACTGAAAAATGTTGGCAACTAGTTTCACCTTTTTGAACGTTTTTCCGGTTTCTTGTTAATTTGTTTCTTTCATTTTTGCTTCTTCTATATCTTGTACATCCAGTATTTTGCATATCTCCTAATGTTTCCTCTACAATTGTTCCAAGATTGTTCATCTCCGTCGCAAAACCAGCTAGTTTGCATCGTATTTGCCCTCGTAGCATCAGCGTAGGTCATCACTGATTTTAGGCAGTTATAGATCTGACTTTGCTGTCGACGATAATCTCGTAAGAATCCAGGAATTTGTGCTGTCGTTGTTATTTATTTAACCACTTCGTTTTTTAAGTTTGATACCCGTGTGTAGTTGCTGGTCTCCCATCAGACACCTCCCCAGCGGGCGGATAGGAGAATACTCATCAAACATGGTGAGTACTGGAGAAATAAGGTACCTGGGGCGGACCAAAACTAGTATCAACGTCCAACTCAGATAGAGTGGTTGCAACGGAGTTCGTTAGGTGTAGCGAACGCTTCTATTCCAAGTAATCCAAAATTAAGCTTCGAATGTAAGGTAGCAGTTCAACTCTATTGATGTTGTTTCGCAGAAGTTGTTAGGTTATAGTAGATGTGGCTAAGGGCACTTATCTATTACATCAGTTTTCGTGACTGTACTAATACTGCTCTGGTAGACGGAAGAAGAGCCCTACTCTAACTCTCCAAATTTATTTGTCCATCATCATCATTATAAGTAGATTAGTGAAATTAACATTATTCCTCTAGTCGAATCTCCGGGGATGGGGGGTTATTAAGTTTTGATGCTGTTAAAATTTTAAAAACGTAATATCGGTACATGGAATACACAAAGGTGGCTGCTTCAACCCAGAAAGCCAGGTGTATTGCAGAATGAGATTAACAAAACTGTTATGAAACACACTGGAAAGGCTTTGGATTGGGGTTTCCATAATTGAAAATAGTAATGCCAGGACAGATATTCAATGATTGACGAGTAGTCGTGTTGTGTCGTGTGTTCCGCGTAAGAAAAGTGTCATCGCTCAACAGATAATAGTTACTTGTTAAATATCAGTGCATTGTACTTAATATGAAATAGATTTTAACTGTAAACATGCTGTCAGTCAACGAGGCAGACGAGAACCACTCATCAGTTAGAAGATAAAGTTAAAAACTTATTTTAAAGCGTTACATTTTTCAAAACGTTGTGTATATGTATCTCCCAAATTATAAAAAATCTGTAAAGGACTTTACTCAGAACTTCTCTTGTTAGTGAACGACACTAAACGATTTTTAAAATCAAGAAAAATAGGGGAAAAGTATCTTCACGTTCGAAATAATACTGAAACAATAAAAGGAAACACTTGGTTGTGCGAATAACATTATTTTCAAATAAAAAAGCATTACCGGTGATGGGATTCGAACTTCACTGCCTGCGAACGAATCTGTGAATGCGTCTTGAATGATCTGCGGTAGCCGGCATGTTAAGCGCCCGTTCGCTGCCGCGGCTACCGAGGACGCCTCGCATCGGTGAGATGCCTTTTTTCTTCTTTAGAACATTTACCCTGTATCTGTTGGTTCCCATTTTCGCTGAGAGTAAAGCCTCAGTTATGTGTAAATTATAACTCTTATCTATTTCTCAGTTGAAGCAAAAATAAACAATATTTTATTTTTTAAGGTGCTCACCCTTTATATGTTTGGTCCAAAATATGCCCTCTTTCGCCAAAGGTAAAAAT
>OW679198.1:71333150-71417119 GCA_940337035.1 Agriotes lineatus
TTAATTTCATGTTGTGTATACGGGTGCCAAAGTTTGTTTATATTCGTTCTTTTATAAAATTTATGTTGACAACATACCAACATTGTTTTGTTAACCAGATTAATTTTGGAGGTAAATTTAATTGTTCCACGCCACGTAGTAGAATTTCTCTTGTAATCTTGTCGAAATCATTTTCAAAACTTATGAATGACAGATGCAGTTGAATGTCATGTCCAGGGCTTTTTCCAATTATTTGCTATACTAAATTTATACATCTACGGTGAACCTTCCAAGTCGGATGCCATATTGATAATCGCCTATGGTATTTTCTGCATATTCTGTTAGCCGCTTTTGTATTATATAGCTGTAAGTATTTTCTAGCTGACCTTAAGTAGAGTGTTTGCCCTGTAGTTTTCTGAATTTTCGGCTTCACCTTTTAGAAAGTATTGTAATCACGAAAAAATCACCTTCCGAGATTAGCTCAATATCATTTCTGCTATAGCTGTCTGGGATTATCTATGTCAACTTATGAATTGGTTTGTAGTTAAATTAGTGCCACTAATTATAAGGATTGTTCTTTTTGCCAGGTTGCAGAGTGTTTGTTCACTATTATTACTGTGACGGTGTAGCGTAGATTTTCCGGTATTGAAATGAACATTTTATTAGAATTTAATTGAGATTTACATACGATGCATCTCATCATTCACGACCTATAGTGCTGAAAGATAAGTATGTACGAAGGCCATAAGAGAACAGCTAATAGTAACTCAGAAAAACCGCAAAACAAATTCCTAGATAAGAGGAAGGACAAAAGTTCAAGATAAGGTCAAAAGAGCAGCTTCATTATAGTCGTAATGGGCAGGGTATGCGGCAAGAGGAGGTGGTAAACAGGGCAACAAAATAGTCAAATGGAGGCTGTAGAGAGAACGAAAAAATATTAGAATACCGCAGACGCATTAGGGATGACATAAAAAACAGCATGCATCAATTGGACGTAGCCCATATTAGAAAAAAAAATGGAAAAGTTACAGAGGCCTATGTTCAAATGACAGTAAATGACTAGAAGACGAAGGACATTGCGATAGCCCCAGTTCTTGTGAAATGCTCCTGGTGCTTCGTGCTCCTCTTTCAGCACTCGCAAGATTTTCACTTCCATCTCAGCATGAAAACATTTAGTGGGAGACCATAGTCTTGATCGCCAGTAGAGACTAACGATCCAGTCTATCTAGCTCTTTGATTCAACCTTGTTGTAATATTCACACCAGGGTGTCTTCCATTGGGGTACCTTGCCGCGTAAACTCTGCGCTTCATTCCCGTTGTCTTCATAGTCACTATTAGATTACATTTTCTACAAAATTAAATCAAAACGTCGAAAAGGCAAATAAAAATACCTGACAATATCAGGTTGATGTATTTAAGTAATGATTGTTATTGTTATTTAACATTTTAAGTCATCATTTCCATGAGACGATAAAATTTCGATTTTCAAAATAAAAATTATGAGCAAATTAAATGCTGTCAACATTCGTTTTTACACAAAGTATTATAAGGTAGAGAGACTTTTACGGAAAATACTATTCTTCCAAATTCATAATAATGAAGAAGTTAAGTTCACCCCTTTATTACTCAGTGATTTAATTTTGAAATCACCCAGTATAAGTAGAAGAAAATAAATTGGGATCTCAATAGACGCGTAGTGAGAAAAGAGGACACAACAATATAACAATATGATCGATCGTCTTTGAGGGATTACGTTGTTCGTGAGCTGTTTGGAAGGCCGTGCTATAATTTCATAAAACATAAAATAAAATAATAAAATGTAAAACTACATTATTGTTAGGTAATACTTTGACCTTAATTAGTTGTCTGTAGTATATTTTTAAATATTTGAACGGAATTTGAAAAACGTCATCTAGAAACATCTCTAATTTTATATCACACAATACATGTTAATTAGATATGTAATTAGCTACAGTTAGAAAGAATTAGATATACCGTCTGTTCTATAAAAAAGGCCCCGCCTTCTAGCTACTTTATTATTTATTTTAGACTCAATAAACCTTATATCAAATCAAATGGCACATAAAAACCTACATTCTAACACTATCAAAATTTTTTTATGTTCAATTGTTTCAGAGTGGTGACGTCACGTGCAATTTTTTTAAATGACACTGTATATATTTTTTGACATTTTCTGGTAGAGGTTTTTTTTTCTCTTTTCAACAATATAAATATTTTATGCCCTTACATAAGAAAATTTTCGAGAAAAATAAAAAATCTTTTTTATGGGTGGGAGGCCACCATACAAAACTATAAACAAAAGTGTAACACAAAAAAACAAAACAATAAACACTTTAGATAATTCTGAAATCTGACAGTTAAAGCGTTTGGTTACTATTTGTTTTGTTTTTCTGAGTTACACTTTTGTTTACAGTTTTGTATCAAGGCCTCCCAGTGTGAAAAAGTTTTGTAATTTTTCACGAAAATTTTTTTATGCAAGTGCATGAAATATTTATATTGTTGAAAAGAGAAAAAAACCTCTGCCAGAAAATGTCAAAAAATATATACCGTGTCATTTAAAAAAATTGCACGTGACGTCACCACTCTGAAACAATTGAAGATAAAAAAATTTTGATAGTGTTAAAATGTAGGTTTTTATGTGCCATTTGATTTGATATAAGGTTTATTGGGTCTAAAATAAATAATAAAGTAGCTAGAAGGCGGGGCCTTTTTTATGGAACAGACTGTATTTAACATTTTAATATAAATAATCGGGAAAACAAAATTGTACATTATTGCAGTGATTCGTTCTTTGGAAAGATTTAAATGTTTAGTTTCCTATTGTTGTATTGATATTGTCTCGAACACAACTGACTATGCTATATTCAAGATCATTTGCTACGTATACAGTGTGTTGCATAATGATTTTGGAGGGGACTATTTAATCCAATTGCTAAGTAGGTTAACCAAGAGCGCTAATAGTAGTTTATATATCAAGGGCGCAAGGTAAGCGATTTGAGCCCCTTCGGTCGAGCTGTAAATCATCAAGGGATGAAATCGCCCTTGCGCCAGAGATCTATACATAATTTTATCCTCAACCGGAAAGACGTGGTGCGATTTATTTTTATACGTGAAGATTTTCCAACTATTGACATTAAAAATCATAATACCAGGATCTAATAAAAGCAAAGTGCATTTCCGTAGCAACTACGTAAACATGGTCAGAAAAATTTACTTTTCCGCCCTTGGGCGAGAATGGTTTACTTTGCGCCCTCGGGTGAGAATGGTTTACTTTGCGCCCGCACATGCGGGCGGGAATAGGGTACTTTGCGCCCGGTTGAAGATAATAGTAGTTTATATATCAAGGGCGCAAGGTAAGCGATTTCAGCCCGCGATGATAGTTTGGAACCCGACCGAAGGGAGGGCTGTAAATCATCAAGGGATGAAATCGCTCTTGCGCCAGAGATATATACATAATTTTATCCTCAACCGGGGAGACGTGGTGCGATTTATTTTTATACGTGAAGATTTTCCAACTATTGACATTAAAAATCATAATACCAGGATCTAATAAAAGCAAAGTGCATTTCCGTAGCAACTACGTAAACATGGTCAGAAAAATTTACTTTTCCGCCCTTGGGCGAGAATGGTTTACTTTGCGCCCTCGGGTGAGAATGGTTTACTTTGCGCCCGCACATGCGGGCGGGAATAGGGTACTTTGCGCCCGGTTGAAGATAATAGTAGTTTATATATCAAGGGCGCAAGGTAAGCGATTTCAGCCCGCGATGATAGTTTGGAACCCAACCGAAGGGAGGGCTGTAAATCATCAAGGGATGAAATCGCTCTTGCGCCAGAGATATATACATAATTTTATCCTCAACCGGAGAGACGTGGTGCGATTTATTTTTATACGTGAAGATTTTCCAACTATTAACATTAAAAATCATAATACCAGGATCTAATAAAAGCAAGGTGCATTTCCGTAGCAACTACGTAAACATGGTCAGAAAAATATACTTTTCTGCCCTCGGGCGAGAATAAGGATAAACATTATTACCAAAGCCAGTTTTAAAATGGTTAAACTACTTATACAGGGTGAGTTTTTTTTCATTATCACTATAGGGATCTCGGAAACCGTGAAAGATAGAAGGTTGGTTAAATGGAGAAAGAATTGCAGTTTTATGAGCTTATTCGAGATGTGCTTTTGTTTTTTTGAAAAAATCCAAGGCCTACTAGATACAAGCAAAATATTAAAATTACTTAATTTCTTAAAGTCGGTCTAGCGCCGTTATTATTGAAAATAGAAAAAAAATAATAAGAATAAAAGTTTTAGCTATTTTTACGATGTTTCTCTTACACTTATTAGTTTTCTTCTAGCTTTCATAGTTTTTGAGTTATAACATTAAGTTACATTTTTTTAAATAGCAATCATAGTTGGCTTAGACATTTCTAAAAAGAGCTCACTTTTCCGCTTAAAATGACATAAGGTTTGTTATACCTATTTTGACAAATAATTCTTTTATAATAATTTTCGTAATAAGAAAATGACGAAAACAAAAAATATGAAAGCTAGAAGGAAATTAATAAGTGTAAGATAAACACCCTAAAAATAGCTAAAACTTTTATTATTTTATTATTTTTTCTTTTTTCAATAATAACGGCGCTAGACAGGCTTTAAGAAATTAAGTAATTTTAATATTTTGCTTGTATCTAGTAGGCCTTGGATTTTTTCAAAGAAACAAAAGCACACTTTGAATAAGCTCATAGAACTGCAATTCTTTCTCCATTTAGCAAACGAGATATGCTCTTTTTAGAAATGTCTAAGCCAACTATGATTGCTATTTAAAAAAATTTAACTTAATGTTATAACTCAAAAACTATGAAAGCTAGAAGAAAACTAATAAGTGTAAGAGAAACATCGTAAAAATAGCTAAAACTTTTATTCTTATTTTTTTTTCTATTTTCAATAATAACGGCTCTAGACCGAATTTAAGAAATTAAGTAATTTTAATATTTTGCTTGTATCTAGTAGGCCTTGGATTTTTTCAAAGAAACAAAAGCACATCTCGAATAAGCTCATAAAACTGCAATTCTTTCTCCATTTAACCAACCTTCTATCTTTCACGGTTTCCGAGATCCCTATAGTGATAATGAAAAAAAACTCACCCTGTATATATTGGAAAATATCTCAGTTTCCTATTCAAAACTGCAAAGTATATTTTACCTAGAGGCATTCTGCATAGTTACAAAGACCTTGGAAATATCGACATTCAAGCAATACACAAATTATCGATTTAATTCTAATCAAAATTGTTGAAATCGTAAACATGTGTAGATGGATAGCAAATTAAAATATTTAGAAACACGATGCCAGTTTTAAATTTGTAATACAGAGTTTAATAATACAATTTTGAGATAAGAAGCTGCAACTAACTGAAATATTCTTTTCAAAATTAAAAAAATTCCATAAACCTCTTCGTATCCTGTAAGAAATAACTACTCGCTTACTACGCCATTCGAAAGCTGTTTACGCAATTTACAAATTGCCGATGCTTAAGAATACGTTCAGTGAATTTGACGGAATTGTTGCAGATATTGATGAACATTATTATCAGTCCATTTTCTTTAACTATGAAGATTTTCTTGCTATTTGATCTACACACTAAACACTCCACACACTTCATTATAAAATTCAAATATAACGTTTTCAAAAACCCATTTTAATTGATACGCAATATTTTCAGAAGCGATAAATCTGAAGCTTTCGGGTCGAGGACGCTAAGAAATACGTTAATTTTCCTGAGAGCGTTTTCAATAAATGTCTAATATTTGCCAGTAACATCCTCGCTCGACATAACAAGGATGAGAATCGGCACCGGACCTTTACGTGATAAAGTGTTATTAGTTCTTGATAACCTGACCAATAATGGGTTCTCTCAGAGTGCTTCTTTAGCGCGTTGAAAGATAAATCCTGCGCCTACGACTATTGTGTAAGTCTAGGCGTCCACAAGTTGCCGAGTGGCATTTTTCGTGAACCAATTTTTTCATGAAGTGAGTCAACGATCTGCACTTTCCTTTAACTGTAAATGTTTGATGTTTGCTTCGAATTTTATGGTATCGCTTAAATGTAATCTAACACCACCTGCAATAAAAAGCGCTTGAATGTCAGGTTAGAGTTATGAATATTGAAAAAGTGGTTCATATAATTGTGTCAGGGTGTACTTCAAACTCAACGATTTGTGAAGAAGTTACAATTCATTCCGAAAAAAAAACGTTATACTGGATTTAGCTACGCATTGAAAATTTGTAGCTTTTTTAAATTATACAATAAAGACATACACAGTAATATTGTAAAACATACTAACAAAGCGTGACTTAAAAATTGAAAACTAGAAATAATGTGATTTAGATGCTTGTGGTTATTGTTTATTTTTAGAGCGTCGAGTTACTTTGGGTTACTCTTTTAACGCCTCGTTGAAGTCTTTGATCAGTGCAGTGTGCGGTTCAATTAGTTTAACGTTTTTCGGATTAAGAATCTGTTCAACGTTTTAATGAGAACAGAGTATTGGCTATTTTTAAATTGAAATTTGCCTAAATATTCTTGTTCACATGTTACTCTAACAACACAGACTACCAACACATAATTATTTGTCTATAGTTTTTTTATGACGCGATAATTCTGCCGATTTCAGTTGAATTATATAGGTCATAAAACACACCTGTAGTAAGTACTTTAGCTTACTCCCGTGTCTTATAAATACTTTAGCCCACCCCTAATTATTAATTTTGTGACTTTGATTTTTTACAGCTGTGAATACAAAATTTGTTTCTTTGGTATACAGAGCGTAACATAAAATTAATATAAGGTTTCTATGAAGTGAACAGACACAAACAAAATCATATAAACATGTGTTCGCAAAGATTCGTTCTGGAAATATACCTTCGTAAAGAAGAGGGTTAAAATTAGGATTTAGTCGTTTTACTGAAAACTTGAAAATGGTCTTCAAGTGAAAATTGGCAGAAGGTCTAGCAATAGCAGATTTATTTATGCCATGTTTTGCTTAATATCTGTGCCGTACATTGTGATACATTTTATTTTTTACACAAAAAGTGTCTTAAAAAAATGAAAATGACTAAAAACATTTTTAAATAAATTAGGTTTTTCAGTACATATTTTTGTATAACCAAATTCTTGTCCGCTAAAACTTTCGAATATAACTGCTCTCTTTGGGAGGGTTACCCCCTTGAAAATGAAGCGTTTACGGACACAATGTGTTATTACAAATAATTCACTGGCGGAAAGGCTCCACTCGGCCTAGTGGTTTCGAGGGTTCAACTTTCCTTTCGTGGATTATTTGTAATATAACACACTTTTACCATAAACAATTATTGTTATAAAATACTTGTTTGGATGCACACGTTGTACACGTACAGCACACAAACCCAAAAATTGCTGTGTTCAATTTTACTATCCTGGCAACTGCAATAACCTTAAGCATGCTGATTTTTATTTATAAAGACCCGCATTTTTTTTAAATTAACGGTTTTTGGTGCTTTTCTATTGAGTTATGACATCATTGGTTAATTGCAATAGTTTTCTCCGTTTAATACAAATACGAACAATATACAATTTTACTGGATTAAAAATTAAATATTAAGGAACACCAAAGCATGAACCAATGCATTTTGTTAGTCTTACGAGCATACCTAAAATCGAATAAATTTCTTCTATACTGTGAATTGTCATTGGTCCAAGTCCATTGTATGTAAGTTTTTAGAAAATTTCGAACTTCTTGAATTACGAATTCCATTGTTGTAATCCAAAAATTAGTTTTGGAATGCATTTACAACTTGTAATAATAAAGAACATTGCAGTGGGTATCTTACAAGCCCAAATATGAGCAAAAATTAAGAAAGCAAATACAATTGTGGAATTAACAGTAAAACAATGTTTTTATTTATACATGCTAAATTGATGAATCTAATAAAACTAACAAAAAATCGCCGCATAGAAACACTTTTTTAGATCTCATTTCTCTTTTTCATTAAATTATCATATCTGAGATGAGTTATTTTTGATATCGCTTTTAAAGGGCACTTATTTCGACTATGTTGTAACTCTTGTTAATATTATTAATTTAAGTAGCCTTCTTTCTATTTTTTACAGTATTATCAAAACTTCGAAAACAATGTAATACCTATCAACATGCTTAATAAAGAGTATCAAGCAATATTATTAATTTTATGTTCTGCGCCTATATCAATCTATTGTAATCAGAGAAGGGATCTCGGATAAAAGCAAAAAATCTGTAAAGGGATTTACACGAAATTTCCCTTGTAAGTGGAAGTTTGGAAACGAAAAGTTTGGAAAGTATTACAGGAGAAAAGAATTTAATTTGTTTTAATGTGCTCACTCTGTATCTGTTAGGTTCAAAGAATGCATATTTTCGTCAAGGGTAAAAACTTGAGCTATATGCAAAATATTACGGTTAGTTTTCGAGTTCAAGCAAAAATAAACGGAATTTATTTTTTAAGGTGCTCACTCTGAATAGATTCGACCGAAAGTATATTCGGTTTCAAGCCATGTTTTTCGTTATCAAAAGACCCCGAAAGAGAAAGGTGATTTTTTACTATTACAGTACATACCTACTTTCTTCGTCTTTTGGACAAGGAAAGTAAAAAACTAAATATAGAGTTTAAGAAATAAAAACACGAAGAAATAAAGGGGTTTTACTTCCCTCGTATAAGAGACAAAGGTAGTATTGTTCACGTTTCACTGTCCCTGGTCGGTGCCGGAAAATTCACCTCCAACAATTCACCGTCAACAATTCACCGCCAACAGTTCACCGAAACACAATTCACCGCCATGACAATTCATCGCGGCAGCAGTTCACCGCTAGTATAATTCACCGCGACAAAAACTTAATTTATTTGTGAAGAATTTAAAAATTGAGAAACATACCAAAAATTTAGTTGAACTTGTTTCATTTAGTTATATAAAATAAAAATTAAAACATTTTATTAAAAAACTTTAATAAAAACCAGCAAATAATACAATTTAGAACATGTTGATATATAGAAATATATTTAGTAAACTAGAATAATTCACCGCGACAATTCTTTTCTGTTGGGTAATCTATTTTTGCGAGGGATCATAAAATTAAATAGGCTTTTAATAGCTGTACTTAATAAGTACTAACTATAGCATCACTGCTTATGACAATTACTGGAAGTTATTTTTACAAACTACTTAATCCATTTTCAAGGAATCGAGGACATCAAGTTTAATTTAAAAAAATAATTCGTTTTTGTTGCGGTGAATAATGGCGGTGAATTATTGCGGCGGTTAATTTTTGTTGCGGTGAATTGTGGTGGCGGTGAATTGCATTCCGGTGAACTGCTGGCTGTGAATTGCTGACGGTGAATTGTTGGTGGTGAATTTTCCTAGACCGTGTCTGTCCGTCTGTTTGCGGTATAACTCAAAAACTATTTATTGGAGAAAGACGATATTTTGCATTTGGATTATATGCCTACCTGGCTCGAAGCGGAGAAAATTTTGATCAAATATATACAGGGTGGGCAACTTAATAAAATACAAGATTGGCTACTTTTGCTGTAACTCAAGAGCTATTTGTTAAATAAAAGTAATATTTTGTACATAGCTCAGGTTTTTATACTTTACGAAAAAGGGCATATTATGGACCCAACATATTCAGGGCGAACACTTTAAATAATAATTAAATTCTTTTATATACGTTTAAGATGAATTAAAATAAAATAGGTTTTTAAACGTTGAACTTTTGTTGAATAAATGTATTTTATTTATTAGCAAGTTGAAATTTCATACCATTTTTACTAATATGCTAGTAAATAAAATATTGTATGCACCACGGAAGGTATTCATGTTTTTCTCGGTCTTTATTCATGTCAATCAACCTCAGGGAAAAACATATTCATATCTCCCTTAATGCATAAATATCTATAAATGCGTTACTGCATTATTCGATAAACATGCACCCATGTGCTTAATAAATTTATGCACCAATAAAACTAAAAGATCTAAGCCATATATAACTTAAAACATTAAACAGATCATTATAATAAAAAATAAAGCTCACAATAAATATCTCAAAACCAAAAAAGATTACGACAGAAATTTTTACATTGATATACACAATACTGTACGTTCAGAAATTCGTAATGAGAAATAGAAATGAATGAGTTAATAAAATGTAATAATAATCAGTCCTCCGTTTGGAAAAATATGACATATTGAGGAATGTGTAATAAATCCCCTAAGTGTAACGAATCACCTGCAGAACTATTTAACGCAGATGATAAAAGTGAAAATGTGCTAAATTTGTTAATAGTAATAAGCTGCACGAAGCGTCTTTTAGTTTTAATGTTATCAGCAATGATGATATACAGTGACCGCCAAAAGTCGGCACATGAGAAAAATTCAAATTTTTGATACTTCAATACTTTATGCTTGTCTAAAACGCTATTTAGCCCTTATCATATATACCGAGTGATTTTTACTTATTTAGAAAATGGAGTTTTTCGAAATTGTCAAAATCCAAAAAGTGCAATTTTTCGGAAATTGATTAAAATTCCAATGAATTTTTTAGAGTGTGTTGGTTTTAGCGAACTGAACAATCTCAATGCCAAAAAAACACCTATTTTTCTTTAACTTTCCTAAACATTTTATTTTCCAATTTTTTAAATATTTCTCAAAATTCCACGTACCAAGACTTAATTTTAAAATTCAAAATTTTTGGGTGAAGACTTTAAAGATTTATTATTGGATAAATAATATAAAATGTTAATTACTCCCCTACATTTTTATTATTTACCGAAAAGTAATATGTTCGTATAATTTTTACGTTTTTGAGGCAAGGCGTGTTTAAGCAGAAATACTTGTCAATGATAATTAATCTATTTAAATGGATTCTAAAAATTCTAATTTAGATCTGTTAATAAATTACTGTTACAAAAGTCCCGTAAATTTTCTTTTACAGTAGGCTAGTCTAAATTAGGAGATTTTTAGAACATGTAAACTGGATAAAGAAAAATATGATATGTTTTATCAGACTTTTTCCACTGTCTAGGCTCTAGGGTGTATATCACACGACGTTTCTGGAGTTTTTGATCTACTTCCGTCTTCAGGTGTTCCTGGTTAGTCCTGAGAAAAACTAGATCAAAAACTCCAGAAACGTCGTGTGATATACACCCTAGAGTCTAGACAGCAACTTCGACGTCAAAATTAAAAAGCTTGTTATAATCATAGTTGTTATGTTGACTTTTTTGAAGAAGTGATGTATTTCGAGCTAGAGTCTTTTGGCGTATTATTCGAATGGGTCGCGTCATCGTTCTGATTTTGTCCGCTCTTGTCGCGGCGCCTTTATTAGTCACTGGTGATTTCCTAGTCATTTCAGCCCCATATCTGTGAGTTCTTACATACCGCCCCTTGCCAGCCCGACTTTGAACTTACGGGTAAGTTGAACTTGGTCATTTGTACCTGATTTTCTGTTCGAGCCGAATTGGTTTAACGTTTTGGGGCATTTCTAGCTATTTTGATCAGGCGATGATTCTGTACCCAACTGTTTTGGTGCTATTCTGATTCCGTAACGAGATGTACGAGCCGCTTTCATTCTGTCATGTTCTCGTCCCGTATTGAGCACGTGCGGTCAGATTCCGGTCATAATAGACCCATGCAATTCTATTGCCAATGGCAGGCTGGCTGTTATCAGCAGACCCACTCTTTTACCAATTTTAACTTAAAACCAGAAAATAAATAATGGTATTTTAGAATTTGCTAAACTCTTGCAATATAAATTAAACTACTCTAGTTTTTTACATATTGAAATGTTTATTTCTAGTAGCAGTTTCGAAGTTTATAAATAACAGCCTGAAGACATGTTGAATAATAATTATTGTACTAATGTGGAATATGTTTGAAATGATTTTGCTATTTGACTGGGGCGTATTTGGACATCCGTATTTTCTATGCGTAAATGCATATAGAGCATCGATCGGAAGACTTTCTTCGTTTTTAGTTTTAACGAATTATTCTTTGAAGGTTTCCACTTATCGATCAGCTTGTGTTTGTGGTGCAGTAAATGTAATTAATAATAATAAATAACGTATTCAGCATTATATGCAAATTACGAAAGATGGGAATTTAGCTAGAACTCATTTTTATTTATTTAGACTCACGCATACTTACAAAAATAAAGACTAATTTGGTTGTATATAGTTGTGTTTAGTCACATATAAGTGACTATTTATAATGGTTATAAAATTATTTTACAGCCTTGGGAGTATATAAAATAACACTATAATTTAAAAATTCGGTGTACGGTATTGCTATTTCCATATTTATATAGTGTATGTAATACCACATCGAAAGTAGGTGGAACGTTGTCTACGTTGAGACGTCCATATTGAATTTCATTTTTAAATTGTAATTCCAAAATTAATATTTTAAAAATATTGACATTGCACGAGGAAGATCTTTGTAATATTTGTAAAAACACTATGTTTGGTGAAACCACAAAGATACTGTAATGTTTATATTGAATGTTCGATTATATCAACATTTTGTAGTAAATAAATAATAAAATTACTAGTTGCAGAATTATTAGCAGATAATTTTAAATGCATTATAATCTATTATAAACAATTTAATCATTAATGACATCGTCTCTTCCTATGCAAACAGAATTATGAAAAGAAGTTGATGTTTTCACTGTATTAATTCGACAACCACCGAGAATATTGTTAAGTGAGGTTCCAGTAATTAAGTAGAAGTTCCTGAACTTGTTGCAAGTGGTAGGATTTAAACAATTATCCTCGAATAGTTCGGCATCCTTTGAGACATTTAGATTTAAAGCTGTGGTGGTGGCACTTGAATTGCGCACCGACTAGCGACAGGTAGTTTAGTCCTGAAAAGGGTTGTTTAATCTCCTACTGAACTGTGCTCAGTGACTACAGGTAGTCAGATCAAAGACAGTCATTTAAGTAAAAATTTTTCTTAATTGGTAAATGCACATAATAGGGATGGAATATGGATAAGACATTTTTTCGAGCGAAAAACCGGATGACTGCAGAGTTATTCAGTTTATTGGCCATTTAATTGATAACTACATTGAAAGTGAGTCCACGTTTCCTCCAGAAATATGGGCTGCGAAAACTACCAGCATTGCAAGAACGACCAACACTTCCGAATTTCATTCCAAATTTAAAAGGGAAAATTCATCTCCATACCCTAATCTACTCTCCTTTTTAAAAGTGTTGTTAGAAAAGGAAACCGATACGTATAGTCTGTTCAGTAAACATAAAAACACAAAGTGGCCTTTGATTTCCAAAATTTCATCAGTATACTTTCAAAATTCATCCTTGTCTAGGAATGTACTTACTAAAAGTTACTAAAACAAATAGGTTAAGGGTGTGACATTTACCTAGCATCTGTCACAAATGTTATAAATAACTATTTTTAAGAATATTATACAAATACTGTGTTGGTTACTATTGACGTAGCGTTTATTAATAGCTATTTTTATTACGTTTTATAGAAGTTCAGGCGAGAATTTTCAGAAAAATATCTACTTTGACACTGAAATAATGAAAAATATTAATTGTCATTGATTGTCATTTTTAAATTTAAACCTGCCTTTATGCAGGTGTGGAAACCTTTGCAAAGCATAATTCAGAATCCTTAATACAATACTGAATGGCCTATATATAAAACTCAATTCTATTAGGCGAAATGAAAATAAATATATAAGACGGGAAATTATGTTAAAGCAGCAATTCATTGCAACCAAAATTGTACAGTAAGATAGATATAAAATATCGCGATACAATTGTGTAAAACGTGTTTCTCATAAATTTAGTAGTATTCTAAACTTGTAAATATATAATTTGTAATTAAAATATTTGTTATACAGTGCGTTTTACTTCTCATCTTTACAGCCCTATATCTTCCCTATTTATTTTCTGAACGATTTGAAATTTTGGTTCATTATACTATTCGTTAAGAGGTTTATTTTTGTAATTTTTAAAGAATGTTACTGCAAACTAGTAACCTATTGCGATGAGAAACAGATGCGAAAATTAGAAAAAACGTAGTTGGCCTGGTTTTACCTAAAATGTTATTAGAGAAAGTTGCTCAAAATTGAAAAAATAGTCGAAAACCAAATTTTAATAGAAATTTGATTATTTTTGATGATGAATAATATTTCAATCTAAACTAATTAAATTTCAATGGTTGCCTGACTACATTTAAGTACATGAGCTGTCAATTTATGTTCCTCTAAATGTAAATAGCAAGTTAAATAATTTACATTTCGACTATTTTTATGATTCTGATTAACTTTCTTTAATAATGTGTTTCGATAAAACTAGGCCTACTATACTTTTTCAATTTTTAGCTTCAATTGTTGATAGAGTTGGGTTACCGTTACGCGGTAAAACATTTAAAAGTTATGAAAATAATTAATTTAACTGATGGTATGATTGGCTCACATTTCAAGTCGATCAGATAATAAATAAGGAAGATGCAGGGGTGTAAATGTGAGAAGTGAATCACACTGTATATGATAAATAATATATTTGTTTTTACATGTCGTTATACAGTTGATATTTCTTTTTATCATTGCATACCTGGTATAATTTATTCCGTGTTAATAATTCTTGTAATGAGAACTTGAAATAGCTCGATAATTTAGTTCCTTTTGGTAATATTTTACGAACGTTACATCTTTAAATATTTAACTTATTTTCGCTTCTTATATTTTAAAACCAGAGCCTTTTAAAAAATATGTAAATTATGTATAAATGTGACAAAATTATTTTGAAATTAGCGCTAGAATAACCAATATCGAAAACAATTTATATAACTGCGTCACCGGTTTCAAAACCAAACATAGCAAACGCTTGGTATATCAGAAAGTTACTACAAACATTTACTAAAAATTAAAAACTTGCACTGTTCGGTTTTGTAACCGGTCACCCAGTATGTTAAGACATGACAATTTCGGTAGGTAAAGATAAAAAAATCACTTTACGATTGCCCCTCATCCTAATCGTCCTTGAGTGCAGTTCGAGTTATCGTAAGGATCAACCCAGGTATATAGGTAAATATATTATTGAACGCAATTCGAGTGTTGAATTATAGGACTAAATGGTTTGGTGCGCAATTCAGTTGCACCGAAAGCTGTTCTTCCAGCGATCTTTTTAGAGTTGAGTTTTAGAATACCCAACGTTTGTTTATCCGTATGAGGAAGATAAAGATGAAGATGGAGTGAACGACCAGCATTTACTCTTTTTTTTTTGGAACGTGCCAATTTTAGGCATTTCCTGTGTATCTCTAAATGCGATGAGAAGCATGAAAATTATTAACCGAAGTTTGAAAATAACACGAACAGTATGTGTATTATAACATACTAAAAAATATAAGCTACACCCGATAAATATTAAATTTCGAATACATAATTCTTGATACGTTAAAATTCATTAACCCTTTAAAGTTGTGACTTGCTGCAGACTTCGTTTTATTTTTCTCTTGTTACAAGGCGCTCCTAGAACTTCCAATAATAACAAATAAAGATAAAGCAATAATATTTCCAAACACGCAGAACACATTTTGCTCACAACCGAACATAAACAATACCGAGAAATAATAGAACACCTACTTTTGGTGCGTTCGCTGGTTTGTCGGGCACGTGGACCAAATCGCATCGTACTTAGCCATTACAACGAACAGAGAAAGAAACTACGAAACGAGGACGCAGATTCACGCCGAACAGATCCGTACTCAGTAACCGTGGAAGTAAGCTAATGTTCGCAAGATAAAATGAAATTGTATTTAATAAATTAACATAGCATTATCACTTTATGTTGCTTTACACCAACCTAACTGGCTGGCTGTTCACGCTTACACGATCGGTGCAAAACGAAAAGCAAAGTGCGCGCTTGTTAAAAACTGGCGAAACAGGTACAAATCACACCTTGAAACAAATAATAAGCCAACAAGCAATTTTAGCAACTGGCAGGTGGCAAACAGCAATATCACCTCGCGTTAGCTCCTTGCTAGACCCATAACTTCTGCAAAGTAATGGAAACTCATTTGTTTTGCAAATAGTAGGGTTATGCGGCGGATTTATAATAATAGCGGTGGTTACGTTCGCTATGTGCATCCAGGCTATATAAAATATGTGCATAATGCAAGGCATTTTTGGTATTTGCAAATTTTAGAAATAATTTCAGCGGGAAAGTAATGTGGGAGTATTGTATAACAGTACATTGTTGGAATCGTGGTTATGTATTTTTGAGCGAGATGCCTTTGTCTCTTAGCAAATAATCCGTAGGTTGGTTACAACCATATTTTTGAAAATCGACACTAAACGATCATTTTAAGAACTTGTTTAATGTGTTATACAAAACGCTTTTGTAAGTATGTACTTGTATTCAGCTTATGTAATATATCATTTGTAGCTATTTTAAATTCTGGTTACGACTTTATATAAAATCTGAATATATGATGCATTCATGGGGAAAATAGTAGAAATAATGCAATTAATGATATAACTTCAATTTAAAATATTTCTGGTTTTGACATGTACAGTTTTTTTGGTCTGATATTTTTTGCTTAAATAAGATTACCTATAATTGGATGGCTGCATCGGCAGCCTATCTGTTGGTTTGGCTGGTGTATATACAATAAATAAGGACTGGACAGATTTAATGATAAGCATTTTCAAGCAAATGCTCAGTGGCGTACGCTGAATATTTTTTGAGAAAATCAAAATTTAGTAAAGATTGTTGTCAGAAATATCAACTTCCCGACTGTCCTTTGACTTTTCAATTTCTATAGTGATTGTAAGAAATACATAAGCCTTATTGCTTTCTATTAAACATATTAGGAGTAGATTTTTCAAAATAACTATTAAAATAACTTGAAGTTGCCTGCGTGTAATAGTTAATAGTGCATAATTATTCTTCTTTCTTTTATTTCTGTGAGACTGTTACACCTCTAATTTATTCGATAGGCGATATATCAAAACTGGACCGTACAGAAATTGTTACAAAACTGTGGAGTGGAAATGAGGAACTTTGACATACAATAACGCAAGAATGTATATCACACTAATTTCAAATACAAACGATATAAATATAAAACGTGGGGTGAGGCAAGGGGACACACAAACTTTTTTCTATATGAGAATGTGGGACATCTTTATTGATCTAAATTGAGAAGATTGTCATAAATATAAACGGAGTATGAATATGACGTAGAAGTAATTAATAATCAGTGTGAACAAACAAGAACTACAACTAATGATAATAGTTATTTATGCGTTAAGAGAGTAAGATGGCTATCATGGCCCGAGGCGTTAGCCATAAAAACACAGATTAAGTTTTTATCTCAAATCTATTACTGTGTAGAAAATATAATCAAATATGAGTACGTACATCAAGCCGTTGTACTTACACTTGAAGTATGTTACTGTAGTAAAGACAGTAAACAAGGATATCCAGTTAGAAATTACTAAACTTTTATAGATACCTTACGCCCTTGTTAGATTTTGTAAACGTTTGCAGCTCCTCTGGTGTTTGCAAGCCCAATTAAACCAATGAGCGGCAATTTTGAAATTTATAAACAACAAAATGCACACAATTGTTGCTTATACTTAATGTCATGATCAAACTCAATAATATGTACTCGATGATGATACTGATACAAGCAAATATGAATAATGTAAAAACATGAACATCGAAAATTTTATTAATGTACAGGGTGTCCCATTTTCGATGATATTACGGGCTATCTCACTTACGAGTAAAGATAGAGAGTTGCGGTTTTCGCAATACTGTGCTACTTTTTTGTGAAAATAAAGATTGCATAAACAAAATTTTCATAGACCGCTTCGTTTCTGAGATACAGGGCGAAATTAAAAATATTGCATTTTGGGACCCCCCTCGTATCTCCGTTATCCTTTAACATATATTAAAGCTAAAAACTGGCTCTCATACAGTTTTTTACCTAGAATCCAGTGGCCTAGTCAGATTTTTGCTGTGAGCTGTCAATGTTTAGCTATAAATCAAGCATATGTTTTTTTAAACGGGACACCCTGTATATTTTTCTTTCATTTGATTGGAAATTTTATAAGCTTTACAAAAATATATACAGAGTGTTTCGTTAAAAAAACAAAAATTTAATTTATAACTAAAAATTGACGGCTCATAGCAAAAATCTGGATTCTACGTAAAAAACTGTATAAGAGTCAGTTTTTAGCTTTGCGATATGTTAAAGGATAAAGGAGATACGAGAGGGTCCCAAAATGCAATATTTTCAATTTCGCCCTGTATCTCAAAAACGAAGCGGGCTATGAAAATTTTGTTTAGACCATCTTTGTTTTCACAAAAAAGTAGCACAGTATTGCGAAAACCGCAACTCTCTATCTTTACTCGTAAGTGAGATACCCCGCAATATCATCGAAAATGGGACACCCTGTACATAGGTTATACCGATGTGGCCATAATTATATATAACAGCAATAAGTTAACATGAACAACAAAATAGAAAGCTTGAGTAAGAAAGAGATGACCATACGAAAAAAATATTTTAGTAGGCATGGTTAGTTGACATATGTCATAATTAAACTATGTGTCAAGCCTACTCGAATATTTGCTACTATGTTTATCTCTTTCTTACTCAAGCAATACGTGCTATTTTCTTGTTCATGTTATCTTATTGATGTTATATATCATTTTGGCCCCATCGGTATAATTGTAGGAAGTACAAGTTAAATGTTAAATGTTAAACGTTACAAGTTAAATAATGCGTTATGTAATAGTGGTCTTCCCTGTCCATCTCTGGGGCTGATAAATGTAGCAAAACGGTAAAGCACTTGCTTTATAAACCGCCTTGGAATTTGCAGATTTACGCTGCTGATTAGGTGATACAAATTTTGCAACAGCAAATCTGAGTCTTCAGACAATAAATCCAAATACAATTAGAAACAATTAGGTAAAATATAAAGCAACTTACATTATACGAATGGTAAGGTACTTTACAATACAAGCTTTTCCTCAGATTTAATGCCTCTTACCTAGGTACACAATAAAAAAGTCAACAAGAACTCCTAAACGCAAACGAGGTTACAGCTAAAATGTAAACACCGTTTTAAACTAGTGATGACGTTTAGCAGACCTCAGTAGGAGTTCTGTCAAAATCACGTCAAATTACGTCAGCTGAGTTTCGCCTCTGGCGTGGTTTACACGTTGAGTTACAGTGCTCTTTTGTTTTTTTCTTGATGAAGCCCCTTACAAAAGTGGGCGAAACGTTGAGTTCTTCGACCTCAATAATGACACGGTCCAATCCTAGAAGTAGTTTTGGAGGGGACATGTCGTCGCCAAGAGCTTGCAAACTTCGAAAAGAATGTATCCAAGAGTTACAATCATCGTTGTTAATCACGTTACGAGATAACTAGAGCTAAGAGAAATAGAATGTTCAGTGTCGGCGATAACCATAAAACGCCAAGCTGTTTGGAATATTCTACATAAAATATCTTGATCTTCACCCACCGAAAACAGAATCTCACCGATTTTTCTTATTCTACAAGAATGGGTAGTGTATCAGGCAGGTGGTGGGAAAAATTATATTTGGAGAAATTCTGAAAAAGAACCACTTGTCTGAAACTACCCAGCCCTGAATTGTAGACTGGACATTCATTTCGACGAACATCGGCTACATTACTAGCAAATGCAGGGAAAGGTATTTTAGGAATAAAACAGATTGGAGGTTGGAAGTTTACATCTGTTACTGAACAATATATAGAAGATTCGGTTTCGAATAAACAAAAGCATGCCGAAAACATTTTTCTTGGGACGGACACTCGCCAGCAGTTTGTAACGTTAATTTGTCATCTGAGATTGTGTCTGAATATACAGCTAATGTAAGAATCTCAAATAGTGCTCGGAAAGCTACTAGTGATATACTTGTTCTAAATGTAAACATAATTAATTGTTCTAACTGTGTTTCACTTTTAGTTTATAAATTACATTAAAAAAAGTAAGTTTTGTAAGAAACCGCTCCGACATTTAATTGACTTTTCTTTATTGCCCGCCGGGCTATAAAGAGGCCTTCGGGCCATAAAGCGGCATTTATGTTCAGGTGAACCAGGCAATAATAGTCTTATTATTATGTAACTGTGTTGGTAAAAATAAACCAGTCTATATCCAAGATTCTGTCAAATGTAAACCAAAAACATCCCGTTGAATTAATAACATGCTATATACACTTAGTTCAAGATAAGGACTTTACTCAGATCTGCTGTCGCAAGTTGACGTTGTGACACTAAATAATTTTAAAAATAAAATAATGTTAGCTCATTATTACTGAAATAACTGGGCGATCTTCCAAAGAAACAAAATTAGGTACACTTAGGTGCAGAAGCCGGCCGCCAGCTCAGCGATTGGAGACGTTAGTTCTTAAAAATAAAACGGTAGAACAATAATTAAACAAATGCCCAGAGCGGTGTTCTAACGAGAATTTGTAAACTCAATACCAAACACTATATTATACTTCCTGAAAGATAGCTTCAAACAAAGTAATCAGCCGTAACTAAACTCACCCTGTAGATTGGCATAAAGATCATATAATTTCGGGGAAATATCACAGTACAGGTAAACACACAGTTATCACAATAAGTTCATCAGTCAGAATCGCAGCATCGTTGTAAATTACTTCATTACATACAACGACAATACATACAGTATTACAACACGGTACAGCAATGTTATAGATTGCACACATTAAAAGGGCGGCTTCGCAAGCCACCTGGCCTGCAGAACTTCCTAGGCTCAGTCTTGGAGGAAACGCGGTTTCGAGTTCTCGGCCGATCAATTCGTACGGCCGTAGCTGGTGTTTCCCAGCGCAAACTGCACCGGGACAGCGAGGTTGGGATGTCAAACCAGGAGGTAAAACAACCCCCAAAACGGGGCCTTCTTGTGCCCTAGGTAGATGCTGGCAACAAGGGGAAAGCGGCTACGCAAAGGTTTAACACCGTCGGCTCGCAAAACGTCTGTAGCGGTCGCCGTAGACATGGGAACAATCGAGCGTCGCACCTGATTCGAAGCGACGATAGGGCCCAAAATTTTCTGGCTTACGTAAATTAAAACGGCGTTATTTATGCCTGGCACTGCTTGCTCTGAATAGAAAAAGGAGTCCAACGATAGAATACACAACTACAAGAGGCCCTAGCGCGTCTAATTAATCAGCCTAGATGACGATCCGGGCACATGGGAAAGCTCGTAGTTGCAATTACAAAAAAATTCGCACAAGGCGTAGGAAAAACTTCCTCTCGTGAGCTCGGGGCATCAAAGCCACGAAAACACGAAGGCTTGCATTTTACCAATACGCAAAACTAACCAAAAGCCTTATAAAGCATCCCCGAAGCTATTGAATTGCTAGACCACCATACTGCTTGTTTTAAAGCTGCGAGCGGAAAAAACGCGCCAAAGACCACAATTGGCATTTCCAAGATAAAAGCGAATAGAGGTTATAGCAGCGAAGTGCGAACCGTTCGCGCGACTCGCGGGAGAATACCATTCGAATTCAAATTAAAAAGGCGGCGTATTCTAAACGTTACAAGGAAATTGATGGTAAAAATATCTTCACGTTTCTAACAATACTGAAACAGTAAAAGGAACCACTTGGTAATGCAAATTACATCAATTTTTAAATAAAAAACATTACCAGCGGTCGAATGCGAACGGCAGCGGTTGCGAATGCGGTTTCAACATTTGGCAATCTATACAGTGTGTCTCACTTTAGATGGCACCACCCCAGTATTTTCTTATATATATATTGAAGTGGTATTACAAATAAAATATGCACAGAGTTGAGATATTTTAAGTAACTGCAATGTTGAACCAATATTAATACAGTAAATGCATTAGTAATGAGATGCGAGAGCTAAAAATTAGTAAAGAAAGGCATGCTAAGGTAAAACATGTTCAGACGGTTTCGAATTGGCTTGTGAATTAAGATAATTTAATATGAAAGGTTTGTGCACATGAAAAGCCAGACCAGAGAAAATTTATTGAACACGAATAGTTTGTTGCGTGCAATTTGAACAAAGCGTAAGATTATTAAGTCAAAGAATAAGATGGTGAAAAATTGTGAACTCGGCAGAAAGGTAAACCGATTTGAAACAGAAGAGAAAGAATTTGCAAAAGAGCAATTATTAAATATTGGCAAAAGAGTGCATCGAACGACATGATAGTGCGAGGCTCGATAACAAGTGCAGTTACTAAAAACAAAGTGAATATAGCAGAGCAGTGAATGTTAAAATAATATTGTGTGCGCCATCGCAGAAAGACAATGATAATTATAACAAAAAGACAATATTTTAGTTTGTAAGACATTTGAAAATTTAAAATTATGTAATCAAACTTATTTCTATTATGTACTAAAATTCATCAAAACTTATTTCCGTTAGCTTTGTAACTTAGCAACCTAGATTAGATTTTGTTTTAATGACAAGGAGAGAACAATTGAAATAAATTACTTGATGTTTGTGAGATTTGTTGCTCCACTTAAATAACTGATTTTGAATAATAAACGAGCATATTAGCAGTTATAAATTATTTTAAAACATTTTATTGCCCATGTGTGTGTGTGTTCCTGTGGAAGTGTTTGTGAGGCTTTACACCACAAATAAATTATCAAATTCTCCGATCTCATTCCGAGAACATCGGCAGCAACCAACTGGGACGTTCGAGCTTCGTTCCCGGAGAAATTAAGTATCCTAAGCCAGAGGAGTGTACACCAAGGCGTCGGCAGAGTCTGCAAGAGGGCCACCATCAACAGCAGCAGCGAGGGGACCGCCTCCAGCAAGAGATCTAACTAGCAGCACCTACGATCGTCTACGTAGCAGAACGACCCAAATTTTCCAGGTAGGAAAGTGCCTGTAATTCATGTGTTAGTGTCGGGGTTCGCAGCATAGAGTGAGAACCAACCTTTTCGACGACGGCCAGCGTGTTTCCCAGCGTCCATTTGGTTTGGTTTTCTCAAAATTAGCGTGGCTTGGGTAAATTCTGCAGATCCAGCGAAAAACCCAAGCGTCCAAAACAAATGCCAGAAGTAGCGTCGCTTCTCACAATCAAGGGACGGTCTTGACGTCATCATAGAACAAAAGCTAGTTTAATTGTCAAACGGGAAAATTTCAAATGACTTACCTGATAGGTGTTCATAATTACACGAGCTTAAACATTCAGTTATGCCTTCTTGCACGACCGACTAATTTGTGTTTATCTGACAGTTAGGGATTTATTTGACCTAACTACTAAAAACCGCCCACTCGAACTATTTTGAATATCGAGTTAGTCAACCTCAGATTACATGTTAAAAGAAAGCGAAATTCGGGACCTAACCTGTAGAGAGTTTCATGTTTTACTGATGAGCTAACACACTGAGTTTGCAGTGTTATTGGCTGTTTGGAGCGGCGGCGTCGGTTCGTCGGGATCGGGTGGTGAGGTGGATTGATATATCCCCCCCCCCATAGGTGTTAGTTACGTCCCTATCGTTGCAAAGAATATTACAAAATAGAGGGCATATAACCAGTTTATTAATAATTTCAGGAATAAAGATGACATTTCATTTTAATCAGTTTACCAATTAGAAAAGAAGCTTACAGAGCCTTCCTTAGCCACAGCAATCTAATCCGATTCGTTTCGCTCAAAAATTTGAAAACAACTACTGCCATGTTGTAGTTTTAGGGATAAATACATTGCATATTAATTAAAAGTCATTTATGCATAATGTTTGCGCCAGATACTGTTTATTGATTTGCATTCTCTAAATACAATTACAACTGAAAATGAGTTAAAATGTTGACCCAGTCCGGCTCGTTTAGATAAATAGCTTGTAATGCGCTTATCTTCAGGTACCATCTTAAGACGGTTTAACCAAATAGCTCTACGCCAACTATACTACAAGCACATCGCCCGTTCCCTATATGCGCCACGGCTACCTTAAATAGAACGCATTTTTCGTTGACCTCTTTGTCTGTTTTACAGGATTTACCATGTATCTGTTGGGTCAAAGTCATGTTTTTGTCAAGGATAAAGCTTGAGCCGGAAGTACTCATACTGTATATATTTGTCCGAATTTTTATCGGTTTCATGTCAGGTAGACACATAATCTGCATGCACAGTATCGTCTTCCTCCTCCAACAAATAGTTTGTAAGTTATACTGACAACAGGCAGACTGACCGGTGGAATTAAGAAAACCTGTTTTTCGTCATCTAGTGACCCTGAAAGGTGAAGATCTGAAGAAATCTCGGAAGGTGATTTTTCATTATTACAATACTTACTACGATTTTGAGACGGGGAAGTAAAAGAGATAACATAACAGCAGAACTTACAAGAAGACTAAGATTAAGTTGTAATTTAGAAAACAGAAACATACCTTCAAATCGAGGGCACCAAACTTACTAAAAAAAGATCGTGTTTATACCGCCGTGTGTATACCGCCCGCTCTTACATATGGTGACATCCTAAAACCAATAAATGGATACGAAACCAGAAAAGAGTATTTATATTAGAAACATTGTAGTAACTCTTAATAAAAAATATCTACACAGGTTCTTTTTAAAAAGTATTTGTTTCAAATATGTATACCTGAAAGTAGAAATAGCAGTGAAATACTGGCGCCCACTTTTCTAAATTCTAATAATGCCTTAATAAATTTGCGTTAAAATTCTTTTAACCTAGATAAACATAATGCATATGATCAGTATCAACAATTCTCCTATTTTGCAGCACGAAAAGCCGTGTAAATTCAGAAAAGTATACATTCCAGTGACACATTACACAAAAACAAGCTGTGCTGTGGAATATAAATATCCGGCGGTGAATTCGCAAGTTAATAGTTTCCTGGCATTTCTGAAATTGCATTACTGCATAAAAGTAAATAAATAGCTAATGCAAATGATAGTAATAATAACACTTACCTGACTTTAAAAATGATGTAAAATATGTTAGTTAAATATGCAATATTGTTGTAATCGAGCAGCACACGCAATAATGACAAGTAAGAGTACAAATTATGTGACAAAGTTATTCCGTTAGCATAATTTTAAAATAAACTGGCATAGATACCAACACTAACAGTAATTGTACTTGCAGTAAAAGGCATTACAACTTATAGAGACGTTAGACATTCGTTAATGCTACTTTAAGATATATATAAAAGAAAATAACAGCTATCATAGAGCAAGTGAATGTATTTGTAGTGTACATGCAAAATAAACGGCCTTTAACATTTTGTATTATTTTTAATGATTATATTTTATTTACCCAATGTTTAATGTTAAAGATTGACTACTGCAGTTTTATTTAATCTCCTTCTTCAGCCCTCCACCATCCACTCCTGAATATAGGCCTCACCCACCCAGTGATTTTGAAGGATATAGATACAAACACAAGGTTCACCTAATGTGCCAACATAAACAGACATACTTTTTTGGTGCCATCTCTTTCTTAAGCAAACAGTGTATATGTATTTATCCTTGTCGTAATTGCTCTGCCAACCCTGAAGCTAAAGCGCCAAAATTTACATGCCAAGACGTTATATGTCATACTGACGTCAAAGCACCTCATATTTTCAATCAATTTCAAAGTAATCGGCACACCTTACGCATTTTAGTTTCTATAGGGTCTCTTAAGTTTTTCTGTGTTGGTTTTTATAGAAATTTTCATTTAAAGGTTGTTTTGCCACACGCCTCGCCTGCATTGATTATTAAAAATTGTGAAGCGTAGTTTTTTAATCAATGTAGGTGATGCTCACATACTTCAGCATCATGACTATAATTTGCAACAGTTCTTCGAAATTTAAATGTTTTTGCTAGGATCTAGACGGATGTACTTCCTTGCAATATAGCAACTTCATCTAAAAAAGCATTGTTTTTTGTCCACAAAAACGATTTAGTTTGACTTTTACGTGTCATTCATAAAAAAGTGTACTAATCAAAAACATACGTTTGTGAAAAACAAAAAGAAGTGCGGTGTGTTATTTATCTAGGGTGCTGTGCTCGCAATTGCGAAAAGGATATAGAATATTCATATCCTGTATTACAGAAGAAGATAGTACAAAAAATGGATGTTACACATCTTGATACCTAACCGTATGAAATACGTTAATGCTGTATTTGTATCTATACTTTTCAAAATCACTGCACCCACCTCTCTCCATCTCTGTCGGTCACTGGCTTTCTGTGCCCAGTTCCTACCCGCTACCTTCCGAATGCCATCTACCCATCGCTTCTGAGGCCAACCTGTGTTTCTTTTAGTTTCACGTGAGCGCCATAATAGTGACTTCGTTGTCGATCTATCATCGGCTTGTCTCCCAATGTGCCCGGCCCACTTCCATTTGAGGCTTGCTATGCGTTCCATGATGTCAGTTATCTTTATTCTTTTTCGAATATCTTGTTTGTTATGATATATGACAATCTGCCAAATGCGGCCCATATCAGTGATTCTTCTTGGAACTTCAACACTTTGGTTTTCTTTTCCTAATTTGGTGACTTGTCCTAGGTATATGTATTGCGTGACGTTTTCTAATGTGTGATCATGTAATGTAATTTGCATGTTGTCTTAACTAATGATTTTAGTTTTAGCAAGATTCATCTTCAGGCCTGATTCTTCTGCTGCCTGTTTCAGGTCTTGCATCATCATATTTAATTCAAGCCGGTTTTCAGACATAATCACCACGTCATCAGCGAAACGCAAATGACTGAGGAATTTTTACACCTTTCGATTGCCATGGAAGTTTTTTGAAAACATCCTCTAAATCAAATGTAAAAAGTTTTGGGGAGATCACATACCCTTGTCGTAACTCTTTCCTGATGTCTATTTTGTTTGTTTTAATATCTTCGCTTATTTTCACGTGTACTTGTTGCATTTTCGAAAATATCCTTTACTATACAGGGACATCAGAAATGAACTTGATCGCAGGAGCCATTGTAAAAATCAAACTTGCCTAATCTGTAACATGCTCAGCTTGACACTTTCGACATCTTGTTTAACCTATCCCATTGTTATTTTAATGTTACCGGTCAATTTAATGTATACATTTGGTTTAAATTACATATTTGTGTAGCTGATGATTACACTATTAGTCACATGAAATAATAATTTAGCTAATTATAGTATGTTCAAATATACGTAGTTTTATAAAGTGCAAAGTAGACAGTATTTTTTATGGGCTTCCTCGATCAAGCAAATTTTTTGATCTCCCTGTAGTTGTATATCAACTGTCTATTCTGGCATCATTCAGTGACTCCAAAATGTAAGTTGTGCTTACGGGATCAAACGCGTTGTAAAAATCGACAAAAGCCAAATGTGTGAGCACATTACATTCACTTTTCTCTATAACTGTGCGTAATCTGTAGGTGGCCAATAGTGCTATAAACTTTGCGGAAAGCTGGCTGTTCCACCGGTTAATAATAATCGAATTTGTTTGTCAATCGTTTGGTAAATATTATCATCAAGTATAGTTACGACAGTATGAAACAATTTTTTGGCTTCGCCTAATTGTTTCGCCAGTTATCTAATTATTTCAGGCTTAACCTGTATATTTTTATTTGAATTATAAATCCTTTACATTTCGAATTCTTAAATTTTCCAAACCAGCGCATTTTGTACCTGGTTCGAGTTCTTTCTTTTGCGCGATGAACTCTCGACCCGCGGTATCTCTTATCAGAGTGCGAGCCTTCTTTTGAAAACGAATTTTTTGTCCGATCACTTGCTGTTCTCGCCTCGGCCCGCCGTGTTTGGCGTGGCTGAGGTTTGATTTTAATTAAGTCAAATTACGTGCGCTCAACCGATTTCTATGAGCAGTGTATGTTTCCTAGGGCTGACAATGATCAGGTACGAGGGCGTTTTTCTGTTTGTTATTCCCATAGTAATTACATTTTTTTCTTAGCTCTTAATTACCAGTTTCAACCACGAGTTTACCTCGGAGGCCAAGGCGCTAGCCTTAGCGCATTTTCGACACCTGCTGGGTTCGGCGTATTTGCTGCCTTTGAGGATGCTTCCGCGGCAATTTTCGGCGCATCCACGGCGATTTCAATAATGGTTGTAGCCGTCCACGTCCAGCTTATGTTTCGAGGTTAGTTAGTGCTACCTGGATTTTACATTTATACATTTTAAACCCGTAATTATTTGGAATTTAAATTCACACGTTCCGCAATTATTAACATGTAATGTTCAATTTCATACATGCTCTTGCTTTTTACATTTGAATTTGTATGCTTATAGTTAATTATGCTCAGTATTTAAAGCTGCAATTTTGTTGTCTATTGACCCTCTGTAAAAGGTACAGTCACGCTTTTTTATTTTCAATAGCCTAACAGAAGGTTTTATTAAATGACTGTGATAAGCTTATCTCACGAATAATTTGTTGTTAAAGTTATTAAAATAACCCGAAAGGGGTTTTTAATTTTATGCGTGTCGCAACCTTCAGTTTACGTACACAATTTTGTTATCACATTATTTGCATTTTAATTGTCCTGATTATTTACTACTGACACTTCAAGACTTTTTATTGTTTACTAATTAAACGCTAGTCACTTGTAGTTCATTTTAATTTTTTGAAATCTTTTGATTTCTGGCGCCCATTTCCTTTTCCTTTTTTTAAGACATTCCAGGGTACACAGCTGATGATTTGAACCTACGACCCAAGGCCGCCGAAATTTGAGTTAGTTAGGGCCATCGCGGCAAGTAAAGAGTTGTCAGAGCTGCCGTGGTGTATAAACTGTAGGGGGGTTGATCTGCGATTTTTACTACCATCGATCAATTTTATTAATTAATCGCAGGTCGGCTTATTTATTGTTTTAAGTAGACTAATTTTGATCAGAAGTATAGTTTCTGAATTTGTTAGGTATTCTACGTTCTCGTAGACATTTATTTAGAAGTATTTGTATGGCACGTTTTAGAATAGCTTCTCCGAGTTTTATCAACTCTGCTGTTATGTGGTTTTCTCCAGAGCATCTATTGTTCTTCATTTGTTTCACAGATAGTTTAATATAATAATCGATGAATATCTCTGGAATTCCTTTAGACGCCATAGTTAGTATATTTCTTTGTGTTTATGGTTCCCTATTTTATGTATATGATGCTTATATTTCGGTGTAAAAGTCTTCAATTGTTCTGGTGATGTCTTCGGATTTTGTCAGTTCTACCAAAATTGTTTTCGTTCTATGAGCCTCTATATCTTTTTGTAGTACTTTTTTGTTTATTGATTTATATTTCTTGTCCCCTTTCCAGATTTCTTCTATTTTCTATGAGTTTACAGTGGTACTATTGAATTTATCCCCTGGTTGGCTATATTTTCTTAAACACAATTTCTTCGTCGTTACCTGGACACTAGTTGTAATTCTTTCAATTACTTGGTTAATGGTCATATTTGATAATACCGTTGTATCCAATCTTGCTGACAATTCTTGTTTGCATTTCTCTTTTTTTCATGATTTCTGTGTTAGTGGTAAGATGCTTTTGTCTTATTAATTTATCTCTTCTGCTTAATTTTAATATTTATCAGTACCCGGACCATCCTGTGGTCGCTTCCAGTGCCAATCCTGTTCAAGACTGTAACGTCTCTATATATTTTTTGGTTTCTGCAGAGAGTGAAATCTATTCCCTTCATTGTGTTGTTATCAGGACTTCTCCACGATCATTTTCTCTGTGGTGGTTTCTTAAAGGAAGTGTTAAGGCAGTATAGCCATTCGGATTGGAGAAAGTTGGAAAGCATATCCCCTTTAGCATTCCTTCCTTATACGTAAACTGTAGTTACCTATAAATTCCGTATTATTTTTTGTTTTCTTACCAATTTTTGCATTAAAATCTTCAGTAGTGAGATTTTTCTTCCTGTATTGCCATTGTTACATCTTCATAGAATTGCATAATTTCCTCGTCGTCGTAATCTGATTACTAAGTACATATATAACGCGATCCGATATGGCTTGGTATTTAATTACTTTATGTTTGATCTTTCTGTTCTCGATAAAACATACACCCGCATGTAGTCTTTCGTGTCAGAATTTTTATTGTAGAGTATGTGCTCAGTGGCCACCTTTTAATTCAGTGGTTTTGTCTCAGGCCTTATTCCTCCATGGAATGAAGTGCCCGACCTTTACTTTGTATCATTGTTTGTATATTGTACTTTGCAAAATATCGATTGGGGCTGACTGATGTATCAATATGAGGTTCCGAGCTCGTTACTCTACTCACCTGTCATATATTTCCGTGGTTCTTGTATTTCCACAGTTGGTTTATTTTGGGTGGTTGTGGCAGTTTTTGCCTCGATTGCCCTGCGTGTTGGCGATCCTCTAGATGCAAACGCCGTTTGCAGTCGCCCAATCTAGGTCAGACGTTGCTGCTAGTTTTGGTCCGCCCCGGGTATTTTATTTTCCCGATACCCACCATATCTGGTGGGAATTCATCTATCCACCACCTGGAGAGTCGCCCGATGGAGGACTAGCAACTCCACATGGGGCACTAATTTTAAATTAAGTGGGTAAGTCGCATGAAGTGCGGCGCAGCGTTTAAGTCGAATGTGTTGGAATGAACACTTAATATTTGGCGGTAGTTAACACTATATTTCTTTATTTTCGTTTAACACTGATTACGTTGAGGACATAACTAATAACTGGAACAAGAGGGCGTCCATGAGTATTCCTAGCTAGATACGTTATATCTATTAAGAGATGAGATGAGATTGGATCCACAAAATAAGGACCATGTGATTGTGCAAGAATATATTTCATTTGCTTTATTTGAAATAAGTATGCATACAGTTTAAAGTAGGAAAAAAATCAGGTAATCGATGGTTTATAGATACAAAACAAATCACCTATATGACCCAACTCTTGGATATACACGGACTCTACTGGTAGAGCACTTTGGATTGGAATGGTTCTGGTATGTTGATATTGGAATTGGGCGTAGATCCCCAGAATTATATTCCACAGATCCACATGAGTTTTTAGATGTCTTCAAGCATTAGTCGCGAATTTCTTCTGGTGATCCAATACATACTAGCCAGTTTTATTCCTAATACTTTCTCTTTATTGAAATTCGTTTCCGTCCAGTAACTCGTCGACCTAAGTGGATTCCCAGATATTTAGCTTCTACTTATGTAAGTAAGTGGTTTTTCAAGTGAACAATTCGTTTTTAGAGTAAAAGTCACTTGCAGTGATTTTGTTTCGTTGGTTTCTATTCACCACTTTTAAAATTATGTCTGTACGTTATATAGGTTGTCTTGAAAGACATTTGACGCTATTTACGCCTCATGTAGCTTATAATATAACTTAAAATTTAAATAAATGTTATAAGTAACAAAGTTATAGCTAAAAAGAGTTTTCAGATATAGGTAAAGTGCCTCTTACAGTAAAGTCTAGTGTATCAAATATTTTTTACTAGTGTAGTACATAGTAGTGCGCATGTATACCAAAATTCAAATCGGTATATTTAGATTTGTGGAAATCAACATAAGAAGAAAGAATATGTAAAAGGCTTTACCCAGAACCTTCCTCGTCGACATTGTGACACTAAATAATTTTAAAAATGAAATTAATTTAGAAGTAAAAATATCTTCACGTTTCTAATAATTCAAATCAATTTTCAAATAAAAAAAACGTTTCCGGTGGTCGAATTCGAAGGGCGGCCGCGTATGCAGTCCCAACGTTTTGTGGTATATTACAAGGGAACGGGCTATTTCTACCTGCGCCAGGGAGCACTACGTGACTACGTGTGTCCCGGTTGTCTTTAATAGAACCTCTTTTCGTTGACACCTCCTACGCTGTAAAGCAGAAAGAACACTTACTCTATATCTGTTGGATTCTCGTCAAAAGTAAAGTGCAAATTGTTACTTTTCAAAAATAAAAATATTAGCGGTGATGCGATTCCAATTCAGCGCTTGCGAACGAGCCGGCCTATTCGATTTCTTTGTTTGGAGGTAGTTTAGGATATGGCTTCCAGAGCTATCGCAAAATTTCGAATTCCTAAGTTCCAGCTATATTTAACGTACCGCATTAATTCGTTGCTCCTTTTTGTATCGTACAGCATTTATTCATTTATTCTGTATCTATTGGGTTCCATTTTTGGCAAGAATAAAGCCTGCGATATGTAAAAATTACTACTTGAATGCTAAGTTAAATCAAAAATAAACAAAATGTTATTATTTTAAGGTGATCACCCTGCATATATTTGTTTGAATTTTTCTCGGTTTTATGCCAGCTAGATATATAATGTGTATGAAAAATATCATCTTACTCCGACAAATAGTTTTTGAGTTATACCGCCAACAGACAGACAGACAGACAGACAGACAGACAGACAGACAGACAGACAGACAGACAAACCGACAGACAGTCAGACATACAGACAGATAGACGGACAGACAGACAAACAGACAGACAGACAGTCAGACAGACAGACAGACAGACAGACAGTCAGACAGACAGACAGCCAGTCAGACGGAGTTGAGAAAACCTGTTTTTCGTCATCTAGGGACTCTGAAACTTGAAGATCTGAAGAAATCTCGGAAGGTGATTTTTTCGTGATTAAAATACTTCCTTCGTCTTTCACACGAGGAAAGTAAAAAGAAAAAATTAAACTTCAAGGTCCTATAACTTCTTACTGGAGGGACTTTGTACTAAGATATATTAAGTTTAATCGATTTATTATAACCTAAGGAATCTATGACTAATGGGTAGGGAGGCAGTTCTAGGACACCCTATATTATTGCTATTATAGCAATGGAGCCACAATTATGTACACTGAATGTTTTTTCACTCAGAACATATCAATCCCACGCACAATGTAAAAACATTGAGTTTTTAAAAATCAAACATAGGTAATCATAAAGACCCTTAAGCTAACCTAGAGACCAGCTTTATTGTCACTTGAGCAACCCAATTGGTAATCCTTTTCTACATTTGGTTTTGAAAAATTCTAACAGCAATGAGTGATCAGAACAGACAAACAGAATACCTGAGTAAGAAAAAGATAAAGTACATTTTTTTGCTATAATAATTTTCAAGGTCAACTTTCTAGGGGATAAGTTGCATTCCTGCAGGGCCCCTAGTTTTAATAATGTTGGTACATAGATTTTTAGTTCTTTTTTCCACTAAAAAAATTATTGTCATTTTGACTGATATATCATAATAGTGAGTAAAACGAACAGCATAGTAAAATATTGCAAATTTATTAATTATTAAACTTACAATATTTGAAAATAAACATAATGAACGATTTTATTGATGCTGATGATGATGATTCCATGTTAAAAAAGAAATTTGTCGAAAGTTCAAATTAAGAAACTTTGACATTCAAAATTGACACATAACCATAATTTTGAAAAAAGTTCTACCAACACGAGGTATATAAATTTCCTAGCGTTTTAATCATATATCTCCCAACATTGTAACACTGTCACAGTTATTATAGAACATAAAAGTACTTTAACCATACAAAATAGTATATTACGTAACAAGAGTTGTAAATGGCATATTGCGCACGATTGGAAAAGTTAGGCATGAACCGCGTAGAGGTGAGTGCAGTAATTCCAGGAGTGCGTAATTGCTTTACAACTCGAGTTGGGTACTATACTTTTTCTACGACTACACTCATTTCGTTAAATGAAAAAGAAATGTTTTATTGACTGTCAAATCATTACGGCCATACCACCTTAAAAAGTAGGAAGCTACAATTACATCGCACTCTGCACCGCTTCCTACAAACAACAACTATAAAATATACGTAACTATAGGAACCAATGAGAAAAAGCATCCTTCTAATAGACGTGTCTGTCCGGGACGCTGTTTTGTCTGTCTGGGACGCTGTTTCAGCAGCCAAACCGTAAGAGATAGAGAAAAAAGTTATTAAAGTTATATGTTTGGAATGGTCATGTCAGGTCAGGAACCGAATTTCAGTCTCTAACACTAATTATTATCTTAATTATATCCTAATCCTAACTTTTTAGGTTAGATTCTAGGCAAATTTTATCAAGGCGAATGCGACTGGTAGTTTGCTACCAACAATGACGTCATATACGTACGTGTGGTGAATAAGCGTTCTATTTGCAAAACGGTCTTTTTTGTTTTATTAAATGAGACATTTGTCTCACTGGACTGCTAGTTGTTACTACTAACATAATGAGTCACTAAATGCCTAAACGTGCGATCGACCCACTTTACACATGCTGTGCTTAACAACTCGTAACTTGTAAGTTGTACAATTTTGATCACTTACAGTAGTGGTCGTAGAAAAAATAATCAATATGTTAACCAATATAAAACCTAATTTCACTGTAAAAATAATAACCAGAAGCTTATGTACCAACACAATTCAATCTATTGACAATGCTGGTTGCCAATGGTTTTTCGCAGATTACATTTCCATATGATAAAAAATTGGCTACATTTAATTCTGGTCGCATCGGTATAAGATATTTTTCACTTTTTTGCAACGTTTGCGTTATTCAGGAATCGATGAAATTTTTTTTGGGTGGGTTCATACCATTTATTGTATATTTTTCAACTAAATGAAAAAAAATATGACAGCTTTTCTCTTCGTAAGCTTTGGAAAAGTTTAAGTAAGACAAATATACAAGTAAATCTGATAAGGCAACCCAAAACTTATAAAAACACTAAAGCAAAACAAAAAGTAAAAAAATAGTCACAAAAGGATTTTATGTCAACAGGAGAGTTAAATAAGAGTATGCTGCCTCTCGCTGTTCACTGTTTACGATATATCTGGAGCAAGCATTGAAAACCTGGAAAAGAAATGTTAAAATGTGGGAATATCCCTATATTGTAAATGATAATGATAGTAATAGTAGAGGATTATGACGAGTTGCATTACATGACGCGCAAAATTACGAAGGAATGTACAAAATAGGGATTAAAAGTTAACATGGAGTCCGAATATATGTGTATTAGTGAACAAGTGCAGCCTAATTATGTAAAATGGAAAAGCTATTCAACGATCTGACAATTAGAAATATTTAGAGTTGAAAATTACTTAAGATGGAATATCCAACATACCTTTTGACTAGTTTTGAAATTACTGGTATTGTATATTCATGTATATTTATAATACGCATTTTAGAACTAACATCATTCCAGTTACTTTTACGTTACCGTTTCGATATGAACTTCGTAAATCCTATCAGATGAATTTTCTGTAGTGCCAACTCATCCATGGTATGTCATTTTGTTTATTATGCTTGGCAGCAATATTGCATTTTTTGAAATGAAAATTTAAGATCTAGAAAACCGTTAAAATGTGTGATACATTTTTTAAAAGTAACTAACATGTAAAAGTCTGTTATTGCTCATCTGTACAATATGCTATACAAACTCCCAATTTAAAAAAAATGCAAGTTAATTAAAATTCATGAACAGCGAAGTGACCTGAAAAGCGTCCTGACAAATTACGCAGACAACCACGCCATGTAAAGGCATGAATATCTGATTAATTATCTAAACGCAAGCAACGAATAGACGAGTGTACACAGAGTTTGCTGCTATTATCCGAAGCGTTCTCTCAAATCACGATTCAGCAATTTAGGTAACCGGATCCAAAATTTCGAAAGACCGCGAGTAAAATAGCTTAATTAGAGATCAATTAAGACAGAGATTGCTTCATCAATACCTGTTGCAGCGCGACTTCATAAATGCCGACAAAGCCATAAACTCTCATTGTTCAAATTGCGAACAAAAAGCTCGCCGTGTCACAACATCACTTGGTTCTCAGAAGTTGCAATGTGTATTAAAACTTCGCCGGGCTTTGCGACACCGGAGCGCGAGGTTGTATTTTACACTTTGATTTATTTACGATGATTGTAGCGCCGCTCCGGCGAAACCAATCGTTACGCTCCTGTTATCACTTAATTATTGCAGCAGTTTTCCCACCAATTACTTTGCCGAGTGATTCAGCGAGCTTTGCGTCAGATCTAGCTTTCTTAGACGCTGTCCTAATGCTGTAATACACATAATTTAAACTCGCTACTAAACGCGAGTATTTTAAAACTGATCATAGTTAAAAAGTACAGAAGGCTAGTTTAATTATGTAACCGTTGTATGAATTAAAAAGTTAGAAATATATTTCCAATGTCAGTAACATACAGTTAGGGTGCCATGAAAACTGAAAAATGTTGGCAACTAGTTTCACCTTTTTGAACGTTTTTTCCGGTTTCCTGTTAATTTGTTTCTTTCATTTTTGCTTCTTCTATATCTTGTACATCTAGTATTTTGCATATATCCTAATGTTTCCTCTACAATTGTTCCAAGAATGTTCATCTCCGTCGCAAAACCAGCTAGTTTGCATCGTATTTGCCCTCGTAGCACCAGCGTAGGTCATCACTGATCTTACGCAGTTATAGATCTGACTTTGCTGTCGACGATGATCTCGTAAGAATCCAGGAATGTGTGCTGTCGTTGTTATTTATTTAACCACTTCGTTTTTACTTCCTTTTACTACTATAAAGGAAGTATTGGATTCACCCCAAAAATTCGAAATTGAGTTTTCAACAGATCTTCACGTTTTAGAGTCCCCTGATCCCAAAAAACATATTTTTTTTCATTGGTCTGTCTGTCTGTCTGTCTGTGTGTCTGTGTGTCTGTCTGTGAACAGAATATCTCAAAAACGAAAAGAGGTATGGCATTGAAACTTCATATATAAGTTTTTTGTACTATGTAGATGAGACAGCAAGCTTTTGAAGAAAATCGCATAACCGGAAGTAGGTGTTTACTCTTGTGATTTTTCAGTTTTTTTCGATTTTTTCAAAAACGGCTCTAACGATTTTTTTTAAATTTTACATTTTTCTTACATTTTTAATGTGTATTGATGTGAGATAGGTGATTTTCCAGTTGAATACTTCTAAAGTGGGTTTCTTTTGTTTTTTTTTCTATTTTTTTTATTAACTCCTATTTTAAATAAAACACCCGGTATATTATTACATTTTTGAATTCACCTTAAAATTCTAGAGCAAATTTGTCTCTTCAACTAACACTCGATTTTGTACCGTTTTTGTAGAATTTGTACTTTTTGAAAATTTTTAACAAATGGTTAAAAATTAAAAATGAAATTTTTGACTAATTATAAGATCACTGTAAAAGGAAGTTGTGTGAGTGTATCACACCAGATTTTTTAAGTTTGATACCCGTGTGTAGTTGCTGGTCTCCCATCAGACACCTCCCCAGCGGGCGGATAGGAGAATACTCACCAAACATGGTGAGTACTGGAGAAATAAGGTACCTGGGGCGGACCAAAACTAGTATCAACGTCCGACTCAGATAAAGTTGTTGCAACGGAGTTCGTTAGGTGTAGCGAACGCTTCTATTCCAAGTACTCCAAAATTAAGCTTCGAATGTAAGGTAGCAGTTCAACTCTATTGATGTTGTTTCGCAGAAATTGTTAGGTTATAGTAGATGTGGCTAAGGGCACTTATTACATCAGTCTTCGTGACTGTACTACTACTGCTCTGGTAGAAGGAAGAAGAGCCCTACCTCCAAATTTATTTGTTCATCATCATCATTATAAGTAGCTTAGTGAAATTAACATTATTCCTTTAGTCAAATCTTCGGGGATGGGGGGCTATTAAGTTTTGATGCTGTTAAAATTTTAAAAACGTATTATCGGTACATGGAATACACAAAGGTGGCTGCTTCAACCTAGAAAGCCAGGTGTATTGCAGAATGAGACTAACAAAACTGTTATGAAACACACTGGAAAGGCTTTGGATTGGGGTTTCCATATTTGAAAATAGTAATGTCAGGACAGATATTCAATGATTGACGAGTAGTCGTGTTGTGTCGTGTGTTCCGCGTAAGAAAAGTGTCATCGCTCAACAGATAATAGTTACTTGTTAAATATCAGTGCATTGTACTTAATATGAAATAAATTTTAACTGTGAATATGCCGTCAGTCAAAGAGGCAGACGAGAACCACTTTTCAGTTAGAAGATAAAGTTAAAATCTTATTTTAAAGCGTTACATTTTTCAAAACGTTGTGTATATGTATCTCCCAAATTATAAAAAATCTGTAAAGTACTTTACTCAGAACTTCTCTTGTTAGTGGACGTTGTGACACTAAACGATTTTTAAAATCAAGAAAAATAGGGGGAAAGTATCTTCACGTTCGAAATAATACTGAAACAATAAAAGGAAACACTTGGTTGTGCGAATAACATTATTTTCAAATAAAAAATATTTACCTGTGATGGGATTCGAACTTCACCGCCTGCGAACGAATCTGTGAATGCGTTTTTAATGATCTGCGGTAGCCGGCATGTTAAGCGTCCGTTCGCTGCCGCGGCTACCGAAGGCGCCTCGCATCGGTGAGATGCCTTTTTTCTTCTTTAGAACATTTACCCTGCATCTGTTGGTTCCTATTTTCGCTAATAGTAAAGCCTCAGTTATGCGGAAGTTATAACTTTTATCTATTTCTCAGTTGAAGCAAAAATAAACAATATTTTATTTTTTAAGGTACTCACTCTGTATTTGTTTGGTCCAAAATATGTTGTCTTTCACCAAAGGTAAAAATCTGAACTATGTGCAAAACGTTACTTTTATTTAAGTAATAGTTTCTGAGTTAAAGCAAAAGTAGGTAGAATTTTATTAATTTAAGGTGCTCACCCTGTATATATTTTATCGAAATTTTCCTCCAACAAATAGTTTTTGAGTTATACCGGCAACAGACAGACGGATGGGATCGAGAAAACCTGTTTTTCGTCATCTAGAGACCCTGAAGCGTGAAGATCTGAAGAAATGTCGGAAGGTGATATTTTCACAATTACAATACTTCCTTCGTCTTATAGACGAGCAAAGTAAAACGGTAGTCGTTGGCGATATTGTCAATGCCTGACGCTTTTCTGTTTTTCAATTATCTTCTGTGATTCTTTTTGAATTACATATACACAGTGAGCCAAAAAAACGGTACAGATTTTATAACCCCGTATATTCGTAGGTCGCTAATATCTTTATAATTTTATATGATTACTATGCCATCGAAAAGCTCAATCTTTATAGATGATGGAAATAAAGCACTTTTATTCCAAACACATAGAACCAATTCAAAGTGGTTCATGGTTAAATAAAGCCATGCAAAAAATGGTTTTTTTAATGAAATTATTATTTAGAACTTTTGAAAATACAGCAGTAATAACAAATACCATTTAAATAATTATTATATATGCTATCTAAAACAATAGTTCCATATGCCCAGAATTTTTATCAAAAATCACATGCAATTGTCTTTGCAAGTGCCCAGGCAGAAGGCCAGAAGCTACTTGCTTCTCAGGCAGCTGAATCCAATACTCATTATGCGTTTCTACCATTTTCTTCAGAACTTCGATTAATCAAAAACGGAAACTAAAATCACAAATACCAAGTGAGGTTGACCAAACAACCAAACAAATAAAACAAAAGTCATTGCCCACTAGTTTTGTTGCAAATTTAATTTCACATTATTAAAAGCTTCCTTTTTCGCATGGCCTTCATTAAAGTGAAATAAAATCGAATTGAACTGTTGTATTATTGCAAATAATAGTAGGTTATGTTATTAGGAGTAAAATTGATACTTTATGTGGCGAAGATGAAGTTTATTTTGCCGAACGTTAGTGAGGCAAATAATTCAGCTAAGCCACATAACGTCACTTTTACTCCGAATAACATATACTATATTATCCGCAAACGAATTCAGATAAATTAAAAATTGATAAAGAGTAACACTAATTATTAGCAAGTATATGAATAAAATAATCTAATAGCTAATACAATTTTTCCGTGGTTACGATGTAAACATTTCGCTGAAATGTGTGAGTTTTGTATTTTGTGTGATTATGCACATAATGTACGGAAAAGTTGCTATTTTATCTGCTTAATCCGATAAAGTGACACTGTTACCTTGTCAATAGTCACACATAAGTTGTCACTTCTATGAAGTTTGTGGATAAAATATATTTTCAGTCTCCAAAGTGTAAGCATCGCGATTTTCCAAGAAATATTTGAATTCACTAATTATTATTGGAAATACGTATAAGTATTTATACTTTGTACCGTTGTTTTGGCCCACTGTGTATATCTGCTCGTCCTTCATAATTTAATACTATTTCGTAACCTCCATTATTATTACTATATAATTGTTCAATCTATACTGTCCATCCTTGGTTGTTGAAGAACTTTTTGGTTACATATTGGTTTATAGTCTTCTTACTGGATTTCAACATTTAACATACAGAGACTTTGAAAAAGATTAGGGTGAAAAATATAACAAACCTAACCGGAAAATGAATGCAGTCTAAGAAAAGCTGACTATCGAAGAATGCAAATGAGCTTAAAGACTCCGTAATTTGTATCATACATCCAATTTCCATGAAAGGACACCCTTACAGTCACTAAAATACAGAAATAAAACTCATCTAAACTATTCAGGAGTGCTGAGATACTTGGAAGGATTATATGTAGGCTTTGTTTGGAAATCAGCAGCAGGAAAGCTTTGCAAAGTACCACGAGGAATTCAGTAGTATCGGGTTTCTAAATAGGTGATGAAACGCATAATAGATAACATGAAGAATCGTTGAAGTATTGAGACAAACATATGTAAAACAGCTTATCTATCGTCAAATATCTAATTCCAAAAAAATTCCGATAGATAAGTTATAATCAAGTTTTGTTATCATCTCCAAGAAAACAAGCCCGAAAGGGTGTGAAGACTACGAGGTAAGCCTAACGATCCATACTTTAAACTTTAAAACCATTTCATGGCATGATTCATTAGAGGATATGCAACATGTGAGAAAATAGGAACTCAGCTTTTGATGAGGTCAAGAACGAGCCTTTATAGAACTGAAATCATGAAATAGAAATAGACGTTAAATGTTCCAGAATAGTAAGGGGTTTTTAATTAGATGAAATCCGTATTCGTAATGATCTGTCCACGCAAACTGCCTGAGCGTCCAGAAAAGTTAATCAATTATCCCGAATTTTTCTTACCATCTATGCTATGTGGAAAAGTTCTGTGCGCTAGTTTTAGAAAATAATACACAAGTATTAAGAATCAATTGCATACCGATAAATAGTTTTAGCGCAATGCTGATGATACAGCAAATTAGCTGAAGAACCTCCAGGCAATCCTGGACAGAATGAATAAGTTCTATGGGGAGTACGGTTTATATAATAGTAACAATGCCAAAACAAAATTGATGACGGCAGGTAATACCATGCTAACACTCTTCTAACAATCTATAGTGCACCTATCGAGCAAGTTTCTCTATTCAAATACCTTAGCTTCTTGTTAAATAAAAGATGCTGCTGTGGCGAAGAAGTGGAAATGAGAATAGGATTTGTAGTAACGATTTCTACTGCAAAATCTTCCACTAGGAGTTATTAAGTATGTACGGTGCTGAAATTTAGTACTTTAAAGTTAAGACTCTGAAGAGCATTGAGCATTTTTAAATGTGTGGATGGAATCGAGAAAACATTTTTTTCGTCATCTGGAAACTCTGGAACGTGAATGATGATACTTTCTTCGTCGTTTAGACGAGGAAAGTAATACATTCAATTTAGCACTATTTTAGATAGTCCCCAACTACGTACTATTGAAATTATTAGCCTTCCTCCCCAATGCTGTATGTGGTATTAGTTGAGGCCTCTTAATTAAATATGCCATCGTAGTGATTTCTACTACGATATCATCACTGTTATTATTATATTGTTATCTTGCTATATTTTACTGTATTTCTTGGTTTATATTTTGATTATTTATTCCGATAGCAATAAAATTATTATTATTTTCATTTATATCATGTCTTGATATGAAGGTGAAATTCAAATGAAGTTGATTCTTAAAGTAGTTTCCTTCACAAAAAAGCGCCCTAGAGGAAATAGGTACTTAATGTAGAGATGTCACATTCTTTTCTTTATACGATGTGTTAATGAATCCATTAAAGAAAGCGCATCTAGCCGTTGACCTGCGGTTACGCAGAGCTGGTCCGATCGCTTGTCGCCGCTGTCACCGTGACAAACCCACCCTTTAGGTTCGTTATCATTTAATCTGGCGATTTTCCACAGACCATTAACCGCAACAATGCTTGCAAATAGTAAGCCGGTGTGACAGTGAGGGCGTGCCTGATGGATGCGGCCAGTGAGGCGATATCTCAAGTGCTTCCAAGGTGGCCACTTCCTGGTGACCCGCCGAGTGCTGGGGTCACCGCTACATCACAGACGCCGTGCTCGTTCATGCTCCCATTGCTGGGACACGACGTTCCGTAATTGCTTATCTCAATTTCAAATTAATCGATAAGGCTGCTTTACACATGCTGGCCGCTGCTAATTTATTGTCACCGCAAGGTTGTACAACCTGCATTGTTTGGAGTTGCTGTGCACAAGGCTGCCATAACCAACCTTGCTCGAATTTGTCTGTGGTTAGGACCAACAGGAATTTGGGTTGCGGGTAATGTCGTTATCTTTTACTGGTACTTTTCTGTACTGCCAAAAACTTCTCTGATCCAAACGTTGAAGTTGAAATTGTAAATACATAAATGTTATTGATCAAAGTTTTCCATAAAAATATTACTGTCTCTGATTTATAAACCCATTATTTTGCAAAAAATTTATTGTTTAAACATATTGTTTTAACATACCCTATTAAACATTTAACCAATCAACAACATCTTTGCGTGGCAGGGATTTTTCTTTATAGTTTATTGTTAGCAGCATTTTTATGAAAGACTTTGAGCAAAAATACGTTTGCACTTACAAATAAATTATATTTCCAAAAACAAAGATACATATAAATGCACTCGGTCTGCCAGAAGATGTAGGTGAACTGTTGGACTAGGACTGTATTACAGTAAACCAAATTAATCCCGAGTGTAAGAGAAGACCAGGGACAAGGATGTGAATAAATACAAAATATTTTTTTAAAGTTGCTGATGAAGTGTTAGTACAGAAAAAACAGATGAAGAAAGCTTTAAAATATGTGGTGAAGAGGTTGAAAAGGCTAGACAAGAGAAATCAAACTCTAAAAGAGGGTCTCTAAAACCCAACATCAGAAACTAGAGAGGGAGATATACAACAATAAACAAAAAAAAAATAATGAGAGAGAGAGAGAGAAGGGGAAACAGATCTCTATGGATGACAAATAATAGCATATAAATTTATAAGACAGTTAAATAATACAAAAAGAGACTAGACCAATATACATGTAATTCAAAGAGAGGAAAGGGCATTAACGATAGCTGTGATATAAACTCCTGGACAAAATTAAGGCACCATTATTATATTTGATTTAATTCCGACATATTGATAACTTTTAGTTTACTAACGGTCTTGAAAGTAGCCTTTGGACCCCCTCTGATGTTTCAAACAAATGCTGTCAAGAAATGTTTTGTTTTAAGATTACAATTGTCAATTAAAGTCACTTTTACCAAAAATTTATTTCAAATCTGTTAGGAAACTTCTTATCTTCAGAAATCAAGTTTTTTCTGTTATCGATATTATCAGTTACGAGTGTTTTAAACTTGAAAAATGAATCGCCCAAGAAATGTATTGCTGGATGAAGGATACGCGATGCGTTTTGTTGCAAATTTGATAGGAAGAAATCATTCTAGCATAAGTCGCTTTGTTACACGATTTAACGAGACTGAATCTCACTTTCAAAGGCCAGGGCAACGGCGAAAACGACGAACCAATCAAAGGGATGAGCGTTTTCTTAGCCAATCCGCTCTAAGAAACAGGAGAATCACTAGTACTGTGGTAAAGGATGAGCTTGCAGCTGTTCGCAATCTTATAATATCCTCTCAAACAGTCAGAAGACGTTTAAATGAACCTGGCATAAGCAGCAGAAGACCGGCAAAAAAACTATTACTCACCAGAAATCACAAAATTAAAAGATTGTGTTTTGCAAGAAATCATCAACACTGGACTGTTAATGATTGGAAGAAGGTTTTATTCTCAGATGAAACGAGGGTTAACCTCACATCTCCTGATGGACGCGAGCATGTCTGGCGAAGGGAAGGAGAGAGATTCGCAAGTTGTAATATCTCTCCAAGGGTCTATGTTGGTGGTGGCTCTGTAATGTTTTGGAGAGGAACTTGCTTCAACGGCCGTACAGAGTTGGTCCCTATACGTGTAAGGTCTATGAATGCGGATTATTATCTAGAAAACATCGTAGTTGAACATGTAATTCCATTTGTTCCTTCTGTGAGACCCAATTTTTTATTCATGCAAGTAGTAAACGAAAACCTTTGAGAAAAATTATTATTAAAGATTCATGTGCATATGTTATTTTCCTAGTAAGGTATAACCATTTGGGAAACCCAGACACTTGGATTTAGAGACACACATAGCGCATCCATACATTATGACAAGGTCTTCCATCGAGTAGAGAGAAATATTCTCTGAGAAATCTGATAACCAGTCGATATCTCAAAATTTAATAAGTGATAATGAGTATTTACAAAATATCAGTGTCGTAATTCATGGGAGAAAGGACCAATGACCATTTAAGAAAATGAAGACACAAAAGTCTATACTTCAACAATACGGAATTTCTAAGAAATATAAAATGAACATCCACGAAGAAAACAAAATTATTGGCTTTTCAAGGGCACGAGACGATTAGATCAAAAATAATTATGGAGAAGAATATGATCGAATTAGTCAGGCTCGGTAGCTCACTGCTTAAGCATCTTGACTACTGATCCAAGATTCGCAGGGTCGATTCCTGATTTTGGGCACTAACCTGCAAGGCGGAAGGTCAGAGCTTCCGTATCCTCGCTCTCACACCCTGCTGTCGCGTTTCAAATTTATGACACGTGGTGATGTAGTGAGCATCGCGCATTCGACAACCGCATTATTACCCCTTGTTCTTTCGAACGCAGGTTCCCAATTATTTAAAGCGACTGGGTAGGCCGCCCGCGAGGCATCGATCTGGGATTTGAACTCTAGACTTCCGCAACACAGTCCGATGCTTTAACCATTGAGCTACGCTGGCTCGTCAAACTTCTTAGTCTCAGGAAAATTTACGTGTAGTAGAACTTTAATCATAGGAGCATATCTGACGGCGTCTATGTGGAAATTGGTACTCCGAGTGCCTAGACTTTGTCCATAACAAACAATAACAACGATAGACCAAGTAATGAATTTTAAATATCTCGATTGTGGGATATCTTAGCAACATCAAAAGTTAACGCGGACCTTAACAAGAAGCTTTAACAATTTGTCAATAGATTTTAAGAATAGTTGGATGAATACAAAAAGAGCTTTTTTCTTCTTAAAGTACGGTGACCGTTTTCGATCATTGGTCATCATGCTGGCTACCATATTCCTAACGTGGTCTTATTAACAGCTGCTCGGAACATCTAGGTTGTAGTCTTTCCAAACCATTGCCGAAGGTTCTAAACCAGGATATTCTTCTCCTGCCTGGGCCACGCTTACTACGGATTTTTCCTTGTATTATAAATGTAGGATTTCATATTATTCGGGGTGTGTCATTTTGTGTCCAAAATATTCTAGCTTGCGCCGATTTATAGTTTTGATAATTTCTAGGTCTTTATTAATTCTAACTAAAACATAGTTATCTCTGATCCTGTCTATCCAGCCAATCTTCAGCACCCTCATGTACAACAACATCTCGAAAGCTTCCAGTCGTTTAAGCAATGTTTCCGTGGGTGTCCATGTCTTCACACCATACAGTAGGACGGGAAATACATAACATCGTACTATTATTATTCTAAGACTTATGGTTAGATCTTCTTCTTCTTCTTCCTCTTAATATAGGCCAGTAGCTTGTTTTAACCACAAAATGGTTCTATGAGCCCTCTTTGCTCTTAGGCAAAGGTTAGATCATGTCTACTTAAAACGCTTTTTATTATTATAAAGGCTGCCCAATTTTCATTAATATAACTGCCGAGATATGTAGGTTTATTCTCTCCACAGCTTTGTTGTTACTTTCGATGCCATTGTCCTGCACATCATTCTGTTTGCTGATAATCATGTACTGGGTTTTATTGCTATTCAATTTCAATCCATATAGTTCACATGCATTGGTTATTCTATCCATCAAAATTTGGAGATCTTCGTTGGAGTTGGCTATGACTAGGGTGTCGTCATCGTAACGTATGTTGTTTATAGCCATACCATTAATGATTATTCCTTCCGTTGTATCTGAGAGCGCTTCGTTGACTATCTCTTCCGAATATAAATTGAAAGGTTTTGGAGACAAACTATATCCGTGTCTTACTCCTTTCTTAATATTTACTTCTTCTGACAATTGTTGTTTCCATATGACCTTTGCTGTTTGATGCCAGTATAAATTAGCAATTATTTGTCTATCTTTGTCATCAATACCCGATTTAAAACCTGCATCATTTTATTGTGGAGTACTTTGTCGAAGACTTTTTCGAAGTTAATCGAGCATAAATATATATAGTAATTAACGTCGCGGCATCTCTGAATCAGTACTTGAACTTCGAAAAAGCATCTCTTGTGCGAAATCCAAACTGAGTATTGCTAATTTTATCGTCAACTTTCTTATATATTCTACCATGTATTATTCTTAGAAATATCTTCAAAATATTACTCATTAAGCTTATTGTCCTATAGTCACCACACTTCTTCGTTCTAGTCTTTTTTGAAATGGCAATAAATGTTGATTTCAACCACTTAGTTGGAATTACTCCAGTATCCTAGACAGTATTAAAAAAATTTGTTAAGGCTTCGATGCCATTTTCTTCCAGTAGTTTCATTATCTCGTTTCTCACTTCGTCCGGGCCATTCGCTTTCCCATTTTTTGTTTGTCGAGTTGCTCTTGCTAGTTCTTCTTTTGTAATCTCGGGGACTGATGTAACATCTGTCGATTTATAAGCAGGCCTATTATCCTCAAACAATTCTGCAATATTTTTTCCAAGTTTTTAGTTGTTTGATGTCTATGACTATTTTTCCATTTTCGTCTTCTAGATTTCTTTGCGTGCCTCGTCTTCCGATGTTAGTAACTTCTGAAACAAATCTTTAGCTCCGGCTATTTCTTTCGTCGTTTATTCATTTCCGGGCCAGCCTGCATATTCCCACTTGAATTATTATTCGCTGTATTTCAAACGATATCAAATCTTGTCCGCGCAAAAGTGCTGGATTTGGTTTTTCCGAAATTCACTTGTTATCGCTTTGCGCCAGCGAGCAGCTATTCCGTTGTTTTGCGGGCATTTGATTTTTGCATTCGGTTGAAGTAACTTGCTTCTACGAAGGCTTTCCCGCGTGCTACCGCACCAATTTTTAATTAACTTCGTTTGTGAGCTGATGACTAAAATCAGGTATGTCTACGCTACTTGTTTGATATTCATTTTAGTAATTTCCCGTTTTTTTATTAGCTCTTTGACGATATTCTTCAACGTCACTTTTGAACGCTATTATTAGATGCCGTTTTTAGACGACTCTTTATTTGGGTTTCCTAATTAACACCATAATCAATAACTTGGACCCGCAACTCCTTTCTGGAATGTCATCTTGAGCTTGCCAAGTGGTACAAGGAGCGTCTATTCCATTATCAAATTCGGCCACGAGTTCGAGGTTGCTGTCGGCCTACGCTAAGCTAATCCTGGACCAATTCAGTGCCTGTCGGCAACGTTTTTATTACCACCCAGGTTAGTCTTGTTTCAACTTTTGTTGATAACTACGTCCGCCTACGAATTGTTGGCTGAATCGATTGTAACGACGCTTCAGATTTACAATTTGCAAATTTAAACTACGCTATACAAATTTAAAACGTAATGTATTAATTGTTCCCAAATTTGCAATTCACAAATTTAGAGTTTTGCTAAATAAATACGTATTAAGAATTTTGTAAAAAGTGCCCTCACGACATTTTACTATCATTACCGAGATAACGGTTAAAACATATGACAGTGATAAGCTTACTCCTTCATTGAGTTGTAATTACATTCAATCCAAGAGCCCAAAAGAGGTTCGCATGTTTTTTGTGCGTGCTGCATTTTCAGCATTAGTAATATACTGTATTATATACTGTATTTAAACCTTGTGATAAACAATTTACAGACCTAATTACGATGTTGCGAGCAACTATTAATTATTAATTAAATAAACCTAATTGTTGCTGTAATTTTATTTATTTCTCGAAATCTGTGATTTCTGGCGCCCTGTGTTTTTTTAACTATTATTAAAAAAGCTTGCAGCAGTTCAGCTGATGATAGAATTCTGCGACCCAAGGCCATCGAATTTGAAGCTAGCTAAGTCATTGCGGTGAGTAAGAACATTTCAGAGCTACCGTGGTGTATAAATGATAAGGGGGTTGATCTGCGATTATACTACCATAGTAATCGATCGCAGGTTGGCTTCTTTATTGTTTCACTTCCTTCAGCTTCCTGTGTAGATAGATTACACAGATAGCGTGTTTTCTCATAGTTTTGTATCTCTGTGCATTCTTGAGCCTGCCATTCTGCTTTTGCTTGTCTTACTGTATGGATTGTATGGATCCTTTTGTATTTCTTCGTTTTTATTTTTAGTTTTTTATTTTGTCCGCTGGACTTAAGATATCGCTTGTCATCCATACATGTTTTTTCTATTTTCATGTTTCTTCTAGTTTTGTCTTGTGCACTCCTCTTCAAATGTTTTTCAAATTGTTTTTGTCTTCAACGCTTGTTTGCTTTTATCTTCTCTTCTAGTAACTGTATTATCTCTTGTCGAACGGCTTTATTGTGTAGTAGTTTATTTCTGTCTATTAGTATTATTATTTTGCTCTTTTGTTTGACAATGTCTGAGACGTATCCTTATCTTTCCTACTAGAAGACTATCATCCGTAGGTACATACTGGATAAATTTCTGCTGATAATACAGTCTTTATATCTCTTATTAATGCAGATGTAGTCGATTTGGTTGCGAATATCCCTGTCAGATAATCTACTGGTGATTTCCACGTGTCTGGCGGCGTTTTGGTAGTCTGAAAACTGTATTGGTAATTATCATATCTGTTTCTGTACAAAACCTGAATAACGTATCGCCTCTATCATTCCTTATGCCTAAACCATAGTTTCCTACAATTTCTTCCTCCTTTCCTTGTCCAATGTTTGCATTTAGATTACTCATTATTATAGTTACTTCTTGATTTTTTGTTGATATTGTGACTTGTTGACTTGTTCCAAAACAATGTAAATTTCTAGATATGTTCTTTATTTTAGTCTATAATTGGGGCATATGTCTGTATGATGTTCAAATTTACTGTTGTAGTCTGTAGTTGTATTATAATTATTCTATCCGAATATATGATAAAATGTTTAACGGCTTTGGCTGTATCTGATTCTGTGATTTGAACTGTTCTCCTACATAATATATAATGTGTTTGTCTATTTCAATTTTTCCTGAACCCGGCTATTTCATTTCACTTATTCCTAAAATGCTTATTCGCATTTGTGTCATTTCATTTATGGTATTGTGGATTTTTCCAGGTTCGTACATACTGTTCATATTTCATGTTCCTATTGTTTTTCCTTATGATGTTTTATATTTTATATTAGCTGATCGAGCGATTCTTAGCACTCCTGCTTCATTTAGGGGGCGCCCGTACTCGGGGCCGTTGTATTACTCAGCCATATCGTGATTTTTACCCGGGAAAATACTAGGTGGTTTCCCGTTGCCTTACGAGCGCAGTTTTGAAACCGTCGATGCTGTCCTAGCTGCGCTTTCAAATAAATATGGTGTCATCACCGTTTTCAGACCTATATTTATCTGGCGCTGATGTTTATTCATAACAAAGTTGGTGCCCTTTGTTAGTTTTTGGCCATATCTGATTATTCTCATCTAGGTTGGCCCGTAAGTAGAGGCAGTTTACCGGAGTGTGGACATCATTGCAATGATTTCTTGGAGCCATAAACGAGAGTTGGGTATCAAGTGAGAACCAAACAAACTTGACCTTTCCATCGTCCTTTAGAAAGCGACTGCCGATTTTGAGAGGTATTATCTCTCGCCGTATACTTCTCAAGAAGATCTACACTGATGAAATTTTACAAAGTAATAGCAAAACCCGTCTTACTATATAGATTAGAATCATGAAGAAAACTCAGGAAATACTTGAATAGAATTCTGACCACTGAGATGAAATTCAGACAAGACCATCTTCTTTTTAACTTAAAAAGGCAAAAGTACAACAATCAATGGAAAGGACGTTTAACCATAATGGAAGAAGGGATAATACCTAAGGAAGTCCATTGCTCTAAACCAAAATGACAAAGAGATATAGAAATACCCATGTGACGATGGTGTTTAATACAGGGCGAAAGAAGACGAAGTAGAAGATTAAGGCTAATAAAGCATGAGCCTCTTTGCAATTTACTTTAGTGTACTGATGATGTGGACACATTTCTGAAACGTGCCAAGAGTAAAAAAACCTCTATTAAAAATACTTTATAAAAATCAACATACGTAGTTAACTTTTCTACACTAGAACAAAAACTGACAAGTACTGTAATTAATATATTCTAATCATTACGACAACATAGCAAGTGTTGTAAAAACTCTTAGCGAAAGACGCAAATTGTTTGCTCTAATAACGACATAAAAACATTTACTTTGAAACGATAATGTTTATTTGGAAACTCTTGTTCGCCAGTAATAAAGAACAAAGAATTAAATCGCGGAATTAACCATAATACAGTATACAAAATTTAAATCCTTATATGCCAAGGCTTTCATCCTAGAGATACTAAAAGAAAAACCATGTTTTGCAATCCGTTCTAAAACAAAACACGAGAAAACGTATATTAATGTTTCTGGACTGGTAAATTAGAGAAGCAAGGGCGGGTCTAATTAGGCGTTAAGATGTGGCATCTGAAAGGATAAATGAATTGGACCATATAAGTATAAATGCAATCATTATTAAAATTTTCTCCGGAATAAGTTGCAAATAATGTTAAACGATGTTGTCTTGGCAAATTAGTACAATATGTAGTTTCAGTAAAATGGGGTGAAATTATATTCTCAGGGTAATAAATTTGCTTATTAAAGATGATTATTACGTTAACTATTTTTTAATTTAATCGAAGTTGTATCTTTACGTTTTCGAAATACCAATAGCAGCCCGATTGCAGGTTCCTTCCTCTATGTAGTATTAGTATTTCCTGCGAATATAGGAAATATATTAGTAAAATTACAAATTACTTTCGAATCATACAGATTTCATACAAAGAATCGGTAATAAATCGCCTATACTTTACCAAATAAAGAGAAATAATTGTCTGATCATTCAATTGATCCGGACAATATGTACCAGCTTATCGATTTTTAAGGAGAAAATTAATAGTCTTTTATTTGAAATCGGCAGTGAAGTACGCCGAAATCGTCATTAAAATACGAGAAATCGGCAGTGAAGTAATCCATTGTTTTACGACTTTTTTGTAGGTGGCGAGGCGACAGATAAACGTCAATCGACCGAACATAACCTACAAAAGTTGGTTAAAATGTTGTAATTTCACGATTCCTCGATTTCAAATAAAACATAGTGTACACCTCGGCACTGAAGTTCCTTTTTATCCCTCATGTGGTTTATTTGCCTTGGCCCTACGGGCCTCGGCAACTACATCCACATTCGTGATAAAAAGTTATACTTCACTGCCTTGGTATACAAACTACTATTATTTGACATCGGCAGTGAAGTACGCCGAAATCGTCATTAAAATACGAGAAATCGGCAGTGAAGTAATCCATTGTTTTACGACTTTTTTGTAGGTGGCGAGGCGACAGATAAACGTCAATCGACCGAACATAACCTACAAGATTTGGTTAAAATGTTGTAATTTCACGATTCCTCGATTTCAAATAAAACATAGTGTACACCTCGGCACTGAAGTTCCTTTTTATCCCTCATGTGGTTTATTTGCCTTGGCCCTACGGGCCTCGGCAACTAAATCCACATTCGTGATAAAAAGTTATACTTCAGTGCCTTGGTATACAAACTACTATTATTTGAAATCGGCAGTGAAGTACGCCGAAATCGTCATTAAAATACGAGAAATCGGCAGTGAAGTAATCCATTGTTTTACGACTTTTTCGTAGGTGGCGAGGCGACAGATAAACGTCAATCGACCGAACATAACCTACAAAAGTTGGTTAAAATGTTGTAATTTCACGATTCCTCGATTTCAAATAAAACATAGTGTACACCTCGGCACTGAAGTTCCTTTTTATCCCTCATGTGGTTTATTTGCCTTGGCCCTACGGGCCTCGGCAACTAAATCCACATTCGTGATAAAAAGTTATACTTCAGTGCCTTGGTATACAAACTACTATTTTTTAAATCGGCAGTGAAGTACCTCGAAATCGTTATTAAAATAAGAGAAATCGGCAGTGGAGTAATCCATTATTTTACTACTTTTTGTAGGTGGCGAGGCGATAGATAAACGTCAATGGAGCGAACATAACCTACAAAATTTGGTTAAAATGTTGTAATTTCACGATTTCTCGATTTCAAATAAAACATAGTGTACACCTCGGCACTGAAGTTCCTTTTTATCCCTCATGTGGTTTATTTGCCTTGGCCCTACGGGCCTCGGCAACTAAATCCACATTCGTGATAAAAAGTTATACTTCAGTGCCTTGGTATACAAACTACTATAGTTACCTGTCAAACAATAGTACATTAACAAGTATAAAAAAGATAAGTGTTAATTTCGTAATTTTACTTTATTAATTTAATTGTTTATATTGATAACGGGAATATTTTTTTCAGGCAATCTTCTGTTACTTGATATGATCTAAATTTTTAGTGTAGCGAAGTAGCACTAATATATCATGAATTTCATTAGAACTTCACAAAAAAGCTTCAGAGATAGTTTTAATTAATCTTAATTAAGATAAATCACTGCCATTTCAACGAAATAAATAAATGTGGGTGTCAGTTAAAAATCATCACATAAATTTAAGAAAGATTTATGCCATAACGGTGTACAGTTGCTTGTGATCGACGAATGCCCTTATTTAGATTCTGGTTTATCAATAAACAAATGGACACGGCGCGGCAGTCTGTAGCTTGATAACTAATTTATGTTTATTACACGAGTGCGTTCCGCATTCGCACATTGACTTTTACACGTAGCGTTGTTAAATGTTATAATTTAACAGGGATACATATAGCAAGTAATGAAATCTTTAAAGCTAAACGTGTCATCGTTTTATAGCTCGGCTTACAGTTAATAAGCACAATAAGTTTTCTAGTTGTGCATTTATACAACATAGAAAGCAATATTACTTTGTAGCACTACGACGTAAATACGACCTCTTCTTCAACTTTTTTAGCGTTGGATGTAGATGCAATAACCAGTTTGTTTTTATTTGTAGGTTTTATTGTGACAATGTTTTGCAATGTGTCATAGTATATTGTGTTACATTACATAATGGAAAATTATTAAATAAACGAAAAAAACATTATAAGCAGGTACAGTGCTGAGGATCTAAGTACGAAAATTTGTAAAATAACGCAGAGGGAAGGTAATGGAGAAATGTGACTTGATCAGTTTTTCCTAGAGCTATGTATTCCCGGTTTTAAAAATTAGAATAAAAATATTCATAAAATATTATTTGAATCAATTAAACTCGCTAGTAACATAACAAAATTATAAAAAATCCATAAATTAAAGTTTAATATAAATATTCACAAATCACATTTTTATACATATATTAAATTCATTCCACAAAACTGTTTGGTTTCCCGCTGTGCAAGTTTCTTAACGTTCCTATCAAGGGTGTACTTTTAGCTGATCTCTCTAGATATGAAAGCAAACATATAGACACAAAATTGTTGTCTATAATAGTTTCCTTCAATTCACTCAGACTTGTCTCCGATTTCTCTGTAACTCTTCCATACAATAAAAAATCATTGAAAGGGCTCCCAATTAATATTCGTCTAATATATTTTGCTTCTTTATTCGGTGCAGAGCCATTTTCTTGTATTTTTTTTTCCACAGTATTGGTCTTATTCAGTACAAGCAGTTTGAGTTGGTAATTAAACGACTTTGCAGCCGTATATCAACCAGTAGTAATGAATATAGTCTTCGAACTGCCACCAAAATACGCGGTACGTAATGATCGTTCGTGGATTCTACTGTAGATGGTATTATTCGAAATCAAATTAATTACATGTTACTGAGCAAACAGCGTAGAGACTATTGTACCTGCAAACCAACATAGGTTTGAAGAATAACCCACACTTATGGGAGACCTAGAGTAATAATAAACAAAGGAAAAAATCTGTAAAAGGCTTTACTCAAAACTTCCCTCGCAAGCGGACATTATAACACTAAATAATTTTAAAAATCAAATTAAGCTAGGGGTAAAAATATTTTCATGTTTCTAATAAATTACATAAATTTTCAAATAAAAAAAAACATTACCGGTGGTCGAATTCGAAGGATAGGAGGCAGCATATGCGATTTCAGCGTTTTTACTTCCCTCGTCTGAAAGACGAAGGAAGTACTGTAATCACGAAAAAATCACCTTCCGAGATTTTTTCAGATCTTCACGTTTCAAGGTCACTAGATGACGAAAAAAAGAGTTTTCTCAATTCCGTCAGTCAGTCTGGCTGTCTGTCTGCTTGTCTGTCTGTCTGCCTGTTGGCAGTATAGCTCAAAAACTATTTGTCGGAGAAAGACGATATTTTGCATACTTATTATGTATCTACCTCACATGAAACGGGTACAGTTTCATACAAATATATACAGGGTGAGCACCTTAAAAAAATAAAATGTTGTTTATTTTGAAATAAAGGGAAGTATAACTTTCACATGGGTGAGGCTTTACATTTGCCGAAAATAAGACTCAACCGATAAAGGATAATGTCACAAAAGATAAAAATGTTTCAACCATTACACCGCGCTCTTCATGAGACACGCGCGCCGTACTTTTCCCGAAGAGACACGGTAGCTCCGATGGCATTCCGCCGCACATACATCCTCTGCAGAGACTCAGCCAGGATCGAGCATTCTGCAGAGCCGCAGATGCGGCGGATTCAAACCCCAACGGGAAACATTTTTTTTTTATTTGAAAATGTATTTAATTTATTAGAAACGTGAAGATATTTGTACTCCTAACTTAATTTGATTTTTAAAATTATTTAGTGTCACAATGTCGACGAGAGAAGTTCTGCGTAAAACCCTTTACAGATTTTTTTGGATATTGCAAGTGAACGGACTATTATTACACGTGCTACGGAACACATTTTGTGCCAGTCCGTTCCAACCGCCTCAAATAGAACCTCTCTTCGTTGACACTTCTTTTTGCACTTACGCTGCATTTGCTGAGTTCAATTTGCGTCAATAGTAAAGTGTGAACTATATGCAAATTGTTATTATCCTGTGTTTCAATTAAAGTAAAAATAAACAAGTAGACGTTGTGATACTAAATAATTTTAAAAATCGAAGGCAACTAGGTGTAAAAATATTTTCACGTTTCTAATAATACTGAAACAACAGAAAGGAAATACTTGGTAATGCAAAGTACATCAATTTTTAAATAAAAAAATATTACCCGTGATGGATTCGAATTCAGATGAAAATGTCGACAAAATAGTCTGGATGAGGGGTCAAATCTAAAAACTGATTGGATGTAGAAAACGACTGAAGAACAGTATCTAAGCAAGTTAATCAAATTATTACTAACCAAATAAGACTGCCCATGTCCCCCATGTCTCCCACCCATGTCCAGAAGATGAATGACGATAGATGGCCAAAAGCAATTATGAACTGGTCACCGCAGACCAGCAGTAAAATAGAAAACACGTCCAGGATATAGAGGGGTCCCATAGTGTTCCATCACTTTTATTTTGTTTGTATGTTATGAACAATGTCTAGTCGTGTCGAGTACCAGGTACCTTAGACACCGAGTACTGTGGTCAAAGGTCCTACTTAGATTTTTTCCGAGTTTAAGGAGTTCCTATCCTAGTAATATCTATTACCGTTTGTATAAAATTAAGAATCTCTAAAACTATGTAGTTGTTAATTTCATGGCCGATTCGATATGCATTAGGTAAGAAAAGCCGCCATAACTTACTTAAATAAAACTTAAATCTGATGTTGCCTTTGGTTTAAAAAATATCATGGTACCCTAAATAAATACGGCAATATAAAATTCTGCAAAATGTTTACTCAGCTATACTTTTGTAACTATACGAGTATAAAATATCTTTTGTTAAAGTTAGAACTCCTTAATGTCGGCAAAATTCTATATAGGACTTTGACCAGATGACTATAGCGGTCGGTGTCTAAGGTACCTGATACTTGGGATACCTACACTGTGTTCATAACATACAATCAAAATAAAAGTGATAGAAAATTATGGGACACCCTCCACCTAATGACAGAGAAATGTCTAGGAGAGTAAGATTGGGAAGACAGGCAGTTTTCGAGTTATGGAGGTTGAGAACCGCAAAATTATAGTGGAAAAAACCAAGAGAGAGATAAATAAAGACAGTGAAAACGAATAAAGTGAAGAAAAATGTGTAGCAATAGAGACGCTCCAACTGAAACACAATAGCTCCAACGTTCACCGTAAAGAAAAGGAAGTTATAGGTAGATAAAAGACATGGATGATGGTGACAAAACAATAACACAAGAACGATCTAAAAACTATTTTAACAAACATATAGAATAACGTCTTTATGATTAAAGATCAGGACACCCCAGAACAGAAGATGAATCAGGTACAATAATTATGTCAGTAAGTAAGGAATAAAGATACTGTACTTCCCTCTTATAAGTCGTTATGAAATCGATTTTGAAAAGTAGACGATATGGTATCCCATAGAATATATTAATATATGTATGCTCATCAAAATTAACGAAATGTTACTACTCATATGAAAGCGATAGTCAAGAGGTAAAGCATTTACGTTCGCAATCGGCAGGTAGTGAGTTCAAACCTCACACACAAATATTGATTTCAGGTTACGCCGGCGACCATACCTTTGGTGATCGTCATCCCTGTAGAAAGGCCCAGCGATTGACGAATCCGCGAGCAGATAACTACTGCGCATCTCTACCTGGATTTTCCTAGGAGATGGTTCAGGTAGTGGAAGGCCCTAAAAGGTATAAAAAGACGATGCCCGGCCAGGTTCAGCACCGAACTCGGTGGCCTAGTTCGTAACACGTCCACTTAGCATTCGAGAGGTCGTAGGTACGATTCCTGCGGCCGCCTGCCTTGATTCAGGTTTTTAGGTGGTTTTCCTGAATCAAGAGAGTACCTTCTCTGAGGCGAATGACCTTTCTTCCAGTCTCCACCCCTCCTTTCTCTCACCCATCCGAGTTTCTCGTTCTCGGCTGAAGAGGGACGGAAGGTCCCTATAGCAGCCCGCCCCGAGTTGGGAGAATTGAAATAACCTTTACCTTTGTCCTTTTTTTGTCCAGGTTCAGCCACTTGTAAGTCTCGCTTCATCCGGGGGAATACTCAGCCCGAGGCCCCCTAGGGATTAGGCTCAGCAACCTTCAACAGAGCTTGTCCAGCACGAATCAGCCTCCAGAACCTACACACTACACATAAAGCCCCGTCTCTTACAGTGAAACGAGTCAGTCGAGCCGACCAGGATCTAGCCTACTCCTGCAAAGCGAGCCGTCGCCGTCCGAGGTACTTCTAGTGCAGAACTTATTCAGAAGAAACCAACCAGTACACAGAAGCCTGCCTTAGGAACCAGAGCATTTTCTATAAACCCAACTTCTTTCCCCTCTTCACTCTTTTAAGACCTGCAGAACCTCCCCTCGTCGATTCGATCTATCGGTGGTAAAATTCACCCTTTCCGAACAGCAGAACCTCTCTTCGGCGAGTCTACTTATCGGTGGCGAAATTTACCCTCTTACGACCTGCAGAACCTCTCTCCGTTGAGTCGATAAATCGGTGACGAAAATCATCTTCTAACATTGCAGAAGGTGCCCATTTTACATAATATGGTTTACATATTGCAACTTCCTAAGTGTGATGGTGTTAAATATTTTCGCAGTTACCAGTTAGGTACTAATGAAGCACTTAATGTTCTACGATATAATAACCTGTCATATTCTTGAAGACGTTTTGTTGTTGCCTCTATCAGTATCTAAGATAGCGTAATATTTTTATATCTATTGTTAAGTTGCAGTTCCTAAAAGATGTATACATTTTAATAAATATGCTTCTTCTTCTTCTTTAGATGCCATCTTCATTCAATGAAGGTTAGCATACTTATTGCGGTTTATAGTTGTATGAATTAAAGATGATGTGTTCATACCAGTCCAATATGCTTCTAGAATTTTATGTTCAGATTATTGTCAATAAAGATTACAGTATAGTTAGTATCTCGGATAGTGTTTAATTGTTCTTCGTTTACCACAATTATATCTTTCAAATTAAACAGACCTTTTCAAAATATGAAGGAAACACAATATAACCTTTCCTAAAATCTCGAAGTAGCTTGTATAGTTGGTTCTTGCTTCAAATACAGATTTATGAAAATTTTCAAGTTTTTTACATTTCCATTTTCGTTGTTTTATATTTGGATGAATATTTTAGTTATATATTTTATTTCATGTTCATCTGTTAATTTGAAAAATACTGATTGCACATGATCTGTTTTTAGGATTTACTATATCTTCTACGTGTTTTACTGCTGTATTTACTTCTCCTGTTCAAATACCAATTCTTAATTCATCGCCTACTCTGGAATGTTCTGATGTTTCATAGTAGTATAGTAGTTTCAGCACTGTGTCTTCGAATCAAGGCGCTCATGTTTGTTGCGTTCAAAATCGGTTCTGATAAATTTTACGCTAAACATGGCTTCGAAACTCCACGTCGCCTTTACACGAAGTTTCTTGTGTTTTGCTAAAGAACGATAGTTTTCATTACGGTTTTAACTCTGTTGGAGATTGTCAGAATAACCAGAACAACCCAGCGTTTTCGAATATGAGGCTAAATAACGATTGGGTCTCCTTTCAGCTTAGGTGAGTTGATTTTGGTTTTATTTGGGATAATGCACGATTTCTTTCGTTTAAGTCTCTTCTTCTTTTATCTTCATTTCGTATGTGGCGCCCTGGGCATCATCCACTGCTCATAATTTACGGCTCCGGGTGGCCAAAGGAAATCTCGATTTCCAACGCTGCGCATCAATTACTTAGCAACCAGACTTGACGTACGTTGGATAAACTATCTAATTTGCCGCCAGTAAAATAAAAACGCGGGCGGTAAAGTAACTTTGTTGCTAACACAATACTTTACCGCCCGGCACCTTAACTGTGGTAGCAATTTTTGTTATTAACAAAACTTAAATTTTAAGTGTTGGTTCCATGCAGTTGTGCATAAAACGTACGTACCTCAGGCCAGAAATAGATTACGCGGGTGTAATCTTATTCTTCCGGCCTTCTATACGTAAATAACTATTACGTATTTGCAGCGTATTCATATCAACATTTCACATCAACAATGTTGTAAAATAAAATAATACAATAATGTGAAATACTGTATGAGTAAAAAGAAAGTTCATCTAGGGTGCCTTTGGAATGTTGAAGTCATGTGTATTATAACACCAGAAAATATAAAGTTGTCATCTGACATTTGCTACAAAATGAGGTTAAGATCTTCTTCTTCTTCCGCTGCAGGCTTTAGAAATATTTCCGTTGCGTTTATTACGGAAAGTCTTGATATTACGCACTGCCCGCCACTGTCTATAAAATGTCAGCGACAAGAATTAGATATATTTTTCTGGTCTTATAACACACATGACTTCAAAATTCCAAAGCCATCTTTGTCGAACTTTATTTTTGTTCATACTATCAATAAAACTGTCCGAGTCGATAAATGTTATATAAATAACAGTATGTAACTACCTAAGATTAAGGTATCTAAGAGATAGTAATGATTGTAATGTCTGGGGCTGCATTAAAAACGTAGCCAGTCCTTTCCAGAATGTTCAATATTCCATGTCTATAACGTTTTTAAGCTTTTTCTTAGTACTACTATTGCTTAATCTATGTTTATTAAGACGACTTCTGAAACTTGTTTCACCAGAATTTCTGCTTTCCAGTTCACTGAAGGAATTTTCTGTCTTCAAAACTGTTGGATTATATTTTATAATCCTAATATGCGCTACCTGGTGGTGTATATGTATGTATCTGCAACCTCTCTAGGATTCTTAAAGTAGTTATGTTCCATGTTAATGCCGTGAAATAGAGCCATTTTGCTTTTGTTTTACCTGTATAGCTATCTTTATCAGTAAATATTATCAATTGTTTTCCGTATATAAAGCTATTTTACATCCGCCCCTAGGCTGATGCTCTCGCCCCGAATTCACATAGACAATTTTTTTGAGCTTCTAATGTTGATGCATAAGATACATACCAATAGCTTACTAGTATTGTAAAACACCTGACTCTGCGTTAAAGTTGGAACAAGGAAATTAATTTCAGCCTTAGGATAAAGTTAATTAGCACTCTGGCCTTTAGACCTTGTGGATCGTACAACCTTTTTGAATTGCAATATGCCCATAGAACCCTCTGCACCCAAAAACTGTACGTATTTTTCTGGCACATCAACGTTTTTGAAGGTCTTTAATTGATGGGGCTCTGGGGTTCTTACGTTTTAAAGGTAATGCTGCAAGAACTGATGTGGTTGCTAGTTTGATAGTTCTCTAGCAAAATAGCAACCGTCAGAGTTCAAGACGTCTTTCTCGCGTCTACAGTCGGAGACCCGAGGGCAAGGTGGGGTCCGCGTTTGAGCAATGTGACAGCTCAGCGATACTGCTCGGTGCTACGCCCCCGCGGTAACCTGTCCGCGCGTTTAGCATATTCACTAGAATAAATAAAGGTAGACCGCAGGTTAACTGGCCATTCGGTGCGTTGTCCTTCTATCTTTACAAATGCTTGTAGACATTGTGCTGTAGCTGCAGCGCGCAGTCTCGCTTGGGGGCACAGCCGCGCTATGATTACTCATTAGCGATTAACTGATTAGGATTTAGTGTGACTGCTGAATGATAGATTTCGCTGGGCTCGGCCGCGTTAGCCAACAGGTATCGGTTGCGTGCTTGGTTGTCGTAATTTTGGGACCGAAGTCGAATTTAGGTTTGATTGTTTGGGCTTGGGGTCGCGGCTACCACTTGCCATTAGCAATTCTTCGTACTGAGCTATTGTGATTAGCTTATTTACCGCAATTCCCACGGTAGTATGAATGTGACATTGCCGTAAGCTCCGTCACACTGAGGCTTTCTGAGAAATAATGAAAATATCTAGTACAGAAACGAAGGTTGACAGTATTCGTGAAAAAGCAAATGGATAGTGTAACGCCGTTATAGTTATTAATAACAGCAATTAATAATTTCGAAACGAAAGATCTGACATGCAATAGTTAATGCATTTAGGCCTCCATGGCATAACTAGTACTAAAATTTCAGATGCAATATATTTTCAAATCTTCTTGTCATTTGTATGAAAGATCTTCTTGTTAATAACCAGTTCTGCCTCCCAAACCGTTCAGAAAAAATGTCAAGATAAATAAAAATGTATTTAAAGAACTATTTATTTAATAAAATCAGTTGAATATAAATGTTGGCTACATATGTAATGAAATAAATAATAACTCGGTAACGGTTACGTTTAGGATATATATCTATATATTGTTATGGTTCAAGTAGAATAAAAGCAGTCAGGGGTAAAAATGTAATTTTGGGTTGTTATAAAAAAAGGAGCGAAGTAGGAAGGATAACAAAGTTGTTAGTTTAAATCCAAGTAAAGTAGTATTTGAGATCGAATTAACTAAAGCATATGAATGTTTAACAAGAGATAACTGAGTATTTGGAATAATACTTTACAATTAAATATTGGTTACATAAGTAATACATCAATACAATCACAGTAAGCAGATATTACAAATATGAATACTCTAGCATGTATAAGTCAGATATTTTATAAGGATAGTAAGCTTGAATAATGAGAAGTGGTAGTCAGGAATTTTGTCCTAATTATTAGAAAATAAACAACTTGAAAAATGATGTAATTTGAATTTGGGTCTAATATAAAATTGGATATTTCTCTCTATTTTTATTTAAAAAGTGTTTGGTTGAATAAAATAGAGTAAGGCAAAATCTGCGAGGTGATATTGGAATTCATCAAAGTGTAAAAACATAGAAGCGTTAATAATGGATCAAGTTTTAATACGTAATGGATGGAAGCAAGACAAGTATAATTAGCATGTAAGAAGCATAGAAGATTAAGAAGGAAGCTAAACATATCTACTGGACTAAGAAGCAGAGAGGATTGAGAAGTAAGCTGGTTTTATCTACGGCGCAATCAACATCTGTACTTTGACAAGAGAGTGATTTATTGTAAAAAGTTACAATTCAGAAAAAACTTAATAAGTTGGACGTTTGTGGAAGTGTTGGCAGCCTGTCAAAACTAGTGAAGAAGGTGGACATCCGTTGCTTGATTGGAGTTTCAGATAAAAGGTAAATCATTCATGACATTGAATTAACTTGTTAGTTTGTAATATCTAATCTGCATTGGGCATGTTTAATTTGACAGAACAGGATTGACATTTGCCGTCATTCTGGAAACTGAGTTCTCTTGATTTTAAACATTAATAGCATATAGTAAAAAGAGCTGATAAAGATAGGACCTCACCTTGAAAGAGTCGCAAAGCTTTACCGATCAATTAAAATCAAATAGACAGTATCATTATAATAGATAAATTAAAATAGCTAGCCGAGGTATAAAGTAGAGTAATTATTAGATAATTATAGACCTAATACAACTTAGAGAGGTAGATCCACTACAATATATATTGCTAGTACGTTTTGGGACATTCTGTACACTTTCAGGGCACCAATCTTTAAATCTTTCGGTTGCCCGTTTACTATTGTCTCATGTTTTTGATAAGTCTATTTTGCTCCCACCCCTCTTTTATGATTATTCCATTTACGTCCGCTTTCGGTTATTTATTCTAAGACACCCCATTTTCTTGTTCCTGATATTCTTGTTAGTGTGTTAGTTCTGTTACTTGCATTTGTCTCTTTTTGTTCTTGCAATGTAGAATCTTGCTTTCGCTTCATACTTATCGAGGTCTGGTATGTTCGCGATTTTATATAATTTTTAAGAAACTTGTTTTTCCATAGGACACCCTTCATACATCCAGCGATCTTGGTCGTTTTCAGGATTTGTTCATTCATTTTCATTTCGACTGGTACATAACTTGTAGTCAGTTTATGTTACATTATTTCATTTTCTATTACTAGCTTGTAATTTACGGAATCTTTTTGTACTTGCCATTGATTTAATTGTTTGTTGTAGATATTTTCACTCTCAAGTGTTATTAAATTTAACCACTGGCCATTTTCGTTTTTGGTTATTTCTGCCTATTTATTTCATCAAACGTACACTTTTTTTCATGAACTTACTTCTGTTGCTTTCGATATAGGACGCAGGTCTTGTGCAAGTCTACGAAGTACATACATGTATGTGGTCATATGGTATTCCGACGTATTTTCTATAATCTGTCGTACCAGAAACAATATTTAAGCAGTTCAGTATTAATTAATTCCAACATCATTTACTACTCCCATTCTATCGTTTTGTAGTGCTTCTATTTCTTATTTATCCTCCTCAACATTTTGGAAGAGTTAATTCTGCCCACTATTGTGTTTATTTTTTCGTAATTGAATGTATTCCCTATCTACGTTTTGCTTCGGATTGTTCTCAATTGTTGCTTCTTTGTAGCCTGCTGAAGCCGCTGAAGGTATATTCTGTTTCCTTTGGAATATTTTCCTGTATTCTAGTTTTATTCGGTCGATCTTTGTGTTTCCTTTGTTTCTGTTTTGTAATTTTTTTCTGGGTGTCTCTGTCGCGGTGTAATAGTAGGTGTCTCTTTTTTTACAATTTACTTCTTGGCACTTCTTTATATTCACTCCTATTTAGTATTACATTTTCCTTACTTATTGCTTTTTTCATTCTTCTCCAGCTTCTATTAACGTTATCCTCTGTCATTATCTGGTTTTGGTTAATTTTTGCTGTCAATCTATTCCTATGTAGACCTTGAGTATTTTCGTCTCTGAGTGATTCGATATTAAATTCTGATTTAGGAGACTCCGTAGCCATTGTCATTATGTAAACAATGACCCTTTCCTCTTATACACTCCCCTCTATCGAAAATATTATACTTTGGAAGTAGCTGATCATGTCCGCTTCTAAACTTTCAGGAGTTTACGATCAGCCACACCTCCGAAAAGTAACATAATTAAAGAGGAGGGATAATTGATACCCATCTCAAAAAATGTAGTCATGATATTTGGCACATATGCTCCTTAGTACTCTCTAGGAGCAACAATTTTAAAGTCTGGGGTTTGTTCACATAAAGTTTCTTTTCCGTTTTGAATACGGCAAAAAATCATTAAGAAAAGTGGTTCAAAATCTAAAATTATAGTGTCACACAAAATTTCAGAAATATATAATTACTTTTATAAAGCTATATTAAAAGATTTTGCAAAACACGGATTCATGAAAGTAAGCCAATATATCTGAAATTTTGCAGCGAGCTATAATTTATATTCTGAACAACTTTTTCCAGTAACATTATTAGTCCAGGCAATGGGTAGTTTTACCACGCAAAAGGTCGTAACCAAATGAAATTTGGTGGGATCGTAAAATTTACTGTCCTGATTATAACTCTGAGTTTTCGACCTTGGGCGAAGACCGCTCGAGCCGCCATCTTGGATGTATAGCTACCAAAATCGGTTTTTTGTAAATATCTCCGTTCCTATTGGCCCTACAAAAAAAAAGTAAAGTTATGAATTGTACATAAAATATGTTCTATTCATAGTCGTACGACCAATAGAAACGAAGATATTTGCAAAAAACTGATTTTGACAGTCATCTCTTCAAGATGGCGGCGCGAGCGGTCTTCGCACAAGGTCGAAAACTCAGGGTTATAATCACGACAGTAAATTTTACGATCCTACCAAATTTCATTTGGTTACGACCTTTTGCGTGGTAGACCCCTTATTTTCGCCCCATTGCTTGGACTATCTTCTGTGATATGGATAGATAAGCTACTTTAAAGTGATTCTTTCGAATAAACAGGCGGTTTCTTCTTCTGCTTCTTTCTAATCTACCACGCCGTCGCCTCAGAGACAGGGACTTTTAAATGGTCTTTCTTAGGACACTAAGGAAAATTTGTGCCAACAATCAGGACTATATTATGTACTTGTCTAAGTAATATGCCTGGCTAAAAATGATGCTTTTAACACCTTACGTTCTAATTCCGACCTCGTGATATTGTCCGCTGATAAAAGGCAATTCTACAGTAGTTATGAATCTAACGGGGTATACCACTAAGGTTAGATCTTTACTGCAAGATTTTACTTTCTCGCGACCCAATTTCCAAAATCGAACGGGAAGTTACTTCTCTTATAAAATCTTCAGATTTTTCCACTGAAATTCAACGGAGGTTGATTCTTCGTGCTCCAAAGTCACTCTATGGTCTTCCCAAAATTCACAAACAAGAGATTCTGCTGAGCCCATCGTCAGTACCATACATTTCCGTACTTACTCATTAGAGAAATACCTAACTGACATCCTCAGGAGGTTGGCTGGTAAAGCCCCGTCGTATGTTTCTAATTCATCACATTTCGTTGAACTTATATCTACCATAAGCGTTGAGACTAAGGATTTGCTTGAGCTTTAATGTCACTTAGCATTTACTAAAGTTCCTATTCCTAATTTTTGTTCTTGTTCTCAATATAGGTTTTCAGCCTGTTTAGTTTCCAGGATAACGCCTCCTTCAAGAAGTTTCATTTGAGGTGGTGATCCAGCTGTCTTCAACGTTTCAATGGTCTCCCACTATCGGTTATCTTGCGGATTAAGGTCGCGCTTTATTTTTAAAATTGTTGGTTATCACATCTTGACACATGTTCATTCCATTCCTTTCTACTCTTCCTCACAAATGTATGTATGTCTTGAATTTGGCATTGGTTACGTATTTCGTCGTTGTTTGCTCTATCTAATGTAGTCTTGTCTGTTATCTCCTTTAATATTTTAATTTCTTCTGTTTGTAGTTGTTTCGTTTTGTGTGTGTGTTTGCCCTGATTTCAACTGGATACGTCATTGCAGGTCGCATTTGCAGTTTTATCAATTCTAATTGTACTTTCTAGTGACATATAGTTGTTTTTCCAAGTTACATCGCTCAAGTATCCAGATACTGGCAGTCCTTTATTTTTTGTTACTCTTTTTTTAAGTTTCTGTCACTACTAATTTATATTCTATAGTTCATTCAAATTCAAGAGAGAGCAAAATTAGCAACCCAAGTTACAAATAGTCTGTTGATTACTAATTTTATTTTATGAAAATGTAGATCATGGGATGTACGTAGTATAATATAGACGTTATAGTTTTTGTCAAATTTGCAAAGCTTGAAATTGGAAAATTGTATGATCTCTACCTCAATGAAATCTGCTGAATATGATCTGAGAGTAAATTTACCCCCTAAAAATGTTGCAAATGGCTTCCTTAAGCAAAGATTCATATTAAAAACATGACACATTGATTTTGACACTCATCAAGACAGCAACAAAGCTATATCTCTCTGATCTAAATTTTAATAAAATCATGTTGGTAATCAACTTACTGTTGATATTTGTAACTTGGGTTGCAGGTTTTGCTCTATCTTGAGTCTGAATGAACTATAAGTAACTGCATTTCATGACCTGCTCAATTACAGTATTTCTAATTTGCATCGCAGTGGTTCCTTGCTTATTGTCATGCATTTAGTTTTTTTCTTTCGACACCGTTATGTTGTTACTAGCGGCAGCTTGTACCATTTGATGTAGCAGCCGTTGAAGGTCACTTTTCGCGGACCACCATCGGCGTAACAAATTATGTTTATTTTTCTATTGCCGAAGCTATATCCGTCTTCACGTCTTCATATGCTGTATTATTTTGTCCATTATTAAGTTAAATAATCTAAAGAGTCACCCTGCCTTATACCGGAAGATATTGGAATTTCATTAGCGAGTTCTCCATCAACCATGTCTTTTGTACTTGTGTCGCTGTTTGTTTTTTTTTATTATGTGTATTGGTCGTTTATCTATATTCTTTTATTCTATAAACGTGACGTCTTCTAGCTTTACGCAATCGAATGCTCTTGTTAAGTCAACTAAACACACATAAGCAGGTTTTGAGTATTCTATTGACTTCTCTATTACTTGCCTTGTAATGAAGATTGCGTCTACTGTAGAGCGGTTCTTTCTAAATCCCTGCTGTTCTTCTTTTGTGGTAATATTCGAATACATTTTTTTCTAAGATAATTCCCGATTCTATATTCATAATATAACAGTTGACAGTAACTCATGATGAAACGTCTTTAAGTCTACATGTCCTTGTAGAAAATACCTCCCTTGCTACCAATTTCAAGGACAGTTCTTTAAATAGGTCTCTGGCGTGGTTATTGTATCGCCTTTTGCACTAGTTGTTGTCAATATCTTTCGCTTTTTTCCTTCCGATTGGTTTTTCTCCTGATGAAAACCCTTATGAAAGCGAGCAAAGCGCTGAGTTCGTGTATCTCGCCAATTATGCGTTTCTAATCTAGTAGTTTAAGATATTATCAAAGCTGAAATATTATTCTGAAATTACTATTAGGAACAAGCCGACCACTTCTCAAATTGGTTTGAAAAATGAAACAAACTTTTGAATTAAAAATAAAAGAGGGAAAAATTAATTGCACAAATCAATTCAGAAAACGAATGAAATTGATAATCGTGATAGCTAAAGATCTTCTAAAATAAGTGTCATTACATGCTATATATGATTTTTATGATAACCGGTTGAATAGACGAATTATTTTTATTGCTATTCTTAATTAAGAAAACAATTTGTTACCTTTATGTGCCAGGCTACTTAAAGGATAATTTTTTGGAAATGTTGCTGTTTTCACTTATTGCCTATGTTCTGTTCTGATGAATGATATTGTCAAACTAAATGATTTATCTTCTATTATTGACCAACTAGCTGTCACCCGTTGCGTATGTCGCATTTTAAATGTAGGACGAATTTAATAACTTTTATTGCACTAAAGAAAGCTTTAAAAACTCGATAGAGATGGGCAGTACGGAAAAGGTCACACAGAAAAAGATCATAGTTGGAAAACACAAGTGTCATGTCAACCAAAGCCTGAAGGGCTCGATTTGTAAGGGTGTGTTTAAACGGAGCGTGTGGGCGACCATGGGTTCAATTCAGTAAGGCAGTAATAAACCCTCCTTATTATTAAATGAAATATGCTTGTGTTCGTATTTAAAAAACAAAACTAATAGGCATAACAAGTAATTGTTTTCTGTGATAATATCCCATAAAAGTAATGGGAAGTTTGTTTACAAAAACCAGAAAAATTGTAAACCGTTGAATGACGCTTTGATACTTTTACCGGTTTAACACGGCATGTAGTGGTATGTATTATTTAAGCGGTATGATTTCAGTAATATAGAAAGTGATTACTGAAGCTCTACGATACTTGGTAACAAAGAGAGGCGGTTGAAATGATATATGTAGTATTTTTATTCTATTTAGATAAATAAGAGATGTGTCTTTAAATAAAATTGTTGTAATATGACTCTTATATTACTCCAACAATTACAAATTAAAGCTGCATTGGTTTAAAAAAAAAATGTTATAATTTTGTTTTATAAATGGAGACCGTGGGAAAAATTCGTCGTTAAAATACTTTATTTTACTTGCTTTTGGTGAAATTTAAAGTTTCCGAAATTTCGAGTTTATAGGGGGGGGGGTCTATTTTTGAGATAAAGCACTAATCATGAAGTAATTTAAAGTAATACATTTTTAATATTAGAATAAGTTATGATCGTATCTAGCAATAAGATAAATCTTCATATTCATGTAATGGATAATTATAATATCCCAGTTATTCTTATTATATTGTAAATTATAGAACTTCCAAAAATTGCTACACATTTGGTTTGCAAAATGTATTTTAAGGAATTGTAATTTTTAATATTACTTCAACTAATTTTATACAGCTGGGTCCAATTTTTATGGAGATGAAACATGATCTAACTTGTAGCTTTGAATATTTTTTAAATTTAAACTTATAAAAATGGAAATGAATATATAGGTCTAATGAGACACTAAATTTGATTTTTAAAGCACATAGAAAATAGCCTCTACTTTTGTCGACGTATTGTGTACTTATATGGCAGATTAAATAACCAGAACTTTAATTTTGCTGTATAACACCTACCCGGTAAGGTATTAATATTCTAGAAACAAGGAAAATCACAGGTTTACACAAATTAATGGCTGTTACAGTAACTTTCAGACAAGAGAATAAATTAAAACCGTTTCGGTTCCCGGCTCTCGCTTATCTGGGGAAAAAAGGAGTATGCAGGGGTATATTGACATTTGCTGTTCTTGTTGAGAATAACGCGTAGGCGTAGGTGTCTGTGGCCTCATCCGTGGTGCAATAATAAAGTCATAGTACAGAAAACGTCTGAGTAATTATATTGCTTTCAGAATTTATGAATCTAGCAGTGCTGCCGGCGAAAGTAACCATTGCGCTTACATTGTCTGTCTATCCCTCACCTTTACGATTATCGTTTCTGCGAATGATATGACTATACCGCTTTTCAGGCTTTACTCTCTTCAAGGATCACTGCTCTGCAGCGGCTGTACTTACAGGACAATTTTAACTGTCATTTTGCATTAACAACAATTAGGATAAAAGCTCTGTCAGTTGAATGTGTTTGGAATCGTTTCTGACAGCATTTTATTTTGTTAATGACCAAGCTCTAGGAGTGTAAAGCACCAAGTACCTTAGACAGTAATTATTTTAGTGATATGGTCGCTTGTTATTGTCTTTTTAGTGTATATCATGAGACCTCTTTGCACGCATAGTTAGAAAACTGGCCAGCTGTTTTTAATTGACAGTTAAAATAATTTAAAAGAATGCAAATAGTATTTCTTCAGAAAACCTATGTAGTTACGTTTGCAGACTTTCATCTTTAAGTTAAATAATCCCCTCGAAATTCAACTACATTTTATTACTAGTAAAAAGTATTAGGTATTGTATTACTCTTCATAGTGAATGTAACTAATTTTTATTAATAAATCTATAGTGTTAGTTTTAAAGATTTAACTATTATTAATTTTAAAGCTAATTATGCAATTATTGGCACTATAAATACATACATGTATATACTAACCTTGAAAAATGCCGTTCTCCTGCCATATCGTCACCCTCTTTTCATAGCCCCTCCATTGGGACCTTAAATTCAAATGAAACGTCTCGTACGCCTTAATATTTTTACAAATTATTTGCCCTTGTTGTTCGCTTAGCTAGCTCGCTACACCTGAAATTCTTTATTTAGCTCAACGCTTAGCTATGAACGCTCTGCCAAAACAGGTTATAGGCCTGAAACCCGTTGCTAAAATCCACTTCAAACAATATACACAAACAAAGATTTATTTTCAATAGTATACAGAACACGTTAAGTTTAGCATACATTAAGCTTAGCGCAAATGCGAAAATCTACATGCATTAAATGCAATTCGATTTGAATTCCCCTAGCAACTATTCAGCATTTGTATTTATTGCTTTAGTGGCATTCCTTTCCGGTAGTAAAACCTTTCCACAGCCTGGGGCAAACGATTATCGCTCAAACTGCAAACATTCCTTGTATTGGGTTACTTTAAGCTCGTGGCTGAGAACTGCGACGTAGCAAATTGGGCTGGCACGCGTTATCAACCTTGAATAACTCGATGCCTTGAAATTTCCTCGAATACTTGGCTACACGCTCAATCAGCTTTCTGGAACATAACGTCACGAAACAATTGGGATGTACCGAAAACGCATTTAGTGATGTCGTAAATATGTGCGTATTCAGTGCACGGTTAAAATGACATTTACTTTAAAAAAAGCGCTGGCGTATTGAACGAAAACACTTATGCGGTAAATTCCATTTCCTATAGGGCTTCGTCGCTTTATTTAGCTTGTTGTAGGCGATTTATCACTGAGCTTCCGAGGAAACGTGCGCCTTTAGGCTTCTCACCGCTGCAACTGGATTAAATCTTTTTCCCAACCTTTGTTGGATTTACTTTTATCGCTTCACTCACTAAATCGAGAACTAACTAACTAAACGACAATTATTAAACCTAATTAACAATGAAAAAGCATGCAGAGAGAAAGCTGCTATACCTATATGTAGCTATTAAAATATCGTGATATGTTTTATCGGACTTTTTCCACTGTCTAGGGTGTATATCACACGACGTTTCGGGAGTTTTTGATCTACTCTCGTCTTCAGGTGTTTCTGGTTAGTCCTGAGAAGGACTGATATTGTAAATCTGTATACGTAAACTGATCACAGCAATCAGCGGTCCCGGGTTCAAACTCCGGGGTAGGCACTAGGGGGCTGAAGATAGGCAGCTACGATGTAGTGGTTGGTGAGGAAGTGGATGATCGAACCACGACCTGTATCATGGTGTCCAGGAATCTCGGCATGGTACCGCTACCGCAGCTGGGAACCAAGGACCTCACTGCAGTTGTCCTGGAGCATCAGGTAGGTGGTAGTAAGCATAAGGTAGTAGTAGAAAGCGCATACTTTCCCTCGGATGATTCACGTATACCTACAGAGGAAGTGAATTCTGACAAGCCTCTGGAAATTCCCTATCGGAACCCCAGAGCAACAGAACGGGAAAGTTATCGTCCCAGTGTCGTTCGTCAAAACGGCCAAACAGAGGGAATACTATATACACAAAGGAATAATTAAGCAAAGTTGTAGAGCAACTGGCAATTACAATTGTCTTGGCATATGAGGAGGCTTGCCCTCTCAAGGAGGCTCGAGTTCGCAGGGTACCATGGTGGAACGGCATTTTAGCTAATCTGCGCAAGGAATCCAGGCGAACCTTTGATCGTGCTATCAGAGATGGGACACTGGCTCCCTGGGACACTTTCACAACTGCCAAAAATAGGATTAAATATGAGTTAAGGTGCAGCAAAAGATCCAGCTGGCAGAAGTACTGTGCGGAGTTAAGCTCAGTATGAGACTCTGTCAGATTGATGAAAATCTTAAGTAGTGAAAGTAGTCAAGTGGTAGGCGTGTTAAAAGGGCCGACGGGACGTGGACAACATTCAAAGACGAGTCATTACAACACCTCCTGGAAGTCCACTTTCCAGGAGACGGCGCCATCCAATTAGCACCCATATCAGAACAGGAACAAGTTCTTATAGAGTACTGGCAGTTCGCTGGGGGGTTATAACTGAAGGTGCAGTCACATGGGCAATACAAGGGTTCCAATCTTTTAAATCACCAGGGCCAGATGAAATCCTCCCAGCATTGCTTCAGAAAGGCTTAGATATACCAGCTGCTTCTCACCTCACGTATGGTGCCTCATAATTGGCGGTCTACTGGGATGCTTAACGGCAGAAGTTTTCTATGCGCAAGCATACGCAGATGATGGACTGGTACTTGTAACTTGCAGGTTCCTAAACGTTGTCTGCGGTATAATGCAGGTAGCCTGCAGGATTATTGAATGATCGTGTGTAGAGAAGGTCTGTGGGTAAACCCAATAAGGACTGAGATCATTCTCTTTACAAAAACAAGGAAACGTCAGGGTCGGAGGATACCCAAAATGTACGGAAGACCACTTGCATTAGTGCAAGAGGTCAGGTACCTGGGGGTAATCCTCGAAGCAATCTAAGTTGGAGGTCGCATGGCGACAGGACTGTGAACAAGACGATAGCGACCGTATGGCAGTTGCGCTGAGAGATAGGCAGAAACTGGGGGACAAACCCCAAGATTCTACACTGGCTCTACACATTGGTAGTAAGGCCAAGAGTTCAGTATGGCTCAGTGGTCTGGTGGCTTAGTGTAGAGCGCTTCCGTATTTCTGATCTTCCTGATCTTCATTAGAAAATCAGTAAGGTTTAAGTAGGGAGAAGAGCCCATCGAAGAGGACGATAATGAAGGTGGTCGAGGGGATGGCATGGGGTTGCAAAAAAGGGTCTATGGTGGCCTATTTGCTAGACTTCGGTCTCCCCATAACTACTATTAGTACTACTACTACTACTACTTTCCTCTCTACCAGTTCAAAACATGCTCTGCCGTCTTGTTCCTGTCCGCTTTCCGCTTCGTGGGGTATTCGCAAACGCATTTGTATGCATTTGAACTAATTATTACACACAACCACAAACATATTGCACTGGCTACACGTTGCTGTGCCTTTAATATGTGGTTGACCTTCAAGTATTGATATTGATTAGGGTTTTTTAATTACAAATTGCCCTACTATGTATTTAATGGCAATAATTACTATTATAGATAGCTCCTGAAAAATTCAACAGAGGTGGATTTCTTTATCTAGTTCTGATATTTTAAATATCACATGAATAAGTCAATACTTATGTCAACCAAATGTCAAAAAAACATTTGAAATTCAAATGACAAATACCAGACTACCTTCCTATTACACCACAATATTAGAAAATACAGTAAGTAATTCTTTGATATCTAATTCACTTTTATAGTCTTTTATTTGCCTTTTCTAGTAATTACCTTTCAATTGATCTCCACAATGTCCAGGATGCAAACCAACCCGCTCTTCTCTGCCTACTGATACAAGATCCTCTCTACCTACTGCTCCAAGCTCTGACGCACCTTCCAGCAATGAAAGGTCTTTCATAAGACGTCTCCAACTGTCCCAAATCAGTAACTCTAACCTTCCCACAGAATGTAGCCAACCGACCAAATCTGCTGATGCTGACCTCCTTTACTGCTGCCTCAAACCTCCTTCCTGGGACGTGCCCTCTTAACTAATGGTGCCCCTCTGGAACTCCTTTTTATTACTGAACAGTTCGATGCAATCCAATTCAATTAATGTTTGACGTTAAATGTATTTTTCCAATAAACTTGACTTCATATTCTTCTCCAGTTATTCGCTTTTATAGATTAATTCTGCTTGCTTATTTTAAACCACATACTTGTAACCATCTTTAGTATTATATCTGTTATTCTTCTTATATCTTACACCACGCAAATTTTAGTATTATCCTTTTATTAATCCAAACATTTTTATAATAAAATAGGGCTAATCTTAGATACTTTAGATACTTAGACTCCAAATTAAATTCGTTACATTTATTTACAAGTTGTTTATGCTTAATAATTAGAAACAAGGCCCTTTTTATACACGCTAGTCTTATCTATTTGAGTTAAACCTACTTTATATTATTTCAAATTAAGTATTTGTCATTCATTTTCAAACTGTATTTCAGCACTATTATATTATTTTCAAATCCACCTGTTTTTTCAAATAGCTATGTGTCATATACATATCTGCCTTATCCTCGAATAAATCCAAACCATATCCAACCCAATATAATTTCCCAATTTTAACTAATTTGATTAAAACCATATTAGAGTTGTATCATAACAATATGTATATTAAGATTACACTTCAAACACACTCAGGCGAGCAAAGTCAAGTTCTTGCTACACCTGCTTATTTTTTGAAAATGTTGTGGATTTAGTGCGTCACTAAGTTATTAAATGAATACTAAGTTTGCTCTACAGACTTTTACTTGAAAATGTTATGACAAAGGCTTAACTTATTACATAATTTAAATAAGTATGAGTATGTCTTACACAAAACTTAAACATTTTAGGATGTGGTTTTCAATGTCTGCCTTAATGATTCTCTTTCTTGAAAGAGTTGTTAGTAACACTTCTCTTTAAGATGATTTTTATAACTATACAGGTCCAATAGACACAACTATGGACACCTAAAGTACTATCATAGACAACCTCTCCAATCACGTAAGTGTATGAAATTGATTTTGCGATGTGTATTAGGAATTACGGTTTGGTCTATAGAGATTTGTACTAAATAATATCCAAAGACTTAAAGCAAAGGCCAGGTGTAATGTAATGTACACAGATAATGTAATTTCTACATTAATAAACATTATTTTTTTAGTGAAAAATACTTAACTCATTATTGTGGCGCATCAATTGTTTATATATTTAATATTTAAGCAGCATTATTATTTTCTTCTATCTCAAAAACTAGGTCTGGTGATTGTAACTAAACGATTTGATCAATCAATTTAAATTTTTGACTTTCGTAGCATTGAGTGCAACCTCACAATTGCAGGTCTAGAGGCTGAAAGCCTTATTTACAGCATTTTCTCAATGGTTCACTAATTTCATATCGGCAAGGCTATTTCAAAATGCCTGTGTAAGTATAATGTATGAGCCTGGGCTTAATTAAGTACGCCGAGGACTGTCGCTGTGTAGATTGGCTACTAAAGTATCTGTTATTGGAGGCGGGAATTCACATGATTTCGCTGCTAAGTAACGAATTCTATTGCCAAATTGTTACCTGCTTAGAAAGATTTGGTAATTTTCGCTAATTATCGGAGATCACTGAGATCGCTTATTACAGTTATTAAGGATTAAAAATAGAAAAGGCGATCGTTAATTTTATTTCGGATTAATTGGATCTGCTACGTCACGAATTGAAATGACTCTTGACTAAAGTTAGAAGGAATCTTGGAACGAGTTGTATATGCCGCTTCCTTTTACAGCAGAATCGCTTCCTGGTTCTCGTTGGTGATATTGTTGATTAGATGCAATTTAGCACTAAATTTAGATGACTTTCTACTTGATTTTATTTAAAATGGTTTTGAAATGGAATATATTATTTAGAAAATTAATATTTTATTAAACAGCTTCGTTTATTTGTTCGGCAATCGTATTTAAATCATTGGTCATTATAAAATTTTTAAAATCTTACTAGCTTATTGAATTCAAGTGTGTTTAATGTGTGGATTATCAAGAACAGAGCCTACTTATAAATAAATAGCTTTCCTTAAAAATAATAATACTGAAATACTATTCAGAAAATCCTTTAATCACGACAATATGAAACAGCTAAAATTCGTAATTTCTTTTGATAAAATATTTAATATAGAACTAAAGATGTATTGTTGATGTTGGGTATATCCAGTTAATCTAAATATTTTCCAATAGTATCATCAATAGTTGTACTGGAACAAAATTTGTACATACGAATGACAATAATTTGGATTTGGACCATTGTAGATACACTTACTTATTGCGAGAGATATGAATAACCTACAAAATATGCATTACATTCATAACAAGTATAAATATTTAAATTCTATATTACTCATAAATAGCGATCATAGACTACTCAAAGCAAAAATCGTCATTCCCACAAGAAAGAAAATTCCGAGATCAAAACATTCTGTCACGTCAGTCATAGATATAGAGAGACTAAAATCAAACTCAACACAATTCCGGACTATCGTTGAAAGAAATTTTAAAAATAACGAGAGAAATTGGAATGAAAAATCTTTGAATGCAGTAAGTGAAACAATAACATCAATAATTAGAGAGGCTGCCAAAAACGTCGCAAAAAAATCAAACAAAATAGAAAAACTTAGTCAAAACACGAAAATAAAAATAGAAGAAAATAAGCAATTTCGAAAGAAGGAAAATATAGAGAATTCAAAGAGGCCTCTAAAGAAACCCGAAAACTGATAAGAAAAGACATGGAGAGATACTATGAAATAGAAGTAGAAAAACTAATCGAAAAGAACAGGGGTATAAAAAGTCTTAGAAATCAAGGAAGAAGACAGATCATTTGCTTGAAAGATGAAAATGGTAAGGAAACAAGAAATTTAGAAGACATCCTAAAATTGCACATCGATTTTATAATAACTTATACGATACCAATATAGATCCTGAAATAACCGAACACACAGGACCAATACTCAACATAGGATCGGAAGAAATGCTGGATATCACACCACAAGAACTGGAATACTCCTTAAGTCAAATAAAAAACGGTAAAGCTTCCGGACAGGATTCTGTACTCATTGAAATGATGAAGGAGGAAACATACTCAAAATTAAACTTTGCGAACTATTCAATAAATGCTTACATGAATGTCAAATTCCCGAAACTGGAATAATGCGATTATAATATTGTTTCACAAGAAGGGAGATAAAGAAAATCTTGGAAATTATAGACCGATTAGTCTTCTCTCACAAGTCTACAGGTTGTTCACTAAAATAATAACAAATCGCTTAACCAACAAACTTGATGCTTATCAGCCGGTGGAGCAGGCCGGATTTAGAAGGAATTACAGTACTACTGAACATCTACTAACTATGAGAGTATTAATAGAAAAGTCCGTGGAATACCATCTAGATATTTGTCTGGCCTTTGTCGATTTTCAGAAGGCTTTCGATTCTGTGGAACATTGGTCTATATTTAACGCTCAAAAAAACGCCAGAATAGACACCAGATATATACAGCTACTGGAACATATCTACAGTAATGCCACGTCTACCATAAAACTTCAAGAATATACAGATCACATTATGATTAAAAGAGGCATAAGGCAGGGCGACACCCTGAGCCCCAAGCTTTTCAACCTTGCTCTGGAGGATGTTTTCAGGAAGTTGGAATGGAAGGATAAGGGTATAACGATCAACGGAAGAAGATTAAACCACCTTCGATATGCAGACGATGTTGTTCTCATTGATCAAACACCTGGGGATCTGCAAAACATGCTTACTGAATTAAATAACGAAACTGCTAATATTGGACTCAATATGAACTTTGCTAAAACTAAGGTGATGTGTAAAGTGGACCCTCATATCAATTTACATAATAAAGATATAGAAAATGTTCAGAACTACACCTATCTTGGACATATGATAACCTAGGTAAAGAAAATCAGTTAATAGAGATCAACAGAAGAAAACGGTTAGCTTGGGTAGCATTTGGCAAGTTAAGTAATACCTTAAAGAACAAAAATATTCCCATGTTTCTTAGGAGACGACTTTACGATCAATGTGTTCTGCCAGTACTGATGTATGTAGCCGAGACATGGACCATTACAAAGCAATCAATGAATAAACTGCGAACTACTCAAAGAGCCATGGTGCGGCAGATGCTCGGCATATCCGTAAAAGACCGAAAGCGGAATACTTGGATCCGCCAAAAAAACAAAGATTAAAGACATCGCGGAAGTTGTGACGGAACAGAAATGGAACTTTGCGGGACACGTAGCACGGTTCAAAGATGACAGGTGGTCCAGTACTATATTGCGAGGGAGACCATATATTGGCAAGAGATCTAGAGGACGTCCCCCATTGCGGTGGGCAGATGACTTGAAACGCTCCGGAGGGCTGATGTGGATGCGAGAGACAGAGAATAGGAAAAAGTGGTGGCAAATGAGGGAGGCCTATGTTTAAAGATTGACTGAAAACGGCTAATGAGATGAGATGAGATATTACTCTCTATGAGAAGGCATTCGGAATTAAAGTATTTGGCCAATGCGTTTTTCTTGTGATCATGTTTATAGCTCAAACGTAAACAGTGGCAACAGGCATAGCGGGTGATCAGTTTTAACCCGGGAACAGTGACGGTGGCTTAGTCCTATGAGCCTCTGGTTCTGAACTAAAATATTTGAGTTTAAACTTCAGTAACGCCAACGGCCTTCACTACATATCCCCGATTCTGAGTTTTGCAACCATGGGGTCGTAATACTTTAATATCCTCAAATAGGAGAAGCCGATGCCTTTACAGTGACGATGTTGACTACATCGCGAACGAACAAACGTACACATAGAACATATGACTATTATTAACGATGTCATTTGAAAGATGACTGTTGTCGCTAAGTTGTCAAAGTTAAATTGTACAATCAATGCAAATTGTTTCATAGAAAAAACCAGTAACAAAAATGTTTATAGGGTGGTAAGTTTAAGGAATATTGCTTGACGTATTCCATCAGTATTATCGGTACCCCATTTTATCTTAAAGTTGGAAAATACAACAGATGTAGAAACAAGAAGTAGGAGAGATAGTAGTGTTTACTTTACTTTTTATTCACAGTTTGACCCAGGAAAATTTTTCCTCGTGTTATGTCCATTAAATCAATAACGAAAATACCTAAAATTGTGTTTGCATCTCTTTTCTCTTGTTAGAAGGAGAAAATATTCCAGATCACTCGCGTATTTGTTCCATAGGCACACGACGTCAGGCATAAGATCCCCAAGATAAAGTGTACGCACATTAATAGGTAATATCTGATCCAAAAAGGCAAATTAACTTTGAAAAATGAGAAATAGAGTCACATTTCAAACGTCGTTATCAAGGATGGTGTACTGATCTATATTCCAAGTATCAGTGACTTTATTGGTAGTAGACGTTCCCAGAGATCAGGTCATTCTGGCTTGGGAAGCATACCCTTGTAGATGGTGAATGAATAGTAATCGTTAAAGAGTAATATTGATTTATTGACACCTTTTATATATTTTTCCAAATTTGGCGCAAGGATATTAACAAACACCTGATAGTCTAATAATACTTGATGGCTTAATTGTGGAAAGTAAATACCAACCGAATAATTAGTAAAGGACCCAGTTCATTCCCATGTTTTACATGGATTTTGTTGAATAGTGTTGTGTAATAATATAGGTGACCAAGGCTGATGAAAAGACTAGTGCTCATAAAATAACTAGCGAATAGATGACGTGGAAGACAGGGATAACCTATATAATATGTAACATTATTGAAGTGTAAATCTGCTGGACTTAGCCTAATACAAATGGACGACAAAAGAAATACAGTCTTGCATCAATGGAGACCACAGCTTGCTAAGAGACAGAAAAGAAGACTTAAACTGAGATAATGACAGCCACAAGCCTCTGTATGCGTTTAGAGTCTAAAAGAGAGCAAGTGAAGGTAGACCAAAATGGAAGGAATTAAGAAACCCGAAAACGTACACAGGAAGCCAATAAGGCAATTTAAATTTACAATTTTTATTTTAAGATCAATCTTTAGAAACATATTGTAACATGTAGTAATTGCCGAAAATAATAATTTTTAAATATTACATAACCTTCTACTTGTATTCTGCAAAAAATATGTTTGAAGAAAACATACCACAGAATAAAGATGATTAAACTTAAGATATACACGTATTTTACTTTTAGGATAATTCAGTAAAGTACCTAATCTTCTTACTTGACAACGTGAATTTTTAACAAATATATTTAGTACAGTATATTTGGAACATCAAAGCCTTTTAATTCTTGGTTATTTATTATATTATTTAGCACAAAACATACTGCTTATATAATTTGGTGGCAGTCCGTGTTACTTAATTTTGCAATACATACACGTAAAATTATATCTTCAAACGAACTATTTATTAAAAGATATTTGTAAAATTATAGATTACAAACTTTATTTTTTGAAAAAAAAGTAAAATTTTATTCGAGTTACTCCGTTATTTTTTACCTTTATTCAGGTCCTCGTTAACCAGCAAATTTGGTTCCGCGAGCAAATCCCATGCTAGCGATCGAAATGTGCAACATTGACTTTGACATTTAAGCAAACGAGATCCACTATACATATCTCGAAGCAGGTTCAAATGTTCGATTTATTGGCGCCTCACGTCTCAGGAAATAGGCCGCGTAGATAAATGACTGCAGAGCCACTTTTTCAAGCTTCGTATTTGTTGAGGTGATTAGCTCAAACTGCCAACTGGAAATGGAACGTCGTTTCAAGGGACAATGGAGTGATAATGAGAGAATGTCTTTATTGCAGCACAGAAATAACTTCGTTGGAAGAATGCTGCGCCATTTCTATTTCGGCTGTTTGTTAAATGGGTCTTTTTATAGATACCAGGAAAATCAGTACATATACCGGGTGTCCCAAATCCAATGTAACTTTCTGCATTTCTGTTATTACCCACGATACTGATTTGGTATATGGTATTTTCGTTATTGTGTAAAATCGTATTAATTTGCAAATATTTTCACGTTTGTGCTACTTCCGGTTTCACCGGAAGTACAACTGACTTTTTTTATTTGAAATAGGAAGTTGCACTTTTTTTGACAGTATAGTATTCACTTTAAATTTTCTTTTCAACAATATACCACACTTATACAGTTGTTTCACAAAATACTTTAGTATTTAGATTTTTTCGAAAATTCGAATGTTTAGCATACACCCGTAAAGAATTTTCTTTGAAAGAGTTAGCCATGAAAAGTTAATCTGTTATTTTATCGACAATTTGTAACTGATTAACTTTTCAAGGCTAGCTCTTCCAAAGAAAATTCTTTACGGAGGGTATGCTAAAAATACGAATTTTCGAAAAAATCTGAATACTAAAGTATTTTGTGGAACAAATGTATAAGTGTGGTATATCGTTAAAAAATGAATTTTAAAGTGAATACTATACTGTCAAAAAAAGTGCAACTTCTTATTTAAAATAAAAAAGCCACAGCGATCAGCGGTCCCGGGTTTAAACCCTGGGGAGGCAAGAGTTTACGAATAAAAGCGTACAATATCAGTCCTTCTCAGCACTAACCAGGAACAGCTGAAGACGGGAGTAGATCAAAACTCCCAAAACGTCGTGTGATATACAGCCTAGACAGTGGAAAAAGTCCGATAAGACACATCCTAACAAATAGTGTTTACATTGATATCCATCTGATAAAAAACTACTTGATTTTCAAAATTTCCAATAAATCCTCAAAGAGTAACAGTTTTGGATAACACATTAGGGAAACTTATGGGTGCAACACGTAGATAAAGTGTTCTTTTCCGTACTCTACGCGTTTTTGCCTCGCACCTTGTAAGGAAAACGACCACTTTTCTTAGCTCGTTCTATAAATAACTATTTAAATCATGAAATTATATATTTAATGTTTTTAAATTCTTTAGCAGTTTGAAGGAAAATTCCTGATTCCAAAGATAAATTATTGAAACTGCAGATATACACAATTTACATAAGAATACTTTCGGTTATGGAGTATAAAAAATAAATATATTGGCAAAATAATCTTAAGATTCTATCTATTTAAACAATAATTAGGCATTTATTGACGCACATACCTCTTTAGATATAGATATTCAGGTTTTAGAAATATCGAAATTCCAATACCACTCACTAATTGAGAATGTAAATTCTATTATTATTATTGTTATTATCTTAAAATAAGTGTTTTGGTTTTTAGTCTAAAATGAACAATCTAAGCTAATATTTGAGATTTTATAACGTTCATATTTCTATTCTGACTATTTTGTTAAGTAAAATTGATTGTATATCATTTTGCTTGAAACTCAAAAATGTTATTTAAATTACTTAAAATAATGTTGCAAGGTTAAGCAAGATGAAACGGTATAATCCCATATTCAGTCTTCGTAATCTGCTGAATCGGCACTTTCAATGTGCTACTACGGCCGTTATCATATTATACACATAATCACTTCATATGTGCGACGACTTCGGCTGAAGAGAATTCGCAACAGAGACGGGAACAATAATAGTCATTGATAAGCATAGACAGAGGAAATTGGTTTAAAATGGAGTCAGCGATTTACCAGTACCGATAGCGGAGAGCGTGGATGGGGTAGAGAGTGCTAATATTTGAACTCAAGATTCCGGGCTCGCCATCCTCACGGGGTAACAGCCCGATCGTTGAACGTGTATTATCAGTAGCCTGTATAGTAGTCGACAAACACGTACAAAGAAGAGCGACTGACCTCTCCTAAAGATATTTACCTCCTTACATTTAGATTCCACAGATAGGTTATATCGTTCTCTAATTTGGCGTACTCTACTTTAATTAATTTCCCGACTTTCATTTAAGGCCAAAGCAGTTGCTGGCTTCACAAAAGTTGTAGTCTCATAAGACCTCCCCCCCCCCCCCCAATTCTCGATCTCTCTTTTCGATTTTGTGGTTATATCTCGCTTATTTATGAAAACTTTTTCGGGTTAGTTTTTCGTGTTGCATGTCATTATATGGAACTCATAGTTGACTATGGCTTCCTGACAAAGAGAACGTAGTAAATGTGAATAAATCGAACCCAAATGATATATATTACTGGAATGGGAAAAATCACCTTTTTCTTGGTACGGCAGTTCTATATAAAAAAAGTACAGCTTTGTGGTATAACTCAATTTTAGTTTTTTTGATAAAGTTGACTGCGCTACTGTGTGCTTATCAAAAAAGTACTCCAAAAACGTAGAAATTATTTTGCATAAATATGAGAGATATAGCCTATAAAATGATAAGTCGAACTTTTGTTTATAACTTTAAAACAGAAGGCGATAGGCAATTTTGGTTTTCACCATTATCTTTTATAAAAAAAGATCGAGAATCTCTTGTAGTTATCGAGATTGAAAAAAACTTAAATGTACCTTCTCTAAAATATCAAGGAAGTATTGTAATCGTAAAAAAATCACCTTCCGAGATCTTCGGATCTTCACGTTTAAGGTGATTAGACGTGTTTTCTTAACTTCGTCTATCTATCTATCTGCCTGCCTGTACGTCCGTCCGTCTGTCTCTCTGTCCCCCCATCTGTTGGCGGTATCACTTAAAAAACTTCTTGTTGGAGGATGACGATATTTTGCATGTGGGTTAGATATTTACCTGGAACGGAACATAATATACTTCTTGTCAAATATATACTGGGTGAGCACCTTAAAAAACTCAAAAACTATTAACTAAATTAAAAATAATATTTTGCACCTAGCTCAGGTTTTTACTTTTGTAGATAATAGGTCGAAAATATGACCCAACATATACAGGGTGTATTTACCCTTAAAAATATAATGTTTTTCCTTTAATGTTTCAGAATTTTTAATTTCAAGGTGACCACTCCCTTTACTGTTTTTTACCAAAATAGTTCTCGGTTGGTAAAATCGTTATTTTGTTGTAATGCCCTCAGAGATTGTTTAAAATATCAGTTTTGAAATCTGATACCGGAAAATATTGTTTATCGCATTTCATTTGGAAATGTACTACATTTCTTCATTCAAAATCGATAAGAAATGTGGTACTTTTATCATTAGCAATACTTT